>JAZDUH010000400.1:5637500-6010000 GCA_036419115.1 Scarus forsteni | reverse complement strand
CATGATAATAAAATTAAAAAAGAGAAATGTGAGGAATACAATGACAGAAAGTGTAAGACTTAAAACAGAATAGCGGAAAAGCACGGAAGAGCAAGAAATGAAAGAAACAGAGAGCAGAATAAATAATGGATTAAAAACACCTAAGATAAAAGAAATTAAAAATTAAAATTAAAACCGAAAGAGGATAAAAAGTTAAAAAGATAAAAAATGAAAGAATAAAAAGGGCTGCCTGTGAAACTGTCTGAGACTAGAAATAAAAACAGAGTCAGAGGATTAAAAGCACACTCATTTATAACTTTTTAATAACAGAATTTATAAAGTTATGAATGGATTTCAGTGAAATTTTCAGGAAATGTCTGAATTGGGATAAAGAACAAATGATTAGATTTTCAAGTGATATGCATCACCGTCTAGATCCCTCATGACGAAGAATGCAATTGTCATGAATATCTGCTGAACTAAAATAAATATTGTTATAAATCCATTTGTATGGTATGTTTTCATGGTCAGTGAATCTAAATATTTGATGAAATAAAGGTAGGACTAATATTTATAGTGAAAACCACTATATGGATGAGGACTGTGGCGTTATCGGAGGTCTGCGCCCTCAAAGTGCTTTTGGAGTATTTGTATGTCATGCGTCAGGCTTACTGACACATTTCTTTTTCTAGCTGCTGTAAGTATAAGTATGTGAGAGTAGGGGCTACATGGCTGGAGGTCAAATGACTGAAGGGGTAAGAGCTTTGAAAAGTTTGGGGACTGCTATTCTAGACCAAATGTTTTGCTTTTTTTCAGAGATCAGTCTATTTATGGTGGTGTGAAAGCTCACACAAACTCAACTCATAAAAAATTTAATTGTGGACTCATCGGACCCCGGCCCATGGTTCCAGTTTTTGTCAGTCAACCTCAGATGAGCTCAGGCCCAGAGAAGTGTTGTTTCTTTTTTTTAATACTTTTATATCTTTTCTTAAAATGCAGACACACAAGATAAACAATGACACTCAGTAGTATCACCAGCAGTGATGAAGAGGATAACAAAAAAGAGGGGCAAGGATACAACCTAAATGTCCGAGGCTGACAGCAAGAACTGGTTCAAAAAGAGGCTCCTGCTCCTTTTTCAATAAAAAAAACAAAAAACTGGAAATGGAACAGTTGGAGCTTTCCTGCTGAACTATGCTGGATCTTGTAGTGAAGAACTCGCTGCAGGTGATCGTAAGAATCACTCGTCTTTAATTTCCCTTGCTTATTTAATTGCCACCACACTCACATGAGTCCTGTTCTCTGGTGAATCAGTGGTTCTGTACGGAGTACACATAAATCAGATCTAATCTAATCAGATTTAGTCACTAACAGGAACAGTTTACATCAGAGAAAGAACAACAGGCTTCTTAACATATCAAATGAGCTTATTCAGTTACATCAGTAAGGCAATACTGCCATCTACTGGACAAAATACACAGTGACTACCTATGCTAATGCCATGTGCGTCTCAGACTAATTAATATACAGATATGACTACAACGTGATGATTTGACATATCTCCTTATATCCAAACTAATAATCAATGACTGAACAAAAGCATATAGCTCCAGTCCCACCAGAATACAGGTATTCTCATCTTGAAGAGGATAATACAGTGAGCAGCTAACACACACAATGAGCTAACATGAACTGGGCTCCATTAGCTTAGCAGGCTAAATATGTATAAAACATTGACCCGTACCCTACCAACTAATAAAACATATTAATGAAATCCAAGGTATCTTCCCTGCAGAGGGAGGTTCGTTAGGGCCCGCATTGTAACAGTGACCCAAAATGTTACAAGAAAAAAATATAATAAAGCCCAAAATTTAATAATTGGTAAATCACGTAGCAGGTGTTGAGCTCATAATGTACCAAAAAATTTCAATAAAACCCAAGGTTGAATAACTGGTCAATAACACATCAAGACACTGAGCCTAAAATGAAATAACTTTTTTCCCAAAATGTCCTCCGTCCTACATATATAAATATAGTCTTTTAAGATCTATAATTTTTCTTGAACCTCTGGTAAGTTTACCTCTTACCTGTGTTCAATTTCAGCTCAATGACCTCCAGAACACACTTCATAAATATAATTGCAGAATTATATGACTGTCTTGTAAATCAGTATTGTCTTGGCTTTGTTTTAAGCCAGTACTGGTTTAAACTTTCAAAGTTGTTACAATAAAAACCCTTTTCTGAGGAATAAACGGCATTTGGTTGCTCATTTTGAAAGCCCTAACATGTTGCATTGTATACAATTGATTTATTTGTTTAAAAACAAAAAAGTCTATTTTGTTAGAGTACTCGAGTACTCGAAGAAATACTCGACAGAGTACTCGATTCCAAAAATACTCGATAGTTGCAGCTCTAATACACAGTAAGAATAAGGATGAGTATGAAAGCAAATTCCAGTTGAGGATCGATAAAAACTCCCTAAAAAAACAATAAAAGAGAGCATATTGAGAGAGGGAGGAAGGGGGGAGGAAGCAGTACACTACAGAAAAATCACTGCAGTCACACCATCCGTGCTTCGGATAAATGTGGTCACGCCATCCAGGTTTCAAATTCTGTTGCGCACTTTGCCCAAATGTTACGGTAGGCCAAATTTTACAGAGGCATGACGGTGGTGCGTTCTGCGGCACCGTGGAAAAATAACTGCTAATTTCCAGACAAATTGACTGCAACATTATTGATTGAGAGCAAATCAGAATCCAGCTTTTGAGGTGCATTTTTGCAATAAGCAAATATCAAAATTATCAGTGAAAAAAAATTGGAATTGTACTTATGATCTAGGAGGTCAAACAGGATATTGTTAAGTATATAATTGGCAAGTATATAATTAAAAAAACCATTAAAAAAATCAAAATTGTACTATGATCTGTAAAGTCCAACAGAATATTGTGGAGTACATTCTAAAGTACATCTGTGATTATTTCCAGACATTTTTACTGTAGCATTATTGACTTAGAGTGTTTCAACAAAAGGCATTTGACACTCTTTTTTGTAATTGGCAAATATTGTAAAAAATCCTTAAAAAATCAAAACTGTACTATGATCTGTAAAATCCAACAGAATATTGTAGAATACATTGTCAGGCACATCTGTGATTATTTCCAGACATTTTTACTGTAGCATTCAATAATGCTACAGTAAAAATTGAGAGTGTTTCAACAAAAGGCATTTGACACTCTTTTCTTTTATTATTGACAAATATTATAAAAAATCATAAAAAATCCTAACAGTTCTATGATCTTTAAAATCCAACAGAATATTGTAGAACACATTCTCAGGTACATCTGTGCTAATTTTCAGACATTTTTACTGTAGCATTATTGATTGAGAGCGTTCCAACAACAGGCATTTGACCCTTTTGTTATAATTTGCAAATATAATAAAAATCATAAAAAATCAAAATTGTACTATGATCTGTATAATCCAAGAGAATATTGTGGAGTACATTCTCAGGTACATCTGTGATTATTTCCAGACATTTTTACTGTAGCATTATTGATTGAGAGCGTTTCATCAACAGACATTTGAGGCTCATTTTATAAATGGCAAATATTGAAAAAAATCATAAAAAATCAAATTTGTGCTATGATCTGAAGAACGCAACAGAATATTGTAAAGTACATTCTCAGGTACATCTGTGATTATTTCCAGACATTTTTACTGTGCCACTATTGATTGACAGCGTCTCAAAAACAGGCATATGACGCTGTGTTTTTATTACTGGCAAATATTCTAAAAAATCAAAACTGTACTATGATCTGTAAAGTCCAAGAGAATATTCTCAGGTAAATATGTGATTATTTCCAGACATTTTTACTGTTACATTATTGATTGAGAGTGTTTCAACTCTTTTTTTATAATTGGCAAATATTATAAAAAAATCATAAAAAATCAAATTTGTGCTATGATCTGAAGAACGCAACAGAATATTGTAAAGTACATTCTCAGGTACGTCTGTGATTATTTACAGAGATTTTTACTGTAGCATTGTTGATTGAGAGTGTTTCAAAAACAGCTTGAGGCTCATTTTGACATTAAAAAACCTTAAAAATCAAAATCATATCGTGATCTACAAAGTCAATCAGGATATTCTAAAGTATATGTTCATGTACCTCTCTGCTTATTTTCAGACAATATTACTGTAGCGTTCTTAATTCAGAGCACTCGAAAAACAGACATGTGAGAGCTTTTGTTCAAAATGACCTACATTTTGTGAACACATATGAATATATATATATATATATATATATATATATATATATATATATATATATATATATATATATATGTGTGTGTGTATATATGTTACATTTCTTTCATAACAAATTAACTGTTTGTAGTCTTTTGCCTTGTCATCCACTCATTACAACAACTGCAGAGTTCTAAATTTTGATTTTTTTCAATATTGCAATTAATTAAAAATAAGCCTAAAATGCCTGTTATTGAAACGCTCTCAATCAATAATGCTACAATAAAAATATCTGAAAATAAACACAGATGTACCTGAGAATGTGTTCTACAATATTCTGCCGGATTTTGCAGAACATAGTACAGTTTTGATTTTTTTATGATTTTTTATAATAATTGCAAATTATAAAAAAAAGAGCATCAAATGCCTTTTGTTGAAACACTCTCAATCAATAATGCTACAGTAAAAATCTCTGTAAATAATCACAGATGTACCTGAGAATGTACTTTACAATATTCTGTTGCGTTCTTCAGATCATAGCACAAATTTGATTTTTTATGATTTTTTTATAATATTTGCCAATTATAAAAAAAGAGTTGAAACACTCTCAATCAATAATGTAACAGTAAAAATGTCTGGAAATAATCACATATTTACCTGAGAATATTCTCTTGGACTTTACAGATCATAGTACAGTTTTGATTTTTTAGAATATTTGCCAGTAATAAAAACACAGCGTCATATGCCTGTTTTTGAGACGCTGTCAATCAATAGTGGCACAGTAAAAATGTCTGGAAATAATCACAGATGTACCTGAAAATTCACTCCACAATGCTCTGTTGGACTTTACTGATCATCGTACAATTTTGTTTTTTTATTATTTTTCAATATTTGCCATTTATAAAAAAGAGCGTTAAATGCCTGTTTTTGAGACGCTCTCAATCAATAATTTACCAGTAAAAGTGTCTGAAAATAAACACAGATGTACCTGAGAATGTGTTCTACAATAATCTGTTGGATTTTCCAGATCATAGTACAATTTTGATTTTTTATAATTTCTTATAATATTTGCCAATAATAAAAAAAAGAGTGTCCAGTGCCTTTCGTTGAAACATTCTCAATCAATAATGCTACATTTAAAATGTCTGGAAATAATCACAGATGTACCTGAGAATGGACTCCACAATATTCTGTTGGATTGTACAGATCATAGTACAGCTTTGATTTTTTATGATCTTTTATATTTGCCAATAATTTAAAAAAACAGCATTAAATGCTTGTTTTTGAGGTGCTCTCAATCAATAATGCTACAGTAAAAATGTCTGGAAATAAGCACAGGTACATGAGAATGTACTTTACAATATTTTGTTGGACTTTAGAGATCAGAGTACAGCTTTGATTTTTTATGATTTTTTTAAATATCTGCTATTTATAAAAATGAGCCTCAAATGCCTGTTGTTAAAATGCTCTCAATCAATAATATTACAGTAAAAATGTCTGGAAATAAGCACAGGGGTACATGATAATGTACTTTACAATATTCTGTTGGACCTCATAGATCATAAGTACAAATTTAATATTTTTTTTCACTGATTATTTTGATATTTGCTTGTTGTAAAAATGCACCTCAAATGCTGGATTTTGATGTGCTCTCAATAATGTTGCAGTCAGTTTGTCTGGAAATTAGCAGATATTTTTCCACAGTGCCACAGAACGCACCACCGTCATGCCTCTGTAAAATTTGGCCTACCGTAACATTTGGGCAAAGTGCGCAACAGAATTTGAAACCTGGATGGCGTGACCGCATTTATCCGAAGCACGGATGGTGTGACCGCAGTGAAAAATCCCTCCTTGGATGTGAGGAGAGCAAGCTTGGACTCTGTCTTCATCTGGACAGGATCTGCTTCATGAACTTATTTTCAATAAAAAAACATGGACATGGTCTAATGCAGGGGTAGGCAACCTGCGGCTCCGGAGCCGCATGCGGCTCTTTTGCCCCTCGCCAGTGGCTCTCTTGACTCAGAGGACAGAAGAGCAAAAAACTTCTTCTTTGACTTGCATTAAACTCTAATTAATTGATGTTATTTTTGCATGTTTTAGCACCATCTGACTTTTTTCTTTTAATGAAAATTTCTTGGTTTTTACATCGGTAACTTTGCATCATGTGTGCACCTCCCATGACCTCTGCGTGACCTGCAGCAGGTCGGAGTGAGATCAGGACGCTGCTGCATCTTTAGCTGTGAGCTCACTTGATGTTCATTTTAAGTTCTGATGAAGATGTTTTGATGAATATATACATACTTTCAACTGCTGCTGTGAAGGGATTTAAACTTCTTAAACAGAGGCATGTCGGTGATAAAGCTTTGGAAAAGACGAGAGACACGGGGAGACGATAATTCAGCACGACTGTGATGGCGTTGTTGAAGCGGGATTTTTACACAGCGATATCAGGTGGATGTTTTTTATTACCATTTCTGCGTTATGATTGCAGTCAGTCTCTCCCCCTCACATTATCTCTCATTCACTAACTACAGACTCAGGTGTGTGAATAACTGTGTTATCTGTATATCTGACAATTTTTTTTATGACACATCAAAATTGGCATGAAGCTAATTATTGAGTAATTATGTGGGATAAGCTTCTAAAACACTGATGAGATGTCGAAAAGCACCTCAAAAATCACAAGACTACTTCATGATTGATAAAATTGTGCATAATAATGATCTGAATGCAGGAAAGAAATAATTTTAGTTTAAAATGTGAGGGGAAGACCTACTGACCCCCATCTCACCTGATGATGTCAAATAAATATTTATGATTTCTACACTGAAAGTAAAACCGGATCCTGTGGGATAAAAAACGGAGAAACAACAATACCAAAATAAAAAAAAGAAAATAACAGTGTTAACAGGGTTATGTTAATTGAGGGTTATTTTTTGTTGACAAACCTGAAAATTAAAGTGAACACACCATTGTTGTCATTTTGGTTCGATCAATTACTGAAAAATAACATGGTATGACACTAATGTCAAGTTAAAGCAACAAAAGTGCATTGCTCCTTATAGAACAATCATTTGAGGTGGTGAATCAGTTTGCTTATAGATCTAATGTCATTATAATATAGATTGCTGCTGTTGTCATTTTAAGGTTCAAATGTGTTTTGCGGCTCCAGACAGATTTTTTTGGTGGGCGTGGCAGGCAAAATGGCTCTTTTGATTAGAAAGGTTGCCGACCCCTGGCCTAATGTAACAAACTGTAACATGGACACTAAATGTAGCTGGCCAACAGAATGTTTGAGCAGTGTTTCCTCTACATTCATTTAGGAGCGGCGGGCCGCCGCTCCTAAATCCTACCCGCCGCTCCTGCAATTTTTTTTAAAAACTGTAAATACACCACCGCAGCATCATGTCGCTGCCTTCACATCAGAGTTCTGCATTAAATCGGGTGTCGCGGGTGCTTAGGCAAATAACTATCTTGCCCATAGTTGTGTCGCTATGGTTTGCTTACATTTAATAAAATGCATTTTTCCTCTCCGCTTCTGAAAAACGCCTCCTCGCCTCCTCTTGTGCAACACCGATAAGCCGCGCGGCAACCAAACTGTCTCTCTGCAGGCGGAGTCCCCCCACATGCATTTTTTTTAAGAGGCTGCTGCCACCGCGGGCCAAAACGTAGCGGTGATTCAGCGAACGTCAGAGCAGAGGCCACCTAAAAGTGTCTCACAACACTCCCTGTCATAGAACGAGCCGATAAATTCTGAATCATTAATTCTCTTTAATAACAGACTCAAACAGCGTGTCATACAGTTAGCAGTTCTCTCTCTCAGTCTACACTTCCGTTACCCTCAGCCAATCCCTGGGCTGCTTCTTAGCAGCGTTAACACTACAAAGATCGTCTACTCTGAAGATGCTCACTCTGACATACTACTATGACACTCCCTTCCCTAAAAACAATTCAGTAGAAATGCTTCCTCACGTCCAGTTCTTCGATAGTACGATATGATTTGCTGCTGCCAGGCGACTACAGCCAGAAAGTTCAAAACGCTGGTTTCTGAGCAGCAGGACAAAATCTGTGCGCTGCTTTTCGGGCGGCAACCGCTTCTACCGCTGGGCGTGTCCAAACAAGGTGCTGTCTGCCGCCTGTCCCTCATTGAAATGACTGGAAGCGGCGCGTTGTGTGAAGGGGATGATGAAGACACACACACGACACATACAGACATACACACACACACACTCACAATCAGGCGGCAGATGAAGGAGCGACCATAACGGTAAAAAAATATTATAAAAAAAAACAATTTAAACAAACATTAATGGATGACCTGAAGCTTACCAAACTATCTCCCCAAGCAAAAATCTCAGCATTTTTAAGCCAACTGTCCTTACTAAGAAGGGAAGCACAGCTAGCAGCAGTGGAGGAAACTTTCAGCATGTAGTTTCTCCTCATTGTCAGTCACTTGCTATAACTTTATGATTCATCTTCTCTCCACCTGCTGAGCTTACATGGTTACATGAAATGTTCCATTATTCCTGTTTATTCAAAAATACTTTTTATACTTTATGCAGTTTATTTTAAATTCTTTTGAGAATGTTGTAGCCCACAGTGCTCACTATTTATTCAGATCTAAATGCTCTTTAATTATGATATTATGGAGCATTATTGACAGACCCGCAACCCCGAACCCGCCGCCCCAAGGCAATGAACCTAGAGGAAACACTGTTGAGTGCATGCTAATATGTTTTTATCATCTCAAAAACATTTGTACATGTTAATTTACAATTTTTATAAAGAGAAACCTGTCGAAAATTCATATCAGTTTTCTTTTCTTGTAATTACACACTTAGCATTTATGAGATAATTCTGCCAAATACTTGCCAGACTTGTTTACTTTTATTTCTTATGAACATAGGATGAATAAAATTTGTCAAAAGGACATTTCCATGGACATTTAAGACATTTTTTGACAAAGAAAGACCAGGCTGCCTATTATAATTTTAAAGAGTATTTAAAGAGTTATTTGGGGCCACCTAATAAGTAAGTGTGTACTGTGGAACCAAATGTATTGTATTTTAGACATTAACTTGATTTAGCTTTACAAAAATACTGTACAGTATGTACATGTTATGTCTGGCGTTGCCATCAACAGGAAAAACAAGTCAAACATTGTGATATACCACTGTAAAGTAGGCTATCTTACGTTTAAATTATTGATTTAGCTATTGAGGGGGTGATCGTAGCCAGTACCACATCTGTTGCCCCCCTGAGAAATTTTTCAGGAGCCGCCACTGACCTCTGGTAAAGGTATTTCAAAAGCTA
Source organism: Scarus forsteni (assembly GCA_036419115.1). Taxonomy (NCBI): domain Eukaryota; kingdom Metazoa; phylum Chordata; class Actinopteri; order Labriformes; family Labridae; genus Scarus; species Scarus forsteni. Next base: position 6,000,462 of record JAZDUH010000400.1, on the reverse strand, counting down.
AAGCCCTTTTTGACAGTTTGTCACTAGCCTATGGGGGATAATCAGGGATAATTCACACAGACAGAACAACAAGCCAAAACAAGCAACTGTATGGTGGAAAATAAAAAACAAAAAATGCAGACCGTGACTCAGAAGATTTACAAGCAACTTTGGAGATAAATAAGTGTAAATTCACTTATAATAAGCGGATTTGGCATCACTGGTCTTGGGCAGGAGGACCATCACCGCTAAGATCAGAGGTGAAGACTAACCATGTTACCAGATGAGTCAAAACACAACGCTGTATGTCTGACTTTTAGTATAGGTTAGAGGCCTATAGTCCCAGGGAGACTTTTAAAATACAGAATTTATATTTAAGTGGCATGTAGGATCTGTGGGGACACTCAAATGGAGAAGGGATCCTGAGCAGCAAGGAATATGAACCTGCATCGCCAAAGAAGAAGCACATGCATGATAACTTTGGAGGAAAAGAAAAAAAACAATTCTGTTTATGCCATAGTGATGTGAAGAAATGGGGTTTCCAAAAGGAGTATTCTTTTGGGTTAACAGCAATAGAAGTAGAAGTACATACTTGAATAAAAAAATTAGAAGATTTTAAAAAGGGACAGTACTCCGAGCTGCGTCTTTGCCCTGTGCTGCTTTGTTTTGTCTCCTTTTCATGAGATTTAAAACTTGGTGCTTTGCTAACTTTTCAGTCTTTTTTTTTGGACTCTTGATAGGCAGATCAAAATTTCCACAAGATGTGTTAGAGAGGATCTGTTGCACAGATATGAATGTGGTTTACCTTTAGATTTTAGCTTGAGGTAAGGCTTGAGTAAAAATAGTAACCTTCAGGTGAGAGAGTTCAGCTCTCAGTGTTCACTCTTAATATGCAGGTTTACTGGAAGTCAGATGATCTTAAAAAAAAGTCATTGGATAAGAATATAAACACAAGACTTTTGATTGGTTGATGCCTAGAGGGCAGAGCTCTCAGACTCTGATAATAGTTTCTGTTTCTATAGTGTGTCTGCCACAGAGTCACACTGATCGTTTTTTCTCTACATTGCTTTCTTTGAGGTGAGTGTGAGATCTGTTCAGGATTTAAGATATTTCCTCTGCTGAACACTTCTTTTTGTTCAGTTTTGTTATTGAAGCATTAGTGTGTTATTGTCGGTGTTTGTAGTATTTTTTTTTTTTTCATCATCGCAATTGTTTATGCAACACTTAAGTCAGTGTGAATGTTTTTGAAATGTGCTTTATCAATAAGTTTGACGTGTTTGAAGTTTTCAAAATGAAGCAGAAGTGGATTATTTTTGTACAGATCTGAGAGTGACATGAGCTTAGACCTAAAGTGAACATCACCCTGCAGAGCAGATAACCCTGTTTGGAGTTTCCTAAATGTCTGATCTGTTACCGACTTGCATTCCTTCATTTTTTCACTAACATGATGCAGCAACTGACAATGTGTTTCTGTTAATATAATTCTAATCATTTCACATTTTCTTTGTGCTTGATACTTACAGTCACCTAATATTGTCTTATATTTTTGAGAATAAAAATTATGTCCTCATAACTTTATTTTAATCCACAGATCTGAAGCAGCACCATGGGGAATTCAAACAGCTCCAAACACATTGATGAAGAAATAAAAGAAGCTCTACAAAACAATGACAAAGAGTCGGCTGCTGCAAATATCAAGGAGTACGTGGTCGAATGGAAAAATGTTCCTCTAAATATTGCCATCACAGGGCAGAGTGGTGCTGGTAAATCCTCCTTCATTAATGCCATCAGAGGCGTCAAAAACAACGAGGAGGGAGCTGCTCCAGTTGGTGTGAGGGAAAACTCCAAGGAGGGCCTAGTGTACTTCCATCCAGCCCTCCCAAATGTTAAGTTGTATGATCTCCCTGGTGTTGGCACAGCAAGATTTCCACCAGCCAAGTACCTGAAGATGGTTCAATTTAAAAAGTATGACTTCTTCATCATCATCTCAGCTGGTCGCCTCAGTGAAAATGATGTCAATCTGGCCAAAGAGATTGAGAAGATGAAGAAGAAATTCTATTTTGTTCGATCAAAGATTGACCAAGACATAAGAAATGCAGAAGAAGATCAGAGTGAATTTAATGAAGAGGAGACCCTCACAACAATCAGGGATGACTGCATCAGAGGTAAGCTCAATGTCACTTAAAGATATGAAATACCAACAGAAGTTTGGTCATAACTTTTTTCTTTTCTCCACCAGATATTGGTGACTAAATAAAACCAAAGTCAGGGCAACTTGTCCAGAAAATTCTAAGCTCAATCAGGCAACTCAAATTACACTTTAAGTGTGTTTCATAAATCAAATTCAAAATAAGAAAAAGGTCGAGGACATCCAGCAAACCAATTAGGCCTGATGCATTATTAAAGAATTTGGTACATATATAGTTAAATTAATTCAAAAATAATATAAGACCAAATCTTAAATATGCCATTCCTGTTGTCACCTGGGCTTTGTTTGGTTTGACTAGAAACGCATGTGTGAAGTGACATGCCACTGCCATGTACGGGTCCTCCAGCTGGACAATATTAAAATGTTTGTGTGCTATGATTAATTGCGATTAATTTTTTAATGCATTAATTTGTGTGTAATTAATTAATCTAATTAATGCACGAAAGTGACAGCCCTAATTTATAGTTATCCTCAAATGTATTGTTTAATAACAAAACAGAAAGAAAATAATAAATCTTTTGTGATTAAGATGTTATTTACTTACATTCGAAAACTGAAACATTAGATTTAATAGTTGAATGATAAGCTTCAATAATTTTCTGACTCAAATCAGGATAAAAAAAACTCTTTCATTTTTAAATGTTTGTCCAATAACAATAACATTTTCAGCTTCACACACAGGCACACATACATGTATATAAATAAATATACATAATTTTACTGTTTTTTAACTCATGCAAATACAGAATTGGTTGGGCTGCCCTCTCTAAACACAGATTATTTGCGTGTAGATTTGTCATCAGACCTTTGTCCTGTTGTATCATTAAATACAGATCCTGTTCATGTCTTTAGAAGCAGAATTTATGTCTGATTGTTGGAAATTTTGGATACATTGTATTATAAACAGTAGAAAACTGCCCTCCGAGCAGCTTAACTCTGTTGTTGTGCATGATTGATGTTAAACAATGTCCATGCTCTGCCCATGGTGCTCATCAGTCTGACATTGTGTCACATTGTTTAGGACTTTATCATGCTTTACTAACTTGTTAAGTCCTCTTTAGACAAGTTTTCTATAAAGTATAACATTCTGTAGTATCATCAGACTGCAGGACTCATTTATACTCAACAAAAATATAAACGCAACACTTTTGTTTTTGCTCCCATTTTTCATGAGATGGACTCAAAGATCTAAAATTCATTCCAGATAAACAATATTACTATTTCTTTCAAAATGTTGTTCACAAATCTGTCTAAATGTGTGATAGTGAGCACTTCTGCTTTGCTGAGATAATCCATCCCACCTCACAGGTGTGCCACATCAAGATGCTCATCAGACACCATGATTAGTGCACAGGTGTACCTTAGACTGCCCACAATAAAAGGCCACCCTGAAATGTGCAGTTTTGTCTCACAGCAAAATGCCACAGATGTCGCAAGCATTGAGGGAGCGTGCAATTGGCATGCTGACAGCAGGAATGTCAACCAGATCTGTTGCTCGTGCATTGAATGTTCATTTCTCCACCATAAGCCATCTCCAAAGGCGTTTCAGAGAATATGGCAGTACATCCAACCGGCCTCACAACCGCAGACCACGTGTAACCACACCAGCCCAGGACCTCCACATCCAGCAGGTTCACCTCCAAGATCGTCTGAGACCAGCCACTCAGACAGCTGCTGAAACAATTGGTTTGCATAACCAAAGAATTTCTGCACAAACTGTCAGAAACCGTCTCAGGGAAGCTCAACTGCATGCTCCTCGTCCTCATCGGGGTCTTAACCTGACTCCAGATCGTCGCCGTAACAGACTTGAGTGGGCAAATGCTCACGCACGACAGCGTGTACCAGTTGCCACTAATATCCAGCAACTTCGCACAGCCATTGAAGAGGAGTGGACCAACATTCCACAGGCCACAATTGACAATCTGATAAACTCTATGCGAAGAAGATGTGTTGCACTGCATGAGGCAAATGGTGGTCACACCAGATACTGACTGGTTCTGAGTCCCCAGACCCTAATAAAGCAAAAAAATGCACATTTCAGAGTGGACTTTTAGTGTGGAAAGTCTAAGGTACACCTGTGCACTAATCATGGTGTCTGATGAGCATCTTGATGTGGCACACCTATGAGGTGGGATGGATTAACTCAGCAAAGCAGAAGTGCTCACTATCACACATTTAGACAGATTTGTGAACAATGTTTGAGAGAAATGGTAATATTGAGTATCTGGAATGAATTTTAGATCTTTAAGTCCATCTCATGAAAAATGGGAGCAAAAACAAAAGTGTTGCGTTTATATTTTTGTTGAGTATATAAAGCTGCAACAGTGACATGCAAAGACTCTTTGAAGGACAAGAGGGAAAGAAAAAAAGGGCGCATTCAGCGCATTCTCGCCACTGGAGACAGCACTAAGCTTAGCGTGTTTTCAAGGGCACTTTAGACATGTTATATTTTATACTAACAGCGCATTATATAGCCTAAAAACAGACTAACTAGACAGACAATGCAAGTTGGTTTGTAGTTAGGATCAGCATCCCGGCACAAGAGGCAGGTTTCCAGAGTGTCAGGAACATTTTAATGCAATAAACAATCACAGCAATCACTATTTAATGTAACCGTCTGAACCAGCATATACATTTGTATCTATATTAATTGTCCTGTCACATCTGATGTCGGATTAAAGCCGTTTGTCATAATGGATACTTAAGGGATAATTTCGGTTCCTGCAGCTTTTACGTTGTTTATAGAATGAAGTAGAACAATATACTCACCCAGAAGGCTTTCCTGGCCCAAACAGTGCTTCGGGAGATATTCAGATCCAAAATCGAGCGGCGTACATCCGTATAATGGTAGCACATAGGGCATAGATCGCCGCTCCTAAAACTGCATTTATCATCCAAAAACTCATGTTTTTTACCAGAGAAAACACTGGTGATGTGAGGCCCTGTGCACTAATATCTCCATACTCTCTCGCTGGTAGAGTGAATGTTTTTATTGAATTCAAGGCTCCCTTCAGATGCATGCACAGGTTGGAAGTTCACTGTGTTGAAGAAAAATTCTCAGAGTCCAGTTCAGGGTTTGCTGTGGTGATGTGAGTTTATTAAGCATGCCGGCAAGCTGGTGGACTGACAGACAGAGTGCAGGTCTGTGTCTGTGAGCCGACCCTGACTGCAGGCAGAGTGGGGTTTTAAGTACAGTAGAGGAGGGGACTGTGACTTTGGCCAGACATCCTAAGTCAATCAGACATGTTAAATCAATCAAGACAGGAGACAGACATCGGAGTGTATTAAGCCATTGTGAAGCCTTAGACAGAAGGTGGCCGTTACTTCCTTAGCCAGTATGCATAGAAAGTCCTTTGATCAAAGGTGCCAGGATGTGTGGGGTCAGTCTGGGCCTCGGGTGTTAGGAGGTCTATTGTTAGGTAAAGGACCCATGGGATGTATAGTCACCAGGCTACAGACAATTTGCATTACAAGGCAACAATTGAACATTTTCTCTATCAATCCACCCTTTTTTTTTTTTTTTTTAAATGTGAAACAATTGCACATGTCTTGTGAAAAACAGCTCAATTATTAACATCAAGTTAAATTTCAAACAAAAAGTCTGGAATTTCATCTTCTTGAGGAGTTGGAACAGTTACATTGGAATACATCACTGTAATGGGTGACGAATTGAGTAGCGATTTACACATTAACTTAAGGCACATTATAAGAAGACTTATGGCAATCAATATCCCAAAACCAGTTCAAGGACTAAGTAACCCACTCCTCCTAATTTTCTTTAATCCAATCAAAAAGACCAGAAGGAGCAGAATAATGCAACGTTTTGGCAATGTCAGAGAGATGATCAGTTATTTCTTCTAAAGTAGCATTATGGTCAGGTATAAAAGTACAACATTCAGTTCCAATCACCGCACAAGTTCCTCCTTGAGAAGCCAACAGATAATCGAGAGCAGCACGGTTTTGTAAAGCCATCAGTCTGACCCCTGTCATTTCTTGTGATAGCATGGACATGCCTTTTGCAGCTGAGTTTGCTAGATCCTCAACGGCATGTGAAAGGTCCCTGATTTGATTTAAGGCTGACATTACTTCATAGCTCGGGATGAGAGCACCAAACAGTCTTGTTAACGGTGTTTCTGTGTGGGTGAATAAGTCTCTTTTGACAATGTGTACACTTGGTGGTGCAGCAATGACCCTCATAGCTGGTATCACATGACCCAAACCACATATTCCAGACCAGTTAGTTGGTAAAAATTCATATGCTTTCATATCACATATCCAATAAACCCCTTTTGGTAATGGTACTAAGCATTGATTGGTGATCGTGGTAATGTTTTAAAATGTTCAGTGGAAGAAGATGAGGGATGATGACCACTGGTAGTGCCATTGAAACTGTCCTCTTTTGATTCGCATAAGTAACATTACAGTCTGAATCTCCAAGGTAAAGTTGTCCTTTAACACACCATTTCAGTGTTTTTGGGACCATGGTGAGTGTGAGGGGTCAGATGTGTAAGAAAAAGGGGGCTGGGGGTGGGGGTGGGGGACATGGTGGCAGGGACAGTTCCTGGAGGTAGAGTTTGTGGTGGGCATTGCACATGTGCTTCTGTGCCCCTGGTGCCAGTTCTGCTGCTCTAATGAGGTGTTGGATGTCACACAACTGCCTCTTGGACTCTGGTGCCTGTTTTGCTGCTCCGATGTGGAGGTGGTCATCGCTCATCTGCTTCTGGGGCTCCGGTGCCTGTTCTGCTGATCCGCTGAGGTGGTGGTCATCGCCCGTCTGCTTCTGGGTCTCCGGTGCCTGTTCTGCTGCTCCGCTGAGGTGGTGGTCATCACCCGTCTGCTTCTGGGTTGATGAAGGTCAGGACCCACGAGGTGAAGAGGGGTGCTGCTGGTTTTCTGCTGCATGATGCTGCTGTCTGCTGTGGTTTGGACCAGTGTGGTGCCAAGGTGTTCTTTCCGTAGATCTCCTTTATGCAGACCCAGTCACCTGGTTGGATGTCGTGGCACGGTTTCTCACTAGGGGGAGACTGGACAGCTTTCACATGACTGTAGACGAGTTGAACAGCAGAGGTTTAAGCAGAACAGAATGTCATAAGGGATTCATCCATTGCAAGTGCACAGTTCTTCCCTGGTTTTGTTGTTGGTAGATCAATCAATGTTCACAGAATGTTCGGACATAGGAGGAAAATCCAGGAGTATACCAGTCTTTCAGCACTATTTCACACATACCTCCCTTGCTTACATGTGCTAACTCATGTGACATGAGGGCTAGCCATGGGAACAGAGAAGTGGGGGCCACAACACGGCCGTCATTGTGGTCCCACAAGTTATTTACATAAATACATCCATGGGGAAAGCCACAACTTATGCTCCTTCACATCAGCAGCCTGTTGTAGTAAGGCCACATCATCAGAAGAGGAAATGTTACCGGCTTGTATAGTGGGGAAAAGCTTAACATGAACAGTTTTATCAAATTTTGAGGCTGCTTTGGCTGCATGGTCAGCTAAAGCATTGCCATTTGAAACAGAATCAATGGATCTAGTATGAGCCTCACATTTAACAACAACAATGGATGAGGGTAACTGTACTGCATCAAAAAGCTGTCCAATTAAATTATCATGTTTTACAGGTGTTCCTGAAGAGGTTATGAGTCCTCGGTTTGTCCAAAGCAAACCAAAATCATGTACACGACCAAAAGCATATCTGAAATTTGTGAATATCTTAACAGTTTTACCTTTTGTGAGATGACAGGCTCCCACCACTGTGTACAGTTCAGCTACTTGGGCGGAGCTTGAGGTGGCAGGGCAGAGCTTTCAATGACTGAAAAGTTATCACATATAGCATACCCTGCATACGGCACTCCATTTTTCTATAAGCAGGACCATCAGTGTAAAAGACAAGTTCACAGTTAGGCAGAGGGGTTTCTAAGAGATCAGGATGAGGTTTGGATGAAAGGGAGGTATCAACTAAATCATGTGAGTCACCATCTTCCTATGTGGGTAAAAGAGTTGCAGGATTAAGAGCAGTGCATCTTTAAGAGTGATGTGAGAAGCAGTTAGTGTTAATACTAGAAATATACAACAGGTCTATTAGCAGAGTTATGGCGCTGAGTGAGAACGGATTGTGCAAAGCCTAATCTTTTATGTACAAAAAGTATGAAACATTGGCTATTGTCAAGAAGGTCTAATGCAGAGGCTGCCGCTAATGCCTGTTTCAAGTTTTAAATGACTCGTTGGCTTGATCAGACTAGGTAAGGGGTTGAGCACAGGTTGATGATTGAACATTTCAAGGAGGGGAGATGCCAGAAAAGCACAATCTATTATTCACTGTCTGCAATAACCTGTCATTCCTAGAAATGTTTTCATCTGTGACATTTTTTGTGGGATTTGGGATTTCAAGTTTGGTTTTTACTCTGGCAGGAGTCAAAAGTCTTATTGAACCACACAATGTGTGCCCTACGTATTAGACTTCGGTTTGACACAAATGAGCCTTTTCTCTGTGAAGTTTTGTGACCTTTGAGGGCTAAAGCCTGGAGGCGGACAACTGTATCAGTTTCACAAGTGATGGCTGATGGGGATGCTAATAGTAAGTCATCTACATGTTGTATAAACTCTATAACGCCAATTGTATCATATTTGATACGTACTTTTATAATACCTCTATCTACTCAATATGATCAACAAATTAAAAAAACATCTGAATATAATCAGATAAATGATTAAAAAATAATAAATGTCCTCGAATGGATTATCAGCTGCCAAAAACACCTAATGTATGTACGAAAATTCTATATGTTGATTTTTATGGACATTTTGATTTTTGTAGGATTTAGCAGAAAGTGAAATAAAATTTAATCTCCCAAAAAGAGTAGAATTCTCTGGCTATAATCTACGGTATTGGGTCTTACAGGGTTAAAGTAGAATCTTCTGGAAATGAAAAGATCTTTGAGATCTTTACATCTTGTATGCATAAATATTATAAGGGATTCAGTGTAACCTTGGGGGTAACCTGATATCTATATAAAGTGGACATGCATTTACAAAGAAAGCCCATGCTGGGTCAAGTAGCATCAGATACTGGCTAAAACATGGAACTTGTAAAACATTTGTTTCTGTTTTAATTTGGTAAATGTCCGGACAGCTCTATAGCTTTTGTTATGGGATTGGTTGGTCTACTGTAAGGTTATCTAATCAGGTGCCGTACGCAGGGTAAATTTGGACTACATGTTTCCATATAGAAATATGGAGTTAATCACTTTGTAAATTGGCTTACCATGATAAAAGCATTTCACGCATCCTTTTGTTTGAGAGGTGTGAGGAAGTTTTCCTGAACCATGATGTTTTTCCCAATTGCCATTGCTATGCCACTGCTTGTTCCTCTGCTTGCTCCGCCTGTGTAGTGAAAAAAAACTTCCAGAGCAATTAGTCTTTTGACCAAGTTTTTTAACAAACAGTATTTTGAGCACCTAAAATGCTTCCCAGAAAGAAAACTCAAAATATCGAGACATATAGGACATGTTTCACAAGAGAAAATGTGAAACAAACACAAAGACACAAAGCAACATAAAAGACAGAAACAAACATGATCCAAAAGCAACAGAAAACATACATGCCTAGGTATTAACCACATAAAACAAAACAAAACAAAACAAAAGAAAAAAACCCAAAAGACAGGATAAAAAAAATCCCGTCATAAACACCAGCTGGGTTTTGATCAGGTCCTGAGGAGTGCTTCCGGAAGACTTGAAAAGAAAAAAATAAAATTAAGTTGCCTAAAATAAAGATACCTGCTCCTAGTTCTCTGCAGGTACTTAACTTGGTGCACTATTTTGCTGTTAGTAAAATCCATTTAAAATTACTGAGCTGGTTTAAACTCTGTTGTGTTTAAATCATTCAGTTTTTCTTTTTAACTGAACTAATTTTAACTCTGTTGTATGCCGTTTTGAAATTACTGAGCTAGTTTTGACTCTGCGTTGTGTTTAATCCTTTTTTTTTTTTTAACTAAGCTAATCTTAACTCTGCGTTGTGTTTTAATCCTTTTTTTTAAAGTTAGATTTGCTTTTCTCCCTCTTTTTTTTTTTTTTTTTAACTTTTACTATTTTTATATTTTTGTGTTGCAACATTTCTTAAAACCCTATTGGTACCACAATTACCGTACATGTACTTAACAGGACCAGTTAAACCTTTCCCATACCATCCACATAAAGTCCTTTCAAACTTGCAATCTTTGAGATCCCTCCAAACCAGCCCTCATGCCTACTTACTTTTGCCCACAATTCACTTACCAATTCCTTCAACTATCATTCTACTTAGAGGATGTAAGACATTATTTTGAAAGTTTGGAGAACAAATCAAATCTTTACAAAATGAATTATACTACTAAGTATTTGAGAGAAAAATATTCCCTAGGGGAAGATTTTCTTTCTCTATTTCTTCCTACCAGTCCTGCCTAGGCCTATAACTCAGTGTTCCAAACACTATAACTCTAAACACAAGACTTCTACTTGTTTGTTTCGGCCATTTCCAAATGGCTCCCTCTTAAAAAAAAATCTGAAAATTTCTCAACCCTTCTGTCACAACCACACAGCAAACTTACTTGAAATTAGAATGGCGTCAACTTCTTTGGGACTCCAGTTCCACAGACCTCCAACAACACACAGTAACAGGAATTGGGTTTTCAAAAGGATCCCTTACCTCTTTGAAAAATTTGGATTTGAAGTTACTGGTGTGTCCTTGGTCTGGAAGAAGGAGTCTCTGCGGAAGTATGTTGCCATCTGAGACACGGCACCAAATTGTTGAAGAAAAATTCTCAGAGTCCAGTTCAGGGTTTGCTGTGGTGATGTGAGTTTATTAAGCATGCCGGCAAGCTGGTGGACTGACAGACAGAGTGCAGGTCTGTGTCTGTGAGCCGACCCTGACTGCAGGCAGAGTGGGGTTTTAAGTACAGTAGAGGAGGGGACTGTGACTTTGGCCAGACATCCTAAGTCAATCAGACATGTTAAATCAATCAAGACAGGAGACAGACATCGGAGTGTATTAAGCCATTGTGAAGCCTTAGACAGAAGGTGGCCGTTGCTGCCTTAGCCAGTATGCATAGAAAGTCCTTTGATCAAAGGTGCCAGGATGTGTGGGGTCAGTCTGGGCCTCGGGTGTTAGGAGGTCTATTGTTAGGTAAAGGACCCATGGGATGTATAGTCACCAGGCTACAGACAATTTGCATTACAAGGCAACAATTGAACATTTTCTCTATCAACTGATATACTCCAGTATACCTCCATGTACGACCAAACAAATATCTCATCAGACCTATACAATTCACTTTGGTCTCCTGTTTTGGTTTCAAAACAGTGAATTTCGCCGATAGGTGAGGGTTTTTAATGGCTGGCATTTTAACACCACATGAAGGTCATTGAAAAAGTAATGCTTAATAGTCTTCTTAAGTTTAGTGAGTTTTTTTCCACCCAAGAGGGCAGTTTAGTGAGATTTGGCAATCAGGAGGGCACTTGAGCACACTTTAATGCCAAGAGGGCACTTTAGCACACACTTTGGCTCTGAAGGGAACTTTAACATGCGTTTTACCTGAAGCATGTTTTTTCAACAACTGGGCCATGAGGGAAGCAATTAATTAGAACAATGAGTCTGCATCATTGATGCACAATGCCTTGTTGCTGAATTACAGGTTGGAGAGGAATAACCTCGACATCATCGTCCACCTGCAGTTTTGCCCAGAATTTACTTTTGATTGTTTTCAGTGCAAAAACAACTTTTGAAAATTAAATTTTAAATATCTTTTTGATTTTAATTAAAGCTGGGGTTGGCGATTTTGGAAAACTAGCATGAATTTGAAAGTAGCATCTCCTCAGGGCTCCGCCTAGCCCCACCCCCCGCTCACATGCACGCGCGCAGCCGCTATATCCAGAAGCAGTCTTCTGGACTCCAGACCCTCAGCACAACGTGTTTGTTTCACACTACACCAAGTCATGTCTCAGTCAGAGACATGGGTTGGATTCCTGGATCAATAGTTAGAAAATGAGAAATGATTAGACTTTGGAACCGATTTATTAAAATGACAGAAAATAGGATTAATAAGAAGAGTTTTATTTTTAAAAAAATGTAGAACTCTCCCTGGGCTACAGAACTCCATGCCATTTTTGAGGAAGCAGAATTACAGTATGTCTACCGAAACATTCGTGTTCATTTGAATTGTAAGTTCAGGTAATATCTTGTGAGAAAGGGGCAGACTTTTTTGCATTGAATGTTTTATATACCAACAGAATGAAATACAGTTCTAAAGTTAAGTCAAGTTTCTGTAACACTACTTGTAATACTACTTTACTGTAGTATATCAGGAACATTTTGCCGTCATAGTGAGCAGATTCACTCTGATCTCTTTGAAAGTTGGATCTGTCTGCTGACATGCTGGATAATGATGAAGCCTGGCTCATTGAATCCAAAACAAGGGGGCTCAGGTTTATTTGGTTGCACAAAAGACCAAGCAAGGATGAGAGCACACGGATTCATCAAGCCAGGTGAAACCAATCTTGGATCAGCGTGCATACGTGATTACTTAAACAGACCCTGCGATCGATCACAGAATCACAAATTCACCATGACAACAAGAGCGGTGTGGTTGTCTCATTGGAACAGGAAGTCCTCACGGAGGCATATGAGAAGGTAAAAGACCTAATTAAAAAAGAGAAAACAGCACCACAGCTATTAAACAATGACAGAAAACTGCAAACTGCTTGAGTGTATAATAGTGCACTAATAAACAGTCCGCTGAAACATCACAATATTGTATTGTATTGTACTCTGCACATCTGGGGCTGAGCTATAAAAAAGCTAGCCTTCAGAAACTGCAAGTGGCATACAATGATGCTCTAAGGGTACTTTTAAAAAGGCCCAGATGGACTAGTGCGAGTGTGCTGTTTGTGAGTGTGAGAGTGAACACACTGCAAGCAAATCTGAGAAACTTAATGCACAGGTTCATCTGCAGATTAAATGATTCTGAGAATCAAATTGTTAGGGCACTGGTGAATATTATGTACAGTGACATACGCTGCACTTCCCAGTTTATGGGGCACTGGAATAAGTGTCTTTTAAAATGAATTGTTAGTCTATGTTTTTTTTTATTGTTGTCTTGTTGTTGTTGTGCTGTTTTTTATTCCTTTTTTGCATATGGACCTTGAGTCTGAAATAAAACCTATCGATCTATCTATTGATTCGAACAGTTCATTAACATCTCCAAAATCAAAGTGGTGCCCTGATTACTAATTTGTTTGCACATGAAACTGAAATTGAAACTTCCACATTTGCTCTTTATGCTGCATGCTCCTATGCTGTTGCATTATACGTATGCAATTATGCACAAGTTAGCATGTGCATGCAGAATTGTTTCTATCTAACGTTGGGCCCTAGGACAAATTTTATATGATGCCCCCCTCCATCTGCAACTTACATCTGCTTAAGATATCTAATAGCATTGTTTTTACCATTGTCTTCAATTTATAAGAAAATGAGTCACCAAATTTCCATGCTCAACAAATAAATAGCCTATATACAAAAATTCTGAAATACAAAGTAGTATTACCTCGACATAAAAAACCCTTTAAATAGGTGAACAAATAGTAATAATTGTAATAATTTAAGTACAGAAATCAGCATCAAACTATTTAAATAACCATGCAGTTAGCACATAATAGCTCTGTACATAAACTACATTTACATTATGCAATCACTGTATGTTCACATTTGAATCACTGTGAGCTTTTCTATTTGAAAAGTGAATATTGATAACTAGTTTTAATTTGATTTTACTGAAAGTGATTTTTTTCACGAATTTTATGATTTGATTTTGTTTGTAATATATGTTGAGTCTGTGCTTTCTGTCTTTTTGAGCTCTGTGTGACTTCAGTTTTAAAGGAGCTGATGGTTAACCTGCTCTGGTTTATCCTTATTAACTAACGAAACACCATGTGACTCTTTGACTTTTGTACTAACTATGGGATGTGCATTTTATATGTATTCTATGGATAACTCTTATCTAATGATTGCAAAGGCATGTAAAATTATAAGTTTATCTAAAATCACTGCATTTAATGATGACAAATGGTCAAATAGTGACAGTGGGTCTTGTTGAATGTGATAACTGTGTGTGATGAGCAGTGAAATAAAAATTGGTTTCCGTTTGTGGGGACTGCTGATTGAAAAAAGGGATCTTAGAAAAATCTTGGAATGTAGCCTGGTCTGGAGCAGAGTAGAGCTACAGAATAAATCTCCATGGTAACATATGTCAATACATGTTCCACTTCCCCCAAGATATCCCTTATCTTGGTTTTGTGCGACAGGCACCTGGTCTTGGGCTTCTCAAAGTTGATGACCAGCTCCTTTACAGCCTCAGGTCACAAATGTCTTATGGTCGTCCAACTGCAGTGAACACATTTTTCAGAACAATGAGTCAGAAATTGAGCAGTTAAGCAGCTGAATTCACGTTTTTCCAGAAACATTTTGAATAATTGAAGGTGAATCTGTTTATTTTTTTTTATCTGGATCTGCTCATTCGACCCACTTGTGTGCTCCTGCTGCTCAGTAATGGGCGCAGACTCCACGGCTTCAGTCAGTCTGACATCCTGTGCTGTGAAGTGTTGTTAAGACAACCTGAACTTTTCTGCACCAGCCATCTCATCCCTGTTCTTCATTCTCACAGAGTATCTTACCTGCAAATAGTTTCGTTTTTGTTTTTTTTTTCATGATGAGCATGCATGAGCCAATCAGAGATCAAAATCTAAACTAATATGGGCTCTTCAAATTATTATATCATATGACTGGATTATGAATGTAGCTCCAATTAACCATTGATTGTGCAGAGCTGAAGTGATTTTAGCCTCTGCTTTTGCTCATTTTGGACTTTAACAAGTCATGTCATCAGTTTAAACTCATTTAAGCTGCTTTGAAACACATAAAATGACTCTGTCATAAATTATGCTGGAGTGTGATCAATTGAATGTAATATGTTAAAAATACTTTTAGGAATTCTCCAGTTACTTTGGACAGGTGTCTTATCTCACTCACAGATGCATGATTACATTATGGAGGTCAGAGGTCGAAGGTCAACGTAAACCTGCTGTAGTACCACTTGTAATCATCTGTTGATTGTGACTGTGATATATCAGGAACATTTCAACACACTGACATCCAACTCTCCTCAAATGTCTACTTAGATACAGGATTGAACCATGTAGATTTTGAAGGTCATAGGACAAAGACATTTTATTCAGTTCTGATAAAACCACAGCCATAGTGAGCAGATCTATTCTGTTCTCTTCACCAGCAGTCATTGTTTACAGTCTGGCTGTTTCTTCTCTCTGATGTCACATTTGTAGTCTCTGCCTCTTTGTCCTCAGGCTGTGATTGGTCAGTGTCTCTGCAGACAGAGCTCATTCAGCTTGATGATCTGAAAGTTGGATCTGTCTGATGACAGACCAGGAAGCAGGTGGATAAATATGGGCTGTAGGTTACAACATTGTTTATCTTCATGTTTTTGTTTTTCTTTGTCACACAGGTCTTCAGGAAGCTGGTTGTGAGCCTCCTCAGGTCTTCTTGGTGTCCAACAAAAAGCTCCACCTCTATGATTTCCCTCTGCTCCAGGACACCCTGGAGAGAGAACTTCCTGATCACAAGAGGGATGCCTTCCTGCTCGCCATGCCCAACACCAGCCTGGAGATGATCAACAAGAAGAAAATGGCTTTTCAGAACAAAATCAAATACTTTGCTCTTCTGTCTGCAGCTGTACCAGTTCCTGGGGTTTCTGGGGCTGTTGATTTAGCTTTGTTAGCTGGTGTTATCAGAAGGTATGTTTTTGGGTTTGGTCTTGACATCCAGTCACTTCAAAGAATGGGTAAATACTCAGGTGTTCCTTATGAGGAACTGAAGTCTGTTATCACTTCATCAATTTCAGCAGCTGAAATAACTCGAGATCATGTCCTGAGAGTACTGTCTGAGATTGCCATAACAGCTGCATTACCGGCAGTAGAGGAAGGCGCAAGATTGATTCCAATACTTGGAATCCCAGTCTCAATGGGCTTCTCTTTTGCTTTTATTTACATACCCCTCAACATCATACTCAACAAGCTCGCTGAAGATGCTAAGAGGATTTTTCAAAGGATCATGGGTTAGAGACCACAGGGTCATAATGGATCATTGGATTATGGATTCTGCTGCCCCAATAAAAAGTGGGGCAGTTGCCACAGCTCATGGCTGTGGCAACTGCATGTATAGCTTTGTTAATTATACGTGATAAAAAATAATGACTCTATGATAACCATTTCTGTAATTCTTGTAACAAGTCTGTTCTCGACCTTTTTAAATATGCAACAATGGATTAAAATCCACAAGACATGCAGTGCCAAATGCAAGGTATGATCTAAAAAAGGATTTAAATATAAGATATAAGATATAAATAAATACACAAATAAATTACGAAGAAAATGTCACAAACTTTGAAAAGTTACAATTATATGTTTTAAATTACTGACTTGCTCTGTATTTTAATGCAAATTAACAAATTAAGTTAAAAATTTGAGTAGATTAAAGTATATAAGAAAGATTTAACCTGCTTGTTGTTCAACTACATTAGTCCAACTTTAACACAGCGCTTCTCAAAGTAAAATTCTGGAATTAAAAAAACCCAAAGCAATTATCAACTTTTGAATTTTAGCATCACATTTTATAAAACAACATATTTTCATGTTTTTATCATTTAATCTGATTTAGACACTTGTACTTTTAACTGGAGATATTAAGGCACTTACTCTTTCAGGAATAAAGTTCATTTTTTTCTGAGCACTGCAGTTTCAGAGATATTTATAAAACTGATCTGTAATCAAACTCTTTCAATCATTTGTGAAAATCGAGCTGTATGATTATGACATATTAAAGAATTACATGATGTTCTTCTTGATTTTTGGATGAGCATAATTATAATTAGATCAGTTAAATCTGTTTCCCTTTTCCTGAAATAAATTGTTTTGTGTGACGATCACTTAAGTGGTTCTTGGACTTTTTTTCGGTCAGTCTCTTTCGGTAGGAGAAAAAAACTTTACCATTCACACTATTTATCAATGAGTAAAAATTGCTAAATTAGTAATGTCCTTTGCCTCGTATGTAACTGGAGCTGGCCCTGGAGCTATTGGTGTGCAGTCAGGAGAATTATTAAACATGTCCACTCTGGAGTCGCTCACCTGTCACAGCCATACTAGCCTAGCAGCATTGAAGAGAGAGAAGCATAGAGAGCGAGAGAAAGAGAGAAAAAGGAGTAGAGAAGGAGATGCTGAGATGTTTTACTGTGAAGCAGGGAGAGGATGGGGGATTTGACATCTGGTGGCTCATTAACATTTGAGGCTTTAAAGGGATAGTTCAGTATTTTTGAAGTGGGGTTGTTTGAACTTTGTATTTCCGAAAAGTTAATGGAATTCAAAACATTTCTAGGTAGTGCACTCCTAAACTATGTTATCATTTTTGATGGGAGTTCTTGTAGGCAGAGAAAATAGCCTTTGTTATTGGTACAATACTTTTCTGTTTACTGCTAGTTCTGCGTAACAATCTCTTATCAACTGTGGCTTACTGAGGGAGAGGAGAGAACTTTCTACTGTATCTACTGTACTAAGTGGCCCCATGGAGGTCATACAACCCCACTTCAAAATCCTGAACTACCACTTTTAACAAGAATGAATGGCAATAAATGGGAATACAACAGAAAATTACAAAAATGGAAGTTTGCCCTTAAACACGAGTAGTTGGAGAAACTATATTTAAGTATAATATTGATGAAAGCAACCAGATTTACCAGAATTACAAATAAATCTGTTGACATGTAATGATTTTTAATAGTGTGGATTCTCTGTCTGTCTTATGTTTACATAGGAGCCAGCGACCCAACTGATGCATCTTTATATTTCAGGTCATTATCTGTATATTTATTTTCTTTACAGTAAACATTAAAACAAATTGTTACTACTCTGACATGAAACCCTCAGCACATGAGCTCTGGACATAATATTAGAGACATTTATGTGGTGTTGATGGTTTCATTTTTTTGTTTGTTTTCTTTTTCTTGTCTCTCTGAAGCACCTGGGATGAGCCTACACTGAACTCTAGTGGTCAAAAACGCAGAATCCCATCACTATACGATTTAAGTGAATTCTATATTAGATATTATGTCTTTAAAATTGTGTGACAAATACTTTTTGAAGTGAGTTAAGTTCTTTAAGAATGTATTCATGACCAGTTTGATTTTACATGAAACTGTTAGACTTATTTAACCAACAAAGATCCTGTAGTGTGGGATGATCAGAGTTTAAAGACTTTTAACTACAGTATAGAAAAAGAAGCAGAGAGCCTGTTTCATGGCCCTTTATATTGACTTATTGATTAGAATTAAGAAAAATGTTTCAGTGTGTTGTTGTCACTTAGGATTAAAAACCAGGCCACCACAGCAGCACTCAAGGGGGAGAGATGGAGCAGAAGAACGTGAGCACAATTACAGAAGATGGAGTTAAAGAAATCAAGAAATTGCTTAATTTTATGTCAGAGGAGATTTATAATATTTCCATGGCAGAAGATTAAAATGAACTTGATGAATGAAATTAAAGAACTGAAAAAGCAGAATGCTGAAATGGACAAAAACACATATACTGGGGTGTCAGGTTGCAGGTTCTTTGCATGTTATTTATTATTGTCACGTAACACAGACTTATATTTTCTAGAGGAAAAGAAATGTGTTCATAGCTTTATTTTAATCCACAGATCTGAAACAGCACCATGGAGAAAGCAAAAATTAAGAAACACATTGATGAAGAAATTAAAGAAGCTCTTCAAAACAATGACAAAGAGTTGGCTGCGGCAAATATCAAGGAGTACTTGGACAAATGGAAAAATGTTCCTCTAGATATTTCCATTACAGGCCGGAGTGGTTCTAGTAAATCTTCCTTCATTAATGCCATCAGAGGTATTAAAAACAAAGAGGAGGGAGCTGCTTCAGTTGGTGTGAAGGAAACAACCATGGAAGTCACAGAGTACCTCCATCTAAACTTCCCAAATGATACATTGTGGGATCTCCCTGGTGTTTGCTCACCAAGTTTTCCAGCTGCAAATTACCTCAAGTATTTAAATTTGAAACATATGACTTCTTCATTATCATCTCAGCTGCTCGCTTCACTGAAAATGATGTGAATCTGGCCAAAGAGATTCAGAAGATGAAGAAGAAATTCTACTTTGTTCGCTCAAAGATTGACCAAGACTTGAGAGAAGCTGAGGAAGATCAGATGGACTTCAATGAAGAGGAGACCCAGAACAACTATCAGGGATGACTGCATCAGAGGTAAGCTCCATGTCACTTATAGGTACAAATTTCCAGCTGAAAAAGTTTGTTCATAACTTTTTCTTTTACTCCTTGTGTGATGAAATCATACATCTGTATATAAAACCACGAGTCAAAGTGGCACAGGTGTCTTATCTTACACAAGTTAAAGGTCATGGTGAAGAAACGTTACTCAATTCTGATAAAACCACAGCCACAGTGAGCAGATCCACTCTGATCTCTTCACCAGCAGCCATTGTTTACAGTCTGGCTGTTTCTTCTCACTGACGTCACATTTGTAGTCCCTGCCTCTTTGCCTCAGGCTGTGATTGGTCAGTGTCTCTGCAGACAGAGCTCATTCAGCTTGATGCTTTGAAAGTTGGATCTGTCTGATGACAGACCAGGAATCAACTGGATAATGTGTGCAGTAGGTTATAAGATTGTTTATCTTCATCTTTTTGTTTTTCATTGTCACACAGGTCTTCAGAGAGCTGGTTTTGAGTCTCCTCAGGTCTTCTTGGTGTCCAACAAAAAGCTCTACATCTTTGATTTCCCTCTGTTACAAGAAACCCTGGAGGGAGAACTTCATGATCACAAGAAGGAGGCTTTTCTGCTCGCCATGCCCAACATCAGCCTGGAGATGATCCACAAGAAGAAAATGGA
Organism: Scarus forsteni; assembly: GCA_036419115.1. Classification (NCBI taxonomy): domain Eukaryota; kingdom Metazoa; phylum Chordata; class Actinopteri; order Labriformes; family Labridae; genus Scarus; species Scarus forsteni. The sequence continues at coordinate 5,980,259 of JAZDUH010000400.1, read as the reverse complement.
TTTTCAGAATGAAATTAAAAACATTGCTCTTCTGACTGCAGTTGGAGCAGCTGTACCAGTTCCTGGGGTTTCTGTGGCTGTCAATGTATCATTGTTAGTCGGTGTTATCACAAGATATGTTTATGGGTTTGGTCTTGACATCGAGTCACTTCAAAGAATGGCAAACTACTCAGGTGTTCCTTATGAGGAACTGAGTTCTCATTTTACCACTGGCAGCAGCTGTAATAAATCCTGCCCTTGTCCAGGTCCAGACAGTATTGTCTCAGAGTGCTATAACAGGTGTATTACTTGGAGCCCTAGTTTCAATGGCCTGCTCTTTTACTTTTATTTACAAATCCCTCAACTTCACACTCGACCACCTAGCTGAAGATGCAGAGAGGGTTTTTCAAAGGATCATGGATTAGAGACCACAGGGTCATAATGGATCATCGGATTATGTGGATATTGGATGTTACTGCCCCTAGTGGAAAAAGTACAAAACATGTGCCACTTTGACAAAGCATGTCATCAGTGGAGTAAAAATATTTCTATGAACTTCCTCTGTGTTTAGGGAGGGTCCTGTGTTCTGTATCACTAATTTTAGCTGCCTCAGTCTCTCTTACCACTGACATTTGAAGGTTAATGACCATTATGTAAGAAATGATAATCATAAGTATGGGTTCATAAAATCCATAAAAAAACTTTTAATGTCTAGTTTTTCACTCAAAAAGTTGTATTTAACTGTACAGCACTTGACGAGAAGACGTCTCTTTCAGCTGAGGCTTCTTGACAGGACGGGTTATGAAGTTATGAGGTGTGGGTTGATGTGGTGCAGGGATTACTATTTTTGCAGTTCAACCTGGAGGTTAGCATCGCCCTGTTCTTTGGATAAAAACTGCTGAGATGTTTAATTTTTTTGAGGATTATTGTTGTAATGAGCTCTGTGGAGAAAAAAGTTCATGGAAATTTACAATATTATTCATCATGACAATGGTTACAAACAAAAACCGCATATTTTTTAATGTGAATGATGTAAACTGTGAGGGTAAAACAACACAGTCAGGCTGTTATGGACCAACGACATGGTGGTTTGACTTTGGTTTAATAACTCATATCTCAGCCTGTAACCTTTAATATTAGAGATTTTCCTTGTAAGTGTGACCTGATCAGGTCAGTGGTCAATACATCAGGTCAGTACATTAATGACTATGAAAATGCCACAGACTTTGAAACACACAGACTTTGAGAAATACGTAGGAGCAATAAAATACTGACTTTCTCTGCATATTAATCCTTACTTCCATCTAACAAACTAAAGGTTGGAGAACAATGTAACAAAAATAAAACCTGTTTTTTTTAGTCAACTACTTAAAGGAAAAGTTGGTTCCTGCAGCTATCACATTGTTTATAGAATGAAGTAGAACAATATACTCACCCAGAAGGCTTTCCTGATCCAAACAGTGCTTCGGGAGACATTTAGATCCAAAATCGACAGGTGGACATCTGTATAATGATAGCACATAGGGCATACAGCACCGCTCCTAAAACTGCATTAATCGTCCAAAAACTCATTAGTTTTTTCAATATTCTATCATGGTCCATTCGGGCTAGTCCTCCATTACAGTCTGTGTCACTCCAGACAGGTTGAGCAGCTGTACTGACCTCTGAACTGAAGAGGAAGAATGTTTGCTACGCACATGCGCAGTGCTCTCTGGAGCGCTGCCTCCACGTCCTCCTTTCGATGAGCTGCTCATCTGTAAACTCTGGCTCGAAACTGTAAAGACACCCATCATATTCAAAGTTCTCCTCCACAACATCTTCCTCCGATAGATATTCATCCATTTTGCACAAAACTGGAAGAAGAAAGTCGTTGAGTAGCCGGCTGTCTTCCTCTGAAACAATGAGCTGTACTGCGCATGCACGGAGGCAAGCGTTCTTCTTCTTAAGTTCAGAGGTCAGTGCAGCCCCACAACGCTGTCTGGAGTGACGCAGACTGACTGTAATGGAGGACTAGCCCGAACGGACCATGATGGAATATTGGTGAAACTAAGGAGTTTTTGGATGATTAATGCAGTTTTAGGAGCGGCGCTGTATGCCCCGTGTGCTACCATTATACGGATGTCCGCCGCTCGATTTTGGATCTAAATATCTCCCGAAGCACTGTTTGGATCAGGAAAGCCTTCTGGATGAGTATATTGTTGTATTTCATTCTATAGACAATGTGAAAGCTGCAGGAACTGAACTCTTCCTTTAAGTTTTTATCTTGTCAGTAGGAGAAAATATTTTTGACCCTCCAACCTTTACTAAACACACCATTTCTCGATCAGTAAAAATTGCAAAATTAGTCATGCCCTTTGCTGTAGAGATGGCCTCAGCCATTTTGGTTTGTGGTCAGCGGCATTATTGGTATTAGCTCTAAAAATTACAAGAGACTTCTTCATCTATAAGCCGATATTCAACATTCCTCAAAGATCTCAGGGTCTATGTTCTCCCCATCACTGCTGTTTTGTCACAACCAGAGGCTCAGAACTGCCTTTCCTCTTTCAACAAACATGTCAACTCTGGTGTCGCTCACCTGTCACAACCACATACAAGCCAGTAACAGCATGAAAGAGAGAAACATGGAGAGAGAGGGAAAGAGAGAGGAAGCAGGAGAGGAGATGTTGAGATGTGTGAAGCAGGGAGAGGATGGGAGATTAGACAGCTGGGGGCTCATTAACATTTGGGCATGAAAGAGAATGTAAAAATATAAAAATATTTTCAGTATAATCTTGATGAAAGCAACCAGTTTATGCAAGTACACTTGAATTTTTTTCCTCAATCACAGTCACACAGCACACTTACAAGCACAAGCCTACTGAAGCCACACATTTGAGCCTGTTCACCATATAAACTGAAGATGAAATTGATCGTGAAACACAAAGTAGAAAACTTTATAAAGTTCTGCTTCCAAATAAATCTGTTGACATGTAATGATTTTTAATGGTGTACATTTTCTGTCTGTCTAATGTTTACATGGATGATATTTCATAAATATTTGCCATGTTTTGGTTGCAGTGCATCATGTGTGCACTTTATTTAGCTTTGCTGGAGCCCAAAAATGATCTCAGATCCCCCATCAGGACCATGGAACCCACTGATGTACTGCATCTTTATATTTCAGGTCATTATATGTATAGTTATATTCTCTCAGCAACTTTAAAATAAGTTGTGACCTATTTGACATGGAGCCCTCAGCACACCAGCTATGGACAGAATATTAGAGACACTCATGTCGTGTTGTTGATGGTTTCATTTTTTGTCTCCCTGAAGCATACACTGAGCTCTAATACTGAAAACGCAGAATCACATCATTACATGGTTTAAATGAATTATACAATATCTTTGAGTTACCATCTTTATTAAAGTGTATGACAAAAAGCTTTTCATTAAAAGTTCAACTATTAAAGACATTTTTCATGATCAATATCATTTTAAATTGTACATGTAAATGTAAGATTCATTTTACCAACTAGAAAGCACTCAGAGAGCGCAGACCTCCGCCACTGCCACAGTCCTCAGTCATATTGTCATTTTGACCATAAATATTACTCCTACCTTTATTTCATCAAAAATATTTAGATTCCTTGACAATTAAAACATACCATTAGCAACTGGAATCATAGTGATATCTATTTTAGTTCAGTAGTTATTCACAGAAATCACATTTTTCGCCATGGCGGCCAGACGCTGCTCCGGATCAACACCAAAATCGAATCAGTTCTTCCTTTTCCCTTGCTGAACATTTCCTAAAAATTTCATACAAATCCATCCATAACTTTTTGAGTTATTTTGTTCACAGACGAACGGACAGACAGACAGACAAACTCTCCCAAAAACATAACCTCCTTGGTGGAGGTAACTAGAAAAGCACTCGGAGAGTGCAGACCTCTGCCCGCACCACAGTCCTCACCCATATTTTGATTTTCACCATATATATATTACTCCTACCTTTATTTCATGTAAATATTTAGATTCCTTGACCATGAAAACATACCATTAGCAACTGTATTCATAATGATATCTATTTTAGTTCAGTAGTTATTCACAGAAATCACATTTTTCGTCATGGCAGCCAGATGCTGATCCGGATCAACACCAAAATCGAATCAGTTCTTCCTTTTCCCATGCTGAACATTTCCTGAAAATTTCATCCAAATCCATCCATAACTTTTTTGAGTTATTTTGTTCAAAGACAGACGGACAGAAAAACTCTCACGAAAACATAACCTCCTTGGCGCAGTCTACAATCATTAATCTGAGGGTATAAAAAGATTACATGTGGCGTTCCCCAAGGATCAGTCCTTAGGTCTGTTTCTATAATATTGAAATGCTGCCTCTTGCTCAGGTCATGAATTACAGTACAGGCCAAAAGTTTAGACACACCTTCCCATTCAATAGCCCTCATTTATCAACCTTGCGTACGGCGAAATCAGAGCGTATATGAGGTGTACGCAAAAAATCACCACCGTTTCGGCATTTATCAATCTAACGTGAGCGTACGCTGCGCTCAAAAGGTACGCCAACTCAGGAGGTGGTGTAAATATACACCACTCTAACCCATATCACATTCCACGGAAAAATCAATAATTTTAACCCTATAAAGCCAAATGTATCATATATGATACATACTTTTATAATACCTCTTTCTACTCAATATGATCAAAAAATTACAAAAAAAACATATGAATACAATCAGATAAATGATAAAAATGCCCTCAAATGGATTATCAGTTGCCCAAAATGCCTAATGTATCAAATGAGATACGAAAAATCTATATGTTGAATTTTATGGACATTTTGATTTTTATGGATTTTAGCAGAAAATGAAACAAACATTTCAGCTCCAAAAAAGTAGAATTTTCTGGCTATAATCTATGGTCTTGGGCCTTAAAGGGTTAAAACAGTGTGCACTTCGACTTTTGCTTTATTTTAAGTATATTACATTACAAAAATGAAAGTTAATAATTTGATGCAAACTTATTTACTAAAGTCAATAATTCGATGCGAGAATATTACAATCAGCGTTGAACGCGAATGTTATTGGCTGATGCGGGTCCAGCACAGCTATATAAGTGGAGAAGAGAACACAGAACCAACCTCAACCATGGCAGACCTCGCACTTCTGGAGGATTTGAATGCAGCACTTAGAAGGGAGAGGGTGTTCTGTGACCGGAGTGACCTCTTCAGTGAGTCGGATGAATGGCTGCTAAGTAGGTTCCGTCTTCCGAGACATATTTTGTTACAATTGTGCGCAAACTTGGAGCCAGAATTAGGACGAGAGACCCGGCGTTCTTGTGCCATCCCGGTCCCTCTACAGGTGCTGTCCACGCTGGGTTTCCTGGGCACTGGGTCATTCCAAATGGAGATAGTGGACAGATCAGGCATAACCCAGCCAACCAAGAGCCGCATCTTGCCGTCTGTACTCGCAGCCGTCTGACCCAAACCTACATAAGATTCCAATATGACAATACCCAGCAAACGATGATTAAGAGAGAATTTTATGAGATTGCTGGCCTCCCAACTGTCATTGGGGCAATTGACTGCACTCACGTGCGTCTGAAACCACCATCGGTTAATGATTACGCATATGTTAATAGAAAAAACTACCATTCTATTAATGTGCAGATCATCAGTGATGCCAAACTACGGCTCCTGAATGTTGTAGCCCGGTGGCCAGGGAGTACCCACGATGCCTTCATATTTAACAACAGCAATGTGGGCAGAAGGTTGCAGGAAGGAGCTTTAAGAGGACAGAGTTACCTGTTTAAGTAACAGACGAATGGCAACATTGTAGGCGAAATCATTTATCATTATCCTAACTGAATATCATGCTTTAGGTGACAAAGGTTATCCGCTGCTGGATTATCTTATAACCCCCCTTGCCGATGCGCACGGGGAGCAGGAGCAGCGGTTTAACCAAGCGCACATAAAGACACGTGCTACGGTGGAACGCTGTGCGGGTCTTTTGAAGGGGAGGTGGACGTGTCTTGGGCATGCAGGAGGGACACTCCTGTACTCTCCAGAAAAAGTGTGCCACATAATCCTGGCCTGTTCTGTTCTGCACAACATCGCGGAGGACAACCGTGTGCCATTTGATGCGCTCCCAGAGCAGCCAATCCCAAGAGATCCATGGCCCGGTCCAGCTGCACCTCGGGCTGTCCAGCTCAGACAGGTTCTCATCGAACAATTTTAATGTAAGTATAATAAGTACAAACACATAGCATTGTGATAAGTAACTTTATTTCATTTCAAGTTATCGTTAATTTTATTTAGAGTGTCATTAATTGACAGAAGAGCTTTATTTATAAGAACGAGTTGCCGACAGATTTCATTTTGTCTCTTCAGCACCTCCTCTGTCAAGACCGAGGCTCGTTGTCGGTGGGGGGAGATGCGGGATACGGGTCTGGCTGCTGCGGCTTGGGGGACAGGTTCCTGCAATCCTGAAGGCCCCGCTTCAGCCTCCCTGCCACCCGCGGCCTGTGCGCTGCTTTGCCCGGGTGTTGCTTTGTCTACGACAATAAAAGCACATTTAAAGAAATATGATTTGTCGATTTAATGCAACTTTACATTTTAAGAATGACTAAACTTTGAATAAAAATTACCGAGAGGGGAATCCGTGTCTCCATGATCGCCAAGTACACCTTCTATAGTGGCTGAACCCATCAGAGCAGCCACCCGCTCCTCAGTTGGTGTCAGCTGTCGTCCTGGATCCGGTCCTCCCCCACCGGTCTGAGAGGATCTCTTTCTAAGAGCTGCAACGCGTTTTTTGGTTCCTATTTTTAAGTCGGACCATTTCTTTTTTACCTGTAAATCAGTGTGAGTGTTTAAACAAGCATAATCCTCTTATCAATTGTCATTAATTAACTCACCTCTTCTGTAGTTCACTTAACGGGTCTCACGCTGTTCACCAATATAGCAATTTCTTGCCATATTTTATTTTTTTGGCCTCCTTTAATGCCACTCTTTTTGCGAGTATTAATTTGTGTCTTTCTACCTCTCTGGTAATCGTTTCAATCTCCACATCTGTGAAGTTCTTCTTCTTTGTTGGCTTCTGTCGCTCCATGTCGTAAAAAGCAGGCGGGGAAATGCCAGCCAGTGAATATTTATAGGCGTGACTTGTATAATTACGATGGTTTTCAGCCGCCGCATTTATCATCAGCTGCAGCTGCGTACGCACAGATGTGGGCAGTACGCACATGTTCATAAGTCCCACGCGCGACCTTGCGTATTTCAAATTTGCACCCAAAATATACACCAATCTCTGCACAATATTGATAAATGAGGGCCAATGTGTTTTCTTTATTTCCATCATTATTTACATTGTGGATTCTCACTGAAGGTATCCAAACTAAGAATAAAGTGTGGAATTATGCACTCAACAAAAAAGTGTGAAATAAATGAAAACATGTCTTATATTCTAGTTTCTTTGAAGTATCCACCCTTTGCTCTGATGAGTGCTTTTTAGACTTTTTGCATTCTCTTTATGAGCTTCAAGAGGTAGTCACCTGCTTCATGAAATGGTTTTCACTTCTCAGGTGTGCCTCTCCAGAATTAATTAATGGTATTTCGTGCTTTTTAATGGGGTTGGGACCATCATTTGTGTTGTTCAGAAGTCAGGCTGATGTACAGCCAGCAGTTCTATTAGACGCTTTTAAAATTAATACTATGGCAAGAACCAATCAGCTAAGTTAAGAGAAACAAATGACCATCATTACTTCAGTGAGAATCTACAATGTAATTAGTGATAAAAAATAAATAAAATGCAAAATGAGAAGGTGTGTCCAAACTTTTGGCCTGTACTGTATCATAATGAGCACCCAAAATCTATAATTCATTCAATTATAAATACTTTGAGTACCCAAGCGCTAATCATGACAAAAAAAAAACAAAAAAAAAAACTGTTTGAAATGAAGCTTCCTCATTGAATGGAGAAAGAGAGACTAAGAAACAAAACACTGTCATCTTCTTCATGCTTAAATGTCCCTTAAATGCCCCTTTAAATGCTCTGTTTTTACTTCCTGGGGTTTATGATGTAACAGCTATACAGTCTCCACCTAGATGAGTGTTTTCTGCTCATTACAGGCAGACATCATGACTGTTTTGAGAGTCTGTTCTGTGGCCTGTCATATTTACATATTTTATGTCATTGTCACTCCCCTGATCACTGTTTCTGTGTTTCAGTAGTATGATGTTCAGATACAATTATTTACAAATAAGCGGAAAGTAAAAGAGGACGTGACCTGCTGCTTAGATTTCAGCATAATCTTCATCACTAAAATACTTCTGTGGACCACAGTGACACTCTGCATGTGTCAGACGTTTATTGGTGTCATCAAGGTTCAGACACAGATTAGATATGATGGATTTAAATTACACTGCTGCACATCTATATTCCTCAACTTCTGTATGATCAACCTTTGCCATGCATGCACTCTTAATCTTTCATTCTGACATGCCTGTTCACTTCACAGTAGATATGTATTAGCAGCAGCTCACAAGTTTTTATTTCAGTGTATTATATTAATTCAGACTGCACTATATTTTAATTTCAGATCATACACCCCAAAACATACTGGGACAAACCAGCAGCAGGCTGAATTAAATAAAAATGGTAGCTCTCAAAGTCCAAGACATATCAAATGATGCATTACAGAATTTTCAGACAGAAGGACCTCACTTCACAGAAGCCATCAAAATGTTCTTCACTGTGCCGTGGAAGCAAGAGTTTACAGCAGTCTTTTTCAACCTTGGGGTCGCCTGGAATTTCCAGCAATTGATAAAAAAAAAAAAAAGATTAAAAAATACTAATATATTTTTTAATGATTGAATATATATTTCATTTAAATCAAAACACCACACATTTTCCCTTGTAATAATAATTATTATCATAATAATAATTAAAAAAAAAAAGTTTAAAAAAATGCAGTATATAATATCTGAGCCGGCAGGTCTTGGTCACCTAATCACGTGACCGCGCGTATTTCAGTATTTCAAACAGGACACAGTCAGAGTCAGAAAACCTGCTTTGAAAATGGAAAGATTTCTTCGCCTGCCTTGCCCAGCCAGGACATTTCCAGAAGAAAATGAGAAACAGACACCCAAAAGGCAGAGAAAGTATGATGAAAGTTTCCTTCAATATGGATTTACGAGCATCATCGAAAGCAACGAGGAAAAGCCGAAATGTCTGCTGTGCGCTAGCATACTGTCTGCGGAGAGTATGAAACCTAACAAACTGAAAAGACATTTTGAGACAACACACAGAGAACATGTCGGCAAACCAATATCTTTTTTCGAAAGAAAAAATGCAGAGCTGAATAAGCAGCGGATATACTTTAAAAAGGCTATGACAGTCAGTGAGCGGGCACTGAAAGCATCTTTTGAGGTGAGCTACCTCGTAGCAAAGGCTATGAAGCCACATAGCATTGCTGAGACATTAACATTACCAGCCGCCGTCGAAATGGCAAAAACAATGTGTGGGGAGGGAGAAGCTCAAAAACTGAAGACAATACCGCTGTCTGATAACACGGTGAAAAGAAGAATTGATGCAATCGCTAATGACCAAGAGAGCACGCTAACAGAAAGACTGCGACATTCACCAGCTTATGCTCTTCAAATGGATGTAAGCACAGAAGGAAAAAATGCACATGCTTTGACATTTGTTCACATTTGCATGAGAATGCGATTCACGAGGATATTTTTTATTGTCTTTCTCTTCCTGAACATGAGACTGCCAAAGCAATGTATGATACACTTCAAAATTATATGGAAAAACACAACATTCCCTGGGAGCCTATGGTGGGATTTTGCACAGACGGGGCGCCGTCTATGGCGGGACGGCGAACTGGCCTGCGGACACTGATCATGCAGCGGGCCCCTTCTGCAATATGGAATCACTGCATGATTCACCGTGAGCAACTGGCATCCAAAGAACTGAGTGAACCTATCGCGGGCATACTACAGCAGGTTGTAACCATGGTGAACTACATCAAGCCACATCCTCTGCGTGCACGTCTGTTTGCAAAACTATGCGCGGACATGGGCTCTGAATATGACAATTTACTTTTTCACACAGAGGCACGGTGGTTGTCTAGAGGTAATGTGCTGGAGCGTTTTTTCAGGCTGAGAAATGAACTGTTGTCATTTTCCATGGATGTGAAAAATACTGATTTTATCGACTTTCTGTGTGACCAGCAAAAGATGTGTCTCCTTGCATATGTGACGGACATCTTTGGAAAATTAAATGAACTTAACATCAGCATGCAGGGGAAGAACAAGAATATTATGCAGATGAGTGACCGTATTGATGGATTCAGGGGGAAACTTGCATACTGGAGAGAAAGCCTTTTGAAGTCAAACTTCGGCTCTTTCCCCAGCTGAGCCAGTTTTTAACAGAAAACAGCATCGATAAGTGCCCCACAAAGGAGATGTGCGCCCACCTGAAACGCCTAGAAGATCACTTTGCCACTTATTTCCCCGACTTGGACATGTCAAAGTTTGAATGGGTGAGGGACCCATTCCACTGTGAGACCGGCGCAATGGACCTGCCTGCCACCGCTGTTGAACAGCTGATTGAACTTTCATGTGACAAAACGCATCAGGGATTGCATTCATGAGTAGCAGTGGAGGATTTCTGGTTTGCAGCAAGAGATGAGTATCCAGAGATCTCACTGTGTGCTTTAAAACTGCTGGTTCCTTTTGGAAGCACGATTTGTGCAAGCTGGATTTAGTGCCCTTGTGTGCATGAAGACAACGTACCGCACGACTGGATGTTACGTCGGAGATGAGATGCGCTCTCTCCACCACAGCACCTGACTTTGATAGGCTGCAGCGGCGTGTGCAGGCTCAGCCGTCACATTAAATATGGTGAGTTGAGAGACACAGTCACAATACATAAAAGACATGAAAAACTCTGAAGCTGAAACTGAAGCACTGTGGTTTATCTTTAAAATGTTCATTGTTGCTGGTTTAAGATGCTGCAGCTCTTTCATAATTAATTGTTTGAGTTATTTGTTCAGTATTAATTTGCAGCCTTGTAAATATAAGCTCCACTGAATGTACATATGTCTTATCTCACTCACAGATGCATGATTATATTTTTTGAGATTACATTCTTCGTGATATTTGCCAACAAAGTCTAAAAACATTTATGCATTAGGAAATGTAGAAGGTATTGAAACTAGCAGAATATGAAATGTATCCAAATGCAATAAAAAGTGGTGTGTCTCATAGAGCAGGCTTAGATCTACCATTCTGAGTTGATTTTGAGACACAAAATCACATGACCTGGTAGTTATTGAGCTATAATGTTCATATTTACATTATAAAATATATTAAAAATTTATAAAAACATAGTTGATTCAGTCATGTGCCTTTTTGGCTCAAAATTATTTTGCATTAGGACACATGTCATATTTTTTATGAATTTTTAATATATTTTATAATGTAAATATGAACATTATAGCTCAATAACTACCAGGTCATGTGATCTGTTGGCTCAAAATCAACTCAGAATGATAAATCTAAGCCTGCTCTATGAGACACACCACTTTTTATTGCATTTGGATACATTTTCTTAATAATTTTTAATGAATTTTATTTGTGCACTACTATTAATCTGAACATTTTATTTTAATGTAGTTCTCATATTTTTTCGAATAACATCTAATTGTATTTCACAGCCACTTTTTATTTTGGAAACCGGAAGTTCACACACGCTCTGTTAAGTTAGCGCCGACTTTTCCACTTGTTTCTGTGTGATTGCCATAAAGTCTGTAGTAATTGCGCACTTAAAATTTTGGAGCGGCTGGCTTGACCACGCGAAATCGAGAGACGGCTGACGTGACCGCAGTGATCACAATGTTGAAATAAATCAAAACCACTTACTTTTTATCTCATTTTGAAACACCGCTGATGAAAAGGGAGAACTTCAGTTGGGCTGTCAACATCCGCGATAACAACAAGCGCGGTGTCTGGACGTGTGCGTCACTTTTCAGTGTCCCCTGTAAAAACTTCCGTTGTGTTGCGTTCCATTTGCATTTCCATGTGTTGTGTTGTGGCTTTTGCAGCGCGTTTTTCTAATGTGTTGTGTTGTGGCTTTTGCAGCGCGTTTTTCTAATGTGTTGTGTTGTGGTCTTTGCAGCGCGTTTTTCTAATGTGTTGTGTTGTGGCTTTTGCAGCGCAGTTTTCTAATGTGTTGTGTTGTGGTCTTTGCAGCGCGTTTTTCTAATGTGTTGTGTTGTGGTCTTTGCAGTGCATTTTTCTAATGTGTTGTGTTGTGGTCTATGCAGCGCGTCTTTGTAATGTGTTTTGTTGTGGTCTTTGCAGCGCGTTTTTCTAAATGCTGCACATGCGTTGTCAAGTTGATGAAGATGTTTTCATCATTTGCTCGTGTTTTGTCTTTTTGCGTGTGTTGTCTGAATTTGCAGCGCTGTGAGCTCGCAGGGCCACCGTAAGTCTCTCTCCACTGACAAAAACACATGGCTGCTGACCCCCTGCTGGCTGACGGTAGAAAAACATGCATACAGTAATTTTGATGTTCTGCAGCCAATCAGACACTGGTGTCATAGCTGAAGATAGTATGACTGCAGCTTCTTGTTTTGTTTTTATATGAGTATAAAATACGGTGTCATCAGCATATAGGTGCACTTTTAAATTTGAACAGACATTTTGCAGATCATGAACATAAAGACTGAATAAGATCGGCCCTAAGATGGAGCCTTGTGGTACTCCAGCTGAACAACTGAGGAATGATGATTTTGACTCTCCAATAGGAACAGTTTGGTTTCAGTTTGATGAATATGATTTCATCCAGCAGAGAGCTGTGTTTGAAAAGTTAACATAAGACAGTTTTGCTAGCAACAGTTCATGGTAATTGTGTCAAAGGCTCGTTTCAGATCTAAAAAAACGGCTCCAACATAACCGCCCTCGTTTAGTAGACTTTTTATGTTTTCTAAAAAATAACAGGTCGCAGTCTCAGTGGAGTGATACTGACGAAATCCAAACTGCATTGAGTGCAGAGAATTGTGACTTTTACTAAGATGTTCCATTAAATGCATTGACACTCATTTCTCTGCCACCTTTGAAACAATGGGCAGGATGCTGATTGGCCGATAGTTATCAGGCTTTGTTTTGTCACCAGCCATGAAAACAGGGGGGACTATGGCCGCTTTCCAGCTGGTTGGTAAACAACATAGTTGAATAGAAAGATTTGTCAGATGTACAAATGGACTTGTAAGTACGGAGCCCCCTAGGGGACATAAGAGCCCCCTAGGGGACATTAGTGTGCATGTTGGGTTTTTTTTTTTAACAACTTTGTATTTTGTCCTACCACTTTATTTTTTTTCGCCTCATACTTAATTTTTTCTCCTACAACTTTGTTTTTTTATCCTAACACTTAATTTTTTCTCCTAAATTTTTATTTTTTCTCCTACAACTTTGTTTTTTTATGCTAACACTTTATTTTTTTCTCCTAAATTTTTATTTTTTCTCCTACAACTTTGTTTTTTTATCCTAACACTTTATTTTTTTCTCCTAAATTTTTATTTTTTTCTCATAAATTTTTATTTTTTCCCCTAACACTTTGTCTTTATTTCCTTCCACTTTTACTTTTTCTCCTTTGACTTTTTTTTAAGGAACACTTTTGTCTTTTTTGCTGTTGTCTTTGTGTTTTTCTTCCTTCAACTTTTTTTTTTAAACTCGTAGTATGAGTTTGAAACTCGTACTGCGAGTTTAAAGTCGTAGTACGAGTTTAAAACTCGTACTACGACTTTGAAACTCGTACTACAAGTTTGAAAGACAGCACTGCGGAGCCCGTCCAGCAGGGGGAGTCAAACACTGCGGTGGCCCGAGCAGTCCAAATACCCCTGACTGCAGTGTGCTCAAATGCTCGGTCAGTCTGTTGGGCGTCCAACATCAACTGACCTCTTCACAACTTATTACACACTTCTATGTGTTGAAAGGGTAAAGATAACAAATAATGGCTCATATATTTATTTTCGTGTGCTGCCGGTTGTTGAAGCTTTGCTTCAGCCGCTTTGCATTGTGGGTAACAGTAGGTGAAGCAGACTGGTCCGATGCATTCTGTGAGTTTTTTCCCGAATCAGTACGTCATCCGGGTATTTTCTGCATACTGCAACTTCGCTTTTGTTCGCATACTGTATACCACATACTACATTTTGGTCGAATCAGTACGCACTGCTAGTATAGTAGGCGAATTCGAAAACGGCCAATGTGCACAAGTCCTGTGACGTACTTCCGGTTTTCGCCAGAGCTCGGCAAAGTAGTTTCCTGTTTACATGCCACTCCACTCACTTAGCGGTAAAATGAGTCAACAGAAGAGAAGAAAGACCAAATATAATGTAAGGGAAGCCTTTACACTCCAAAAAACGGTTAGTAGGTCAAATGACCATTGTTGTGTGCCACTGTGTAACGGATCAAATCGTTACAACAGTGAACTGAGCTTTCACTGTTTCCCTACAGACACCGAACTCCGTGCACAGTGGCTTCACAGGATACGGAGGACGGGTTTGGAGATAACCAGACATACCAAGGTGTGTAGCCGGCACTTTGAAGATGTCCACATCCGTTTAACCGCGAAGGGTAGACGGGTTTTAGCTGCTAGGGCCATCCCATCACTATTTGAATGGAACGGCTTCACAAATAGCATGACGCGGGCTGGTGTTTGGGAGCGCCGGACTCGACCGGTATCCAGTCCACCAGATCCAGTCCCGGGGGAGACTGAGGAGGAGGAGATGATGGTGCCTATGTTAATGGAACATGATTACGCGGCTAGTAGCATGGTGTTTATCGACCGGGAAGAGCTAAAGAAAATACAGGAAGAAATCGAGGCGCTGAGGCAGCAGGTCCAAACACTGCATCTTCAAACCTCATTTGGTCTTCAGAGGTTTGCTTCGTCACCTGAAGATATCAGATTTTACACCAGGTAAGATATCTTCAGCATACCTTAAAAGCTTAAAGCTTACTCAACAGTTGTAAGATTAGAATAGCTATGGATGTGATATTACTGTAAGTGATTGCACATATTGTCAGTTCTAGTGTATTATTTTCTCTCTGTAGTTGTAAGTAATTTCAACTACAATACTGTATTATAGATTCCCATCATACGAGCACCTGATGGCATTTTGGAACCTCATCAATACAGCAGCAGCCAAAATGGTTAGGCTCACTAGAGCAAGGAAAACAACCAGCACGACAACTGAAAGCCCTTTAACCAGACCAACTGTGAGTGCCCTCCATTCCTTTAATTATACACACACACACACACACACACACACACACACACACACACACACACAATCCTTTTACATAAATTCATACTTTTAGACCTGAACTTGTAGTTAAACCCAATTTAATCACAGTTCAGCCAGGTATTGCTATATTAATCCACATCAGTCCTATTTAGTCATCATATATGTTTATGTAAACTTTAGACTGATCTCATAATACATCCTTAGTCATTTTCCTTACAACCATACAGACATGAGAACCCTCTTGAAAATGAGGTGTCACACGTCTCATATAAATCTATATTAAAAAAATATGATTCTGTACAACTTAAGATTGATTGAGTTTATTCAGCAGAGACAAATGTGATTTTAGTCTCTTCGTCTGGATGAATTTATTTCTAGATGTATGTTTGTGTATACAATTCAAATGCAGATTGATTATTTGATGAAAACATGTTGGTTTTGATCTAACTCTACCTGTATATTTCTCCCTCAAGAAACTGCTGCCGATAGATGAACTCTTCCTCTTCCTAACATACCTGTCCACTGGCTGTACCCAGAGGGAGCTCGGCCATAGATTCAGCATCCACAGAGCAACAGTCAGTCGGATCACTGTGACCTGGGCCAACTTCCTCTACAGCCTACTGGGCTCGGTTTGTATATGGATGTCTCCTGCAGCTGTGAAGGCCAGTCTTCCACGTGACTTTCATGGCCCCTACAGTGATGCACAAGTTGTCCTTGACTACACAGAGCTACGATGCCAAACTCCTTCGTCCCTGCCCCTTCAGAGTGAAGTCTTCTCCAACTACAAGTCTCACTGCACCTTCAAAGCCATGGTGGGAATGTCCCCTCATGGAGCCATGACTTTTGTGTCCTCACTTTTTGAGGGTTCCATGAGTGACAGGGAGGTGTTCTGTCAGTCAGGAATTACATCACTCTTAACACCTGACATGGCCATCATGGTGGATAAGGGCTTCTTGGTGGACGACCTTGTACCTGGGACTGTCCATCGTCTTGCCTTCCTCTCCAAGAGGACCCAAATGCTGGAAGTGGATGTTCTGATTGCTCGTTTGAGAGTGCACGTTGAGAGGATGATCCGAAGAGTCAAAGAAAATAAACTGTTTGACACCACTATCCCTCTCTCCATCTCAGGGAGCATAAACCAGCTCTTCACAGCTGCGTGTCTCCTCTCAAATTACCAAAATGGCCCTCTTGTCAAGAAGTGGAGATATGAAGTTTGACATTGTAGCCATATCCTCCTCCTGTTGAACTTTACATGAACAAGTTTATTTCTCTTATTGTAAAATATTTAGAGTTTTGGTATGTGCATTTGATTAATTCTCTCTCATATCAATGCACTTAAAGTTCTAAAAGTTAGATTGTTTATGTTTTGAAGCTCAGTGAATTATATCATGGAAAAGTTTATTTCAGTCATTAAATTTAGGATGTGAAATGCATATTAAACACTCATTACACACAATGGGGAAAGTAAAATAATTATGGTTGCTGTAGGTCATAATTATTAAAATACAAAAAATGCCAAACACAGACCCTTTCCAAAATATAAGAAAAAAATAGAATATCATTGAAAAGTTTATTATTTCCGAGATTCCAATCAAAAAGTTAAAATTTCATAGGTTATAGATTCAGGGCCGACAATTTAATATGTATTTGTTTATTTTTACATAATTTGGGTCTCCAGCTCATAAAGCCCACTTTTTGAATGGAAAAATGTGTAACCCAGGCTATATAAATGTTTTTATTTTTTGTGATTTGTTTTAATTTGAGATCTCCCGCTGTGTCTAAGTGGCCCTTGTAAACCTCCATAGCCCCAGAATTTGATTTAGTTATTAGGTTCATGATGATGGCGAGCTAGAAGAACTGTTGTTTGTTTCCCCTACCGTGTTAATAAATTTGTCTGTTTTCATTTCACACATTGATTTTTTTTTGGCTTCATTGAGATGAACCTAAGTTTAAATCGATGAATTATTTTTTCCTTTTACAGTTGTCCATGTGACTTCATTTGAAATTAATTTAGAAAAAAGATTTAAAAAGAAAATTTAAGTACAGTTTATATTTTATAGATAATAAAGAGAAAATTTAATTTTCCTGAACTCAATTTAATATTCTTTATTTTTTTAAATGAATTTGATTTTCTGAACTAGCCCTATTTTAAAGACTGCACTGATCATTTTTTCCCTGGAATAAAAAGGAATTGATCATTTGAGTTACTCTTTAATAGTTAATTTAATTTCAATAAATTAATGTTACATTGATTTAACATTTGTAACATTAATTTAACAATCTAACATAATTAACATTTAGTTAAAAGCATAATAGAAAAAAAAAGTTCAAATGATGGGGCATTGCTCTGAAGAGATACAATTCTCACATATAGTTGTTCATCTGAATAAACCAAATAAGTTTGAGCCATGATAGCTGATTTTGTTTGTTTCTTTTTCAGATTTAATGCAGCAGTCCTCTGATGTTCCATTCAGGAAATTTGCAGTGATGTGAACATCCTGTTATACATTGAGCTTTACAATATACATTCATACAAGTTCAAAAAACATATTTACATTGCACAAAAAGACTGGATTTAGACACATTACATGCATTTCTGAATGTAGACATAGAAATAAAACCTGTCCACTTTGTCTCTAATGACATCAAACATGTTCCTGTTCTTGTAGATTCTTCGAATCAGTACTTCCTCCTCGGCTCAGATGACAAAATCGCACCAATTCATCCCTGTTATTAACACCTGCCCTTGTATTTGAGAGTAATAAGCATGTGTTTGTTTGAGCTCCAATTTGCCAGAATTCATTTTGAGATACGGGCAGTCAACATAGTTTTTAACATTTGGACATTTTATTTCAATCAAACCAAACTGACATGGCTCTGAAGGGTCCAAAATTAACCCATCTGGAGATGCCCCCAACCAAGGGGAATCAGGATGGATTACAAATCCACAGGGGTAGTGATTCACTCTCTTTATCTGGCAATATTCCAAGATGGCATCTGCCTCCATTGCTAGCCCACTCTTCATAGCTGCAGTCTGGCGGGTCCCCTGCAGTATACGGTCAGCCAAACTGTCTTCAGAGCTCTCTCTGACCTGACAGATCTCCCTGAACCGTGAGGCAGTCAAAGTAGGCCTCCTTAATTGATGCCATTCACTAGATGAACTTTGTTGTCTGGTAGCACTCTCAAATTTGTGTGCCATGTCCCAAGTGATCTCAAGACTTTTAAAGCTATGGTCTACGATTTGGAAGCTTTGTACATATTAATAACACCGTTTATAAGGCTGTTATGGTCCTATGGTCCTATCTACACAGTATAAAGACCAAAAACAACGAAAAAAATCCATTCAGTATATCCGCTGAAAAGCTGCATACTAGCTGACCAATCAAACCTAAGAACCTGCGACTATTAATTGGTCCGTGAGTTGGTCCGTGAGTCCATCCAATCCCCTGTCTCTCTCACTACGCAGCGTCATGCGTAGTGCGTCATGGTCCCGTCTCCTCCCCTCTACCTCCGGTGAGCAGCTAGCAGCGCTAGCTACTGAACTATCATGGAGCCGGAAAAGCCTAGCGCCGAGACCGAAGCCGCCTCCCTCTCCCGCGGGGCCCAACGGAGCTCTGCCCGCGGGTTGAGGCCTGTTAGCGGGCTAACGGCTAACGGCTAACGAATAGCCTCAGCCGGCCGTCAGACCTTCAGCATCGACCGTTTCGCCCCTGGTTGATCAGGTAATGGCTTTGTTTACTACAGTGTGAGATGTCTGCTGAATAACTCTGGTTAGTTTGTGCCTGTACGGGCTAATAACTTGTGGGGGAGCGGGTTAGCCTGTTAGCCGCTAATCGTTTGCACTGTAAGCTGAGCTGGGGAGGACAGGCTGAGAAAGATAAATCCTCCCCCACACTCGGCTCCGCTCTGGCGGCGCCAGACCCGCATTGCCGCCGGTCCAATTGAAATGGCTACTGCTGTGTGTTACAAGGGGGATGTCTGTCGTGTTTGATACTTTCAGTTGAGCTGAGCTGTTTTTGATTGAGTTTGCTGCTGATATATTGTGCCAGTCGCTCGTAGCTCAGTCCGAGGGGGCTTTATGAGGCGACACGAGCTGGGGGCGGGATCTTGGAACACGGGAGGGGGAGAGGTGAGGGAAGGGGGGGCAGGCTGCGGTTTCAAATCGTAGAACACAGCTTTAAGGTGTAACTGTTGTGATTCACTACAGACAAACATGCATTTGGATGGCTCCAGACGGTAATTCTGAAGAGGGAGAGATGGGGGTGGGGGGGATGGAGAGGGACCAGCAGGTCTTTCTTTGCTGTTTCAGGTTGCTGGTATGAGTAGGACAGGGCCAAGGGCAGAGTCAGCCAGAGGAACGTCACATCTGATGCCCATGCTGCAGATCATTGGTGCTTCAGCTGCAGAGAAGTCCTTATACACCTCTTTCACCTACGGATGTAACAAATCATTATCATACCATAAACATTATCCATACTTTCAAAGAGCAATGTGTTAGCACAATGTTAGTCACTGTGCAAAGGGCCCCACCCCCACCACAAAATCGTTTCATGATGTACACTCATCACCCCCCACAAAAAAAGTGTGTGAAGCATAAAGCATAAGTATCATACATATATTTTTATTCAAACATCCATGCAGAATATTTTATAGGAGTCATCACCAGGAAGTCAAATTTTTCATTGCTTTTACATGTATATTTCTGTCTGACTTTAATTGAAACTTGCGGGAAATGTACAGTTTGAAAGTAACTCTGTTTTTCAGTTTGGCCTCTTTTGTTAACTAGGTGCCAGACTACTTCACCAATAAGCTGTTTCCAAGCTCACATCATTTCAGGAGGCTCTTTGTACAAACCTGGCTTCTACCACCCCCTGTCAAACACCCCAACCATTTTCCTGCTCCTCATGACTTCTTCCATTTAAGTAAATACCATGGTAAATACAGTTAGCACAACTAACGTTAACGTTAAGAAAATACGAAACAAACATAGAGCTAACATTAGCTGGCCGGCTAATGTCACCGCATTATCTACTTACCCTCGTACTGATGCAGGTAGCTGGATATATATAAACGAAAACCCTTTTCACGCTTACTCTTGGGAGCAGGTGAGTCGGCATCCACAAGACGATGTACGTCGTTTATCGATATTTTTGGCAAGTTTTGAAGACAACGTGAGAAATTCTTTGCGGCGCAAGTGAACATGGGGAACCGGAAACTGATCTGCCAATCTCTGGCGAAAACCGGAAGTACGTCACAGGACTTGTGCACATTGGCCGTTTTCGAATTCGCCTGCTATACTAGCAGTGCGCACTAATTCGACCAAAATGTAGTATGTGGTATACAGTATGCGAACAAAAGCGAAGTTGCAGTATGCAGAAAATACCCGGATGACGTACTGATTCGGGAAAAAATTCACAGTATGCATCGGACCAGTCTGCTTCGCCTACTGTTACCCACAATGCAAAGCAGCTGAAGCAAAGCTTCAACAACCAGCAGCACACAAAATTAAATATATGAGCCACTATTTGTTATCTTTACCCTTTCAACACATAGAAGTGTGTAATAAGTTGTAAAGAGGTCAGTTGTTGTTGGACGCCCAACAGGCTGACCGAGCATTTGAGCACACTGCAGTCAGGGGTATTTGGACTGCTCGGGCCACTGCAGTGTTTGACTCCCCCTGCTGGACGGGCTCCGCAGTGCTGTCTGTCAAGCTCGTAGTACGAGTTTAAACTCGTAGTACGAGTTTCAAAGTCGTAGTACGACTTTAAAAAAAGTTGAAGGAAGAAAAACACAAAGACAACAGCAAAAAAGACAAAAGTGTTACTTAAAAAGTGGAAAAAAGGTCGAAGGAGAAAAAGTAAAAGTTGAAGGAAATAAAGACAAAGTGTTAGGGGAAAACATAAAAATTTAGGAGAAAAAAATAAAGTGTTAGGATAAAAAAAACAAAGCTGTAGGAGAAAAAATAAAGTGTGAGGCGAAAAAAAATAAAGTGGTAGGACGAAAAAACAAAGTGGTAAAAAAAAAACCAACATGCAATGTCCCCTAGGGGGCTCCGTATGTTAGAGCCTCTTCATTAGACTTCAGTAGATTACTGTCAAACCAAATATGTCCTTAACTTTAGAGTTTTTCAGTGATCAAATAATTTTTAAGACATCAGGCATAGTTATGTCCCTTATGCTGAATGCTGGTTTGTCAGGATCAAGAGGTTCAAAGGGAGCGTCAGGACATTTAAAATTTCTTGTTAGATTCTCAATCTAGTAGGCTAAATAATAAAATATTAAAAGTACTTGCAATAACATCCAAATTATCACACAGTGTGCCATTCACCTGGAGCTGTGTGTCATTCTTCTACTTGTTCTTGTTTTGACCTAGCATTCTATTAATGTTTTTCCAAATCAATTTTCCATTTCCGCTCGCCTCATCTATCATTTTAATTAAAAATCTGCTTTAGATTTACGAATCTGATGAACCACTTTGTTTCTCAGTGAGTTGAAAATATGACAATCACTTCTAAGTCCTGTATTTAAAGATTTTTTAGAACTCTATCTCTCTCCATTAATTTCCAGACATCATTGTTCAGCCATGGTAATGTTTTCTTGCACCTTTTTTTTTGCGCCGTTTTAGAGAAAAGGTTCAAGAACGTCCTTAATCTTTGTTGTGAAAATGTTGCTGCTGTCTTCAGTTGTATTACTTGTTAGTACACTGGACCAGTTATATTGAATGAGAGAATCTTTCAAGTTTTCTTGTGCACTTTCAGGGATTATCCATCAACATGTTTTCCATTATTTTTTTCTGCTACATAAAATAAAGTTGTGGTCAGAGAGCCCAGATGGAAGGTTAAAGATTTTAGTGATCCTATCGAGGCTCCCTTCAGGCATGTGCACATATTCGCAATTCACTGATAATCTCTGGTATACCTCCATGTTCAGTCCATGATTTCTGCAAGAAGAGGTGGACTTCCTCTCACAAATCAGAATTTTTGTGAACATCAGCGATTGTGAACATTATCCAACAGTAATTTCAATCAAATCTATGAGCCAGAGTTAAGGTAAAATAATGTGGATTCTTTAAAATAATATATCATATCACTGGATTATAAATGAAGCATGTGAATGGGGACATTACTTAATTGTCATAGATGGTGAAGGTGAGGCTTATATGAATTTTCAGATTGGCTTAATTATTACAAAATTTAACATGTTAGTCATCTCACTGTAAATAATTAGAATTAGGAGGTAAAAAAAAAGCTTTAAAATCATCTACACTAAATTACAATTTTTAGAACAAAAATTGTGTTTTCCTCAAAGAGCTGAGAGTGGAAATGTTCAGAACTGTTTCCATTAAATTAGCTTTGTATTGGAGTAATTTCAATGTATTGGTCAGTGTTTCGGTCTCCTAACCATAATCTAACAGGCTTGGGACCGGAGACCCCAACATAAAAGGGACACCACAAGTAAGTTTGGAGAAAAAGAATATAATTTAACTGAAGATAAATCAATGTTGAGCAAATAAAGCAAAAAACCAAGAAGGACTGGAGACCCCGGCCGAAATAATTAAAAGATGGGAAGCTTCTGGGCCGGCCACGCAATGGACCGTTGTACCCAACACCTCCCTCTAACCTAAAAACAACAAATAAATCCTAAGGAATAAATCCAAAAAAAACCCCGATAACTGCCGGAGATGTCCAGTCGAAACTAAAACAACAAACCTGGATAAGGGAAAGGAAACAGATTAAGGTTAAACAAACAATCAAGCATGAAACCTGTGTGCTGCTCACAGATGGGAGAGACTCTGCCCTCTCTGTCCCCCTAAATCACCTCCACCTACCTGAGTGCTGTCGGCATTCAGGTGCTCAGCAGGCAGAGGGAGGAGGGATCAGGGAGGCAGAGAGAGAGACGCAAGTAAAAGTCAGTACTAGAGTAAACATGATTGTTCCAAAGTTTACTTAAAAAAAGGCCTAAGACTCAGTTTTCATGTCTTGAGTCTATCACAGCAATTCCTTTATTTCTAAACTATTACGATAAGCAGTTCAGGAGCATATCAGCAATTAACAGACCTTTCAATAGGTTAGCAGTGAGGATGAGACTTAATATGATAGCTTTCATATCTGAGGGAGGAGAAATAATACTATAGGCTTTCTTTAAGAATAATCCTACTCAGATGTAAACCAACATTTATCTAGGGCTGTCATAATAGGAGATATACATTCACAATTAATATGGTCAAATTAATATGTTCAAATTTATAGTGTTGCAATATTTATTGAGAATAGGGGGAAAATTAAAGGTCAAATTAATCCAAAGCCTAATTCTGTGAGGTCTGTGATTCTGAAACAGTTTTCTTGATGGGAAGCCTCATGTTTTCAGTGACCGAGCTTTAAGTGCTCCATAATACCATTGATCATGCAGAGCTGGAGTGATTTTAGCCTCTGCTTTGACTCATTTTGGACTTGAATCGTCTTCAGTTTAAACTCTTCTAAGCTGTTTTGAAACAGGTAAAATGACTCAGTCATAAAT
Organism: Scarus forsteni; assembly: GCA_036419115.1. NCBI lineage: Eukaryota > Metazoa > Chordata > Actinopteri > Labriformes > Labridae > Scarus > Scarus forsteni. The sequence continues at coordinate 5,956,453 of JAZDUH010000400.1, read as the reverse complement.
TGCTTTTGAATATGATAATATAAATGTACAGTTATATATTAAAAATACTTAGAGGAATTTTCCAATAACGTTGCACAGTTGTCTTATCTCACTCATAAATGCATGATTATATTCATGAGATTACTTTCATAATGATATTTGGTAACTAAGGCAAGACACTGATGTTTCAGCAAATGTATACTGTCTTAAAATTAATAGAGTGGCTGAAATAAAGTTTTAGGTTTTATTATTGGTAATAATCTGACTTGGAAATCACATATTCATAGATTCAGAGATCCTTTGAAACCATTATTTGTTAAATTACAGTTGTTGAAATTCAATCAGTTAGTCATTCTCAGTAGTAAATCCAGACTTTGTATAAAGCTCCTAAGAAAGTTGTAGTTCTAGAAAGTTTTGCTTTAATTTAAAGGGTTTAAAATACTTCAAAAACAAGATTTAAAATTAAAACCAAGGTCTGCTGTGTTACAGTGAAAGGAATAAATTGATGGAAAAATCTGAATAAAGAAATGACAGAAACTCAATCAAATTTAATCTTTAAAAATCCTTTTATCAACAAATATCTTTATTTTTAAAAAATAAAAATAATGTAATTTAAAAAAGCATGTTGACCTGCAGCTCTGTGAATTTTGTGAAGCTAACATGGAAGAAGGGCAGAATGTAACGCCCAAATTCTACATACTGATACATCGCCGCGCAAAGCTGCAATCTTGCTTTGACAGACAAACCCCACTGAAAGCGATGCACCACGCCACACCCAGGCACACAGCCCTGTAGGAAGGGCTGATCTCCAGAGAGAGCCACAAACTCTCATGAGAAGAGCGATGTCACACATTAATAAAACATGTTATAGACTGAGAAAAGAAATAAACAACACCTAATTTTGCTTCTCTGAGGTCCCTTTACTGGCTCCAGCCATACAGCTTTGTGATTTATTCAACTTCTATCTCCCTATCAGGGACGTGCAAAGACTTAAAGAGGGGCAGGTGCTCAAAGTTGAAAAAGGGGGCACATGGAGCACAAAGCTAAAACTCCATACAGAAACTATATACCTTATAGTATAACCAGTTGAATTGAAACAACCCATATTCAGAAAGAATAAAATAAGAAATAAGAAAGAAAAAAGGGTGCTGAGCAGTGGTGTAGTCGAGGGTATACGCCGGTATACGGAGTATACCCACTTATTTTTCAATCAGCATTGAGTATACCCACTTCTAACCCTTACCCCCCCCCTGCACCATTCAGTAATATCTAACTGCCAGATAGCCCTTTTTTCCCTCAAGGATGGTGAAGCCATGACCCACGCTCCTCTGCCTCTAATTGGCTGGTACTCGCTGCCTTCACTGATTAAATTGGTTAAATATGAACAAGAATGCATTGTGAACTTCAGATTTAAAGTATTTTATTTAAATAATTGTTCAAAAAATAACCAAAACACCATGTTTGCCTCATGATAAATACATTTTACATTAATCGATTCTGCTTGTGTGACCAGTAGTAAGTACAAACTGCTCCTAATTAAGTCATGATAATTTTATAAAAGTGAGCAAGTACAAATGACAGATTTCTGGCTAAATAGAGCAGTCTTAAATGTCCCTGGTTCTAAAAGCGTCTTTTTTTCTGTACTACTTAAAAAAAAAGGCGAAAATTTAGAGTATACCCACTTCTCAACGGACCACTACACCACTGGTGTTGAGCCCCAGTTGGTTTTCCTCTTGTTCACTCTTGGCATAGTTTTCTTTTGTTTAACATGTGATCAGTCAAGTCAGTTGGTTAACAACATTAAATAGTATTTTATGATTCAGCACATTAATGTAACTTTTCAAACTTTTGGTGGTAAAAAAAGAACTAATGGCTCAATTTACCCCACAGCATATGGCTCACTTTGCCCCAACATTTTGGAAAAATTTTGCTAGCTTTGCTATTAAGGCAATCTTTAGTCAAAGACTCATAGTTTTTTACATTGATTAGATTAGATTAGATTTATTGTCCCCAAGGGGAAATTCATTTTCACAGCATTGCACAATTTAAACAACAACAGAGACAGCAACAAATTACACCACAACAACACATATACGTTCAGCGTGGCCTATCATTCAGAGTAGCAATGGCTGCAGGGATCAGGCTCTTCCCAAGGCGAGCCTTATTGCACCTTATTGTCCTGTACCTGCGCCCCGAAGGCAGTGGAGTTAGGTACTGGTTGAGTGGGTGTGTAATGTCCTGCTCTATTGTGGTTGCGATGCGGTGGATGGCCTTGCTGTTAAGTGCAGACAGACTGGGTGTGGGGAGACCAATAACTCTGGCAGCGATGTTGGTGATGCGAGTGAGTTTGGCCCGGTTCGTGACAGTAAGAAGGTTGGCATTGGTAAATCACATATGTATTGTACACCATTTTAGACTTGGATATATGGACCTGGATTTGACAAAGTTCAATATACCTGACATGCTGAAAATTTACTTTGACACACACACAAAAATTTGTGTTAAAAAGTACCAACCATTTGTGCAGGGTGCTCCTCTTCAACAGAGGCAGGGAGAAGTGATAGGGGCTTTCTGAATTTAGGGCCACATGACAAAAGTTGTTTGCTGTTTCCCAGAAACGGGGTGCGTCACCTTACCCACTGGCTCAGTTTACCCCACTCTCCCCTATTTGTTCGACGCCAGTGCAAATCAAATGTAGTGCATGTTTTACCTGACGGCCTGAGGACACTAAGCAGCTTCTGTTGAGGTGGTGGTGAGGAGGGTGCTGGTGCTTATATTGTTGAAGGTGGGAAGCTCAGAAGCTCAGACAACCATCTCCTGACCTATCATCACTCACTTCCTTTCTATCTGGAACAAGGCACAATTTGTTCTTCTATGAATCTGATTAATATATTTTTCACTTAATCATTAATTACCCACCATATACAATGATAATGTAACAGAACAACATAATTCAAATCGTGTTTGTCATTGCTGTTTTCTCGAACTGAGTACCTTTGCAGCTAGATGGAACATGTTATGCTCACCTTTTGCGCTCTTTGACATCCAGCTGGCGAGTGACCCACAGCCGCTCACAGCTACTTTTCTCTTTGTTTTAACCTCCTCTCCTTACGAGGCATCGCTGCAGAATGAAACATGATTGATAAACTACACACGCGCGGGCACACTTTCCACATACACACACCAGAGTGTGCAGATTTTTCCTTCATCTCACTCGTCTGACTCTGCACACACACGATATAAGACAGAGGATGCTTATTGCTGACTTTCAACTAAACGCTATCGTTGAGAAACCTACTGACAAGGCCATGATTCTCTGGACCGTCGGCACTCGGTATCTGCAATAACAACCAGCGTGGCGCTTGGCTCAGGGCACGTCAGGTATGGGCAAGTCGTGGATCATGTGACCAAAGAAGCTAAATCTAACTTATTTTAATTTAATTTAATTTTATATTATTTTTGGGCCACACAGCCAGATTTTCTCATGCACACTTACAAAAAAAAAAAAAAAAAAAAACAGTTAGACAAAAAGGGCACTTTGGGCATCAAGGGGCAAAGGGGCAGGTGCTCTAGCACCCTCCGCCCCTACCTCTGCACGTGCCTGCTCCCTATATCCTTGTAGAAAGGATGTTTGGTGTCATATATAATAGTGTTAAATATTTCTGGACCTCTGCGATCCACTTTTCTTTGTCCATGGTGTCGTGTTGCCTCTGGGACCCTCTGCACGACTGTTTACCTCATGCCGGTGCCTCCGGTTTTGACATGAGGACGACTTGTTGAGGAAATCTATTTTCGCCAGTCCATGCATTGTATTTTATTTTGAATCCTTTGGATACTCTACAAGCAGACTTCCTGTCTGGTGATTTTTTAAAAATACTGAATTTCCGAGGCTTGGAAGCGGACGCGCAGAAAAAAGACCTGCATTGAATCTCCAGCGTCATGTCGCGCTTTGGCGCTTCAGCGTTGCAGCGCTGGCACAGCGCATGCAGTTGAATTTGCTTGATAAACTTGAATGGGAGCAAAGCTCTGCAGTACATTTCAAGGGCGTGGCACGGATGAAATCAACTTCTGAGGATAGGTTCAAAAGTCTAGTTCAAGCTTCTGGAGTACTACTTGTAGTGTGATCTGTTGCTTTTGACTCCAAAATAACAGGAACATTTAGCTATCATGGTGAGCGGTATCCTCTCTGATCTCTTCACCAGCAGCCATTGTTTACAGTCTGGCTGTTTCTTCTCACTGACGTCACATTTGTAGCCCCTGCCTCTTTGTCCTCAGGCTGTGATTGGTCAGTGTCTCTGCAGACAGAGCTCATTCAGCTTGATGCTTTGAAAGTTTGATCTGTCTGATGACAGACCTGGAATCAGGTGGATAAATGTGTGCTGTAGCTTACAACATTGTTTATCTTCATCTTTTTGTTTTTCATTGTCACACAGGTCTTCAGAGAGCTGGTTTTGAGTCTCCTCAGGTCTTCTTGGTGTCCAACAAAAAGCTCCACCTCTATGATTTCCATCAGGTTCAGGAAACCCTGGAGAGAGAACTTCCTGATCACAAGAGGGAGGCCTTCCTGCTCTCCATGCCCAACATCAGCCTGGAGATGATCCACAAGAAGAAAATGGCTTTTCAGAACAAAATCAAATTCATTGCTACTCTGTCTGCAGCTGGAGCAGCTGTACCAGTTCTTGGGGTTTCTGTAGCTATTGATATATTATTGTTAGCTGGTGTTATCACAAAGTTTGTTTTTGGGTTTGGTCTTGACATCCAGTCACTCAGACGAATGGCGAACTACTCAGGTGTTCCTTATGAGGAACTGAAGTCTGTTATCACTTCATCACTGGCATCAGCTGAAATAACTCCTGATCTTATCCTGAATGTTGTGTCCCAGATTGGCATATCATCCATATTACTGGCAGCAGAGGAAGGTGCAAAATTCATTCCAATACTTGGAATCCCAGTCTCAATGGGCCTCTCTTTTACTTTTATTTACAGATCCCTCAACATCATACTCGACAAGCTCACTGAGGATGCAGAGAGATTTTTTAAAAGGGTCATGGATTAGAGACCACAGGGTCGTAATGGGTAATCAGAATATGTAAATATTGGATGCTACTGGCTAAAAGTACAAAACATGAGACACTTTGTAAAATAAAACATGTCAGCAGTGGAGCAAAAACAACCTCTTTATGCCCGTGTTCTGTATATAGGGAGGGTCCTGTGTCCCTTATCACTCATTTTAGCCACTTCACTCTCTCTTACTGATAACTTTTCAATGTTAGTGACAATAACATAAGACCTGATAAATTATAATTATGAGTATGATGTCAGTGATAACTAAGTCACTATATGAAAAAGTCAAAGCACAATTTCATCAGGATAACATCCATAAAAACAATTTTAACATTTTGTTTTACATTCAAAAAGTTATATAACTGTATCACAGCACTTTGACCAGAAGAAGTCTCCTTCAACTGAGGCTTCTTGTCAGGACGGGTCACGTAGTTTTGAGGTGTGGGTTGATCGGCCATGTAGTGCAAGTGTGACATATTTTTGTAGTCCAACCTGGAGGTTAGCATCATTCTGTTCTTTGGATAAAAAAAAAAGTTTAAATATTTAAAGTTTTTGTGGATTATTGTTTATAATGAGCTCAGTGGAGAAAAAAGTTCATGTACAATGTCATTCATCATGATAATGTTACAAACAGAAGCTTTATATTTTTTAAAGCCTAAATGTAAACTGTGAAGGTAAAATGCAACAGTCAGGCTGTTATGGACCTACAACATGGTGGTTTGACTAAAAATGTTTAACAACTCTTGTTTCAGACTGTTACCTTTCATTTAAGAGAATTTTCTCTTCAGTGTGACCTGATCAGGTCAGTGCTCATGGCTGTGGCAACTGCATGTGTAGCATTGTTTATTTAATATTAAAAGACATAGTGAATTAAAGAGAACAATTTCTGTAGTTCTTGTTAGAAGTCTTTTTTCCACCTTTTAAAGATGCAACAATGCATGGAAATGAACAAAAGGGGCAATACCAAATACATTTTGTGACACAGCAAAATATTTAAAATATAACATGTTTGTGTTCACCACTGATCCTATTCCAGGCATTTATTTATTAAATAAATGCTACATAAATCATACATATTCTTTTTGAAAAAAAAAAAAACATGAACAAACAAAAATGAAACTACCACAGACTTTGAAACACTGGAATTGAAGCTCTAAAATACTGACTTGCTCTGCATGTCAATCCATATTACCACTAAACAAATAAAGATGAATAAAGTGACTCTAAATCTGGATTTCGTTTCAGCACCAGTCAAAGTACACAAAAAGATCTGGGGGGGATTCCTCCCTCAGATTTTACTCCTGCAGAGGAGCTGGCCCTCTGCAGCCATCGGGTCAGCTCATTGGTCAGTGGGCGGGGTTTTTATCGTCCTCGAGTTCAATCTGGAACCTAACCTGCCCCGGAGCAGGTTAGCTGTTCAGCGTACGTTGCCATGGAGACTCGCCTCGCTAAGGAGTGATCCCGTCTCGTAGAACAGGGAATCCGGAACTTATTCTCAAAGCTACCTCGCTAGGCAGTAATCCTGCTTCGTAGAACAGGGCCTAGGAGGTGGCGGCAAATGCAGATGCAAGTCAGCAATCTCAGAGATGAACTGGAGCAGCAGCAGCAGAGGGGAGAGAGCCATCCACAGCTGAGCATGCCACTGGCAAAGCACGAGGTGTAGGAGCAGGTGGCCCAGCCCAGTGCCTGCAGTGAGTCAAGGGGTAGGAGCTGGGGGCAGGCAACAATTCCCCGGCTTGAGGAAGGGGATGATATTGAGCAGTACCTGACCACCTTTGAGCGACTCGCAGTGGCCTACCAGCGGCCAGAAGGTGATTGGGCAGTATGGCTGGTTCCTCATCTGACTGGCAAGGCCCGAGCAGCTTATGTGGCCATGGCAGCAGAAGACACGTTAGACTACAAGAGGGTCAAAGAAGCCATCCTTTCCAAGAATGAAATCAATGAAGACGTCTACTGACAGAGGTTCAGAGAACCTGACATTCGACCAAATGAGAATCCAAGAGAGTTCTACAATCAACTCAAAGACCTGTACAACAAATGGATCCAACCTGAGAGGAGGACAAAGGACCAGGTGGAAGAGATCTTGATTTTGGAGCAATTCTATTGCTCCCTGTCCATAGAGCTGAGAGTGTGGGTGAAGGAGAGGGATCCAAAGACAGCACGAGAAGCAGCTCAGCTGGTGGAAACCTTTCTTGCAGCTCGGCGAGGGTCCAAGAGGTACAGATTCGAGTCTCCAAAGAAGTCCAGCCCAGTGCGTGGTAAGCCATGCGGATCGGGGGTTGGGGGTGGTCCTAGGGAACTAGACTCACCTAGACCTGTAGAGAAACCTGTAGTTCCTTTTAAACCAAAGTCAACTGCTAAGCCTGTATGCTTTTATTGTGGTCAGGAAGGGCATATCAAGCAATATCAAGAATGCCCAGCTAGAAAAGCTAAAGCTGCTTATTTCTGCACTGTCCCTCGTCCTAATCAGAATGAGAGTTGCATGGTAGGAAAACAGCAGGTCACCACTGTTAAAATTAATGGTAAACCAGCACATGCTCTACTTGATACTGGCAGTACCCAAGCATTGATCCATCCTTCATTAGTTTCAAAGCAAATTGTCCTACACTGTAAAACCCGATAAGTTAATTGAACTAAAAAAAATAGTTGAAACTGATTACATCAAAATTTTTTTGGGATATTAACTCAATCTTTTAAGTAAAAGGAAATCTCTTTTTTAGGTAAAATCTACTAAGCTATTTTAAGTGACACATACTCAGTTTTTACAAGTTACAGAGATAAATCTTTTCGAGTAATCATAATGTATTTTTTTTAGTTATCATTGCTAATGAAAGTTAAGTTTTACTGACTCCATTTTTTTGTTTAGCTTCACCAAAATTATTTTATGTTGACTGTAAATACTTTTTTAAGTAATGTTAACTTAACTTTTCTTAGTTAAATTCAGCAAGCAAACTTCCCTATAATTAAAAAACAACAGTAATCCAAACTCAAAACAGTAAGCTCAAGTACTTAAAAAATTCTTTGAAACTGATTACATAAATATTTTTAAGTTGCTTTAACTCAAAACACACCACAAATACACAAAATGTGAGTGAACAATAAATCTAAAGTGCAGATCACTTTATTAACCATTTGAAACATTACATTATGCTTCTGATCTCGGGATAACATAAACAAGTCGAGATCTGTTTCTCGAGATAACGATATAAATAAGTCGAGATCTCGATAACGATTATTTATGTCGAGATCTGAGCGATATCCGAGATAACGACATAAATAAGTCGAGATCTCGGGAAAACGACTGAAATTAAGTCGTTATCACGAGAAAACGGTGCTAAATAAACTTGGAAAAACCATGGCCTTTTAAATCAAACAGTTCAAGAACTTTGGCAATGGACTAGAGCATCATGCCACACAACTTCTTGAATCAGAATGTTAAAACCATCTTGAGTTTCCAATTTGAATCCAAAAACTTATGTATATTCATGTATTTGCCTGAGAATAAAAAGCATAATGATATCAGTCAGACAGTTCTTTTTAAACTTTTTTTCAATCGGAAAACCCTGCCTTCTCACACTTTTCAGCAGAAAATACACATATCAAACCTCAACTATTACTAACCAAACAAAAGTTCAGTGATTTCAGGAACATAGTTAAAGTACCACTACAACATTTTCACTGTTTTGGTGTCTTACTTCAGCCCCCAGTCCATAACAAGCAGGTAGAGACCATTCTCTTGACTGTAGGTCCAGTAACAACTAAAAACATTGATTTATAGCCAAGGAAGCTAGCTTAGCATAGCTTCACACCCGGAGTGTATGGATACACTCTAGCCTGCCTCTGTGTACTGGCATCGGATAACTCTAGACAGTCCTGGGTGCTTGTAATTATGCATTTTTGAAAGAAATACTTACGAAGCTAACCTAAGCCTGAAATGGGTCAACAGGGTTTGTGCATTTACTGACCTGCCAAACCCATGCCCAAACCTTGTTGACCCACTTCAGGCTTAGCTTAGCTTCGTAAGTATTTCTATTAAAAATGCATAAAAATCTAATCTTCGTCTAAAAACAGATAATGTTACAGCACGCTATCAATTAAAAAACTACAACAAGCACAAGGAACCATCTACAGTTATCTGATGCCAGCACACAGAGGCTGGCTGGTGTGTACCTGTGCACTCCCGGCGTGGAGCCATGCTAAGCTAGCAGTCTGGGTTGTAAGTCTTTTTACTTGTCACTGGATTCACAGTCAAGAGAATGGTCTCTACCTGCTTGTTATGAACTCAGGGCTGAGGTAAGACAACAAAACAATGAAAATGGTTGAGTGTTCCTTTAAAAAAAAATAAAAAAAAATGTTCAGTGGTAAAAGAAACTGAATGAATTCTGCTCACTAAATGGTCAAATGACACATGAAAACTTAAAATAATAATTATGCAGCAACTTCTAAGTGTAGCAAAACGGTTGACCTTACTTTTCTTGATATCTAAATTCCGCAAATAGATCTAAAACAGTAACAATTTCAACTTTAAGTTGAACAACAATGTTTCAAAATCTTTCAGTACAACCACAATTGTTAACTTAACATGGTTCAACATGGTTACATGGAATCCCAACTACTCAACTGCCATTAGGTCATTTTTGAGGCTCAAGACCCTCGGCCTCAACTTTCCATCCTCCAGGCCCATCAAGACTTTTTGGAAAAAGTCAAATGTATTGGTCAAGCCTTTTGGGTAACTCAGGTGCAGTGCATAAATCAGTCCAAAAAGCATGACATACCCTTCAGCCAGTGTGGGGAAATCAACCACAGTGTTACCCTCAAGAACAACAGCAACCTTGTCGGGGCAGAAGACAACAGTGTCTGTTGATCCGGCACTGATCAGGATGAGTCCAACTGGTAGGTTGTCAGTCTCTGGGCCATCTGGCTGTGTCATCTAAGGAAAATAACACAAATGTTATATACATTGAAGGAAATCCTGCAGTGGTTTGACTGAAAAGAAATACTGACTTACATCCCATGTCTTCAGAAATCCTGAGTCATCTTCATGCAGATACCTAGGGAGGGCACGGAGGACAGCTGCACGACGAATGTTGGCATCAACTTGTTCCTGAACAGTGTGAAAGCATCCTTAGCTTTAGAAATTGCCCTACAATGTCTGCAATGGGGGATGACTAGGCCTGTCACGATGATCAATAAATCAATTAACCGAACGATAAATAAAAATGTCCTCGGTAAGTTTGCCAGCCTCGATAAACTGACACGTGCGTGCATGTTTGTTTTCCTTTTCTCTCTTTTGACCAATGAGGCTGAATGAGAAGATGGCTCACTACGTCTATCTTTCTTAACACCGGGGTGCATCGGTTCTATAGCGGATTTATACCGGAGTAAGCATCTGTCAAAAAAGCGATCTTTGGGGTGAAGACGGGGCTGCTCTCGCGTACACGCGGAGGGAGCTGAAGTGAGCGTCCTGACGGGTAAGGAGAAAACACGCTAATATGAATGATGGCATGAAAGATACGGTTCTTAATCCGCCTTCCACAGTCCCAGTGTGGGAATTTCTTGGTTTTAAACAGCATGAACAAGGTGTGAGCTCATGAACACCAACGAGCCGATATGTCACATTTGTTTGAAAGTAGTGGCGACGAAGAAGGAGAAGGGGAGGTGCAGCGGAGCCTTGTTCCTTGACAATCCGCTCTTACTGAGTCAGCAAAGAAAATATAAATAAAAGCGCAAAATGATGCGCTCACAGACGGTGTCGTTCACTACATTGCCAAAGAAATGCAACCATTCAATACGGTTGAAAAGCCAGAAATGTTCCAAATATTTGACAGTACGGATTGACTGGGAAAAAGTTCATGTTACAAACAATTCCTGAACTGTATAAACTCCCTTTTATTTAGGCTATAGTTTTTATTGTTGTGTTTTTTTTATTGGAGTTTCGTTTTTTCTTTACAGAGACAGGGTCTATTTTTTATTGTTTTTGATTAGTATAATTTTTATTTAAATGCATTTTTTTCTAAAAGAGAGTCCATTTCATTTTCATTGTATTTTTTTCTCTTTCTTGTTTGTTAAGTTTATTACATTTTTCAATTTATTTTATTTAAAAGATCCTGACCTTCTAATTAAAGTTTCTTGCTTTTGATATGGTGTACTCACTTTATTATGCCATGTATCATAATTACATCAATGAAAAAATGGAAAAAAAATAAGAATAATATTGACAATAATATCATTTATCGTCAATAATTTTTTGGACAATTATCGTCCAGCAAAATTTGTTATCGTGACAGGCCTAGGGGTGACATTACGGCTTTGTCCTGCTTTGGTCTTAAGTCATGGGAGTTCCAACCACAGTTCACCAAAACTCACAGATCCACACACTCACAGATGTCAGGCACAAAGTACCACAATCCACTCACCTGGAGGTCATAGGAGTTGAAGAGCTGATTCAAGACTCCTGCCACCTTTCCTGTGCGAGCAGCTTTCTTCCTGAACAAAGTCAGAAGACGGGGGATATGCTGGTCCAACTCAGCATAAAAACGTTTTTTCAGGTTGACGTTTGAGATTCTGTGAAACTCTGAACAAATCTATGAAAATAAAGTACAAATGTAGCTGTAAACAAAAAAAAGTATAGTACAAAATGCGCTAGGTCAAATACTTAAAAAACAGTTTACATACATGATACATCATGAATGAGAAATGGAAAATGAAAACTCTGAATATATCAAATGCTGAACAGATTTAGTGAAAGATGCAGTCATATGCTTCCAAACAAAAGTTCACATCAAAGAAAGTAATCTTACCTGTGATTCCATCTTAAGGGCAGGCCAGCGTTCCAGAAACTCTCCAACAGGTAAGTCACCATTGATGATCTCTTGGCGTCGGAGGGCAAAGGTTGTTTGCATTAACTTTGAAATTAGAGAGTGTTTTTTTCACTCTTCATGACTTCATCCACAATTTGGAGTCTGTGATGCTCAAGGCTTGCTTCATCTTGACCTCTTGGGAAGTTAGGGAGAAAATTAACTTCAGCCCTTTTTGGTCTCTTTATGTCAGTGTGGGGAGACTGTTGGTCAGGGTTGTTTCTACTCCTCTTCCCTGAGTTTATAGATACCTCTTGAAAACCTGCTCGACTCAACTTAGTTCGGAAGTTCCCCATCTTGAACTTCAGGCTATTTTTCCAACCATACCACCCTGTCTGAGATCCTGGCTCTTTAAGACAGGTTGGTGACAAGTGCTTCTGCTACCATTTGAACTTCTCTATCACTGGGATATGCTTTAAAGCTATGCATTTTGGCTGCAAGGGTCTCCAGAATGTCACGTTTTTGTCCCCTGGTTAAAGGGATATTATGCGACTTTTTGGCCTGTAGGTGTCGCGCTAGAGCGTCTGAGCGAAAATCAAAACAAAGGGGCTGTTCAGTGAATAATGAGAGGCCGTTAGTCACACCTCCTCCGCTCCACTGCCTCCTCCCCTCAAATGTCCCGCAGAACGTCAACAAGAAGAAGAAACATGACTGACCAAAGGATAATGCTGTTCACCCTGCTGTAAAAACCAGCCTGATTTGCCAGGCTGGTCAGGCTGGTCAACCAGCCTGACCAGCCTGGCAAATCAGGCTGGGCTGGTTTGCTGGTTTAGAGGTGTTTTGGACACTTTAGCTGGGAAGGATTGCTGGTCACCAGCTAGACCAGCAATGACCAGCTAGACCACTGTGGTCTAGCTGGTCACTGCTGGTCTAGCTGGTGACCAGCTCTTACTATTTTCTGACAAGACCATACCATTCTTGTCAGAATGGTATGGTCTTGGCGACCTTATAGACTGGGTTAGTGGGGTCATTGCTCTTGATATGCTCTTATATTTGCTCTTATATTTTTTAAACCTCATGCTGAAAAATGTGTATATGAATCAGGCTTTTTTCTTCCCTACAGAACAAGCCCTGAAACAAAAGGAATTAAAATGAAAACAGAGACCTACAGGACTATCCTTTTGTACTGTTGCGTGTAAGAAATATCAGCTAATGAAAGCAGTGTTAAAAAAAGAATGTTGACTCTTGTAAACAATATATGTCTGATAATCAATATTAAAGATATAAGACTAGAACAGAGCACCCACTTTACCAAAAAGATACCAGTGTATGAACTGAATTCAACCCCACCCCCAAAAGACTCTACATGCCAGGGATTTTGCAGCAGAAAAATAATTTAATTGGTATTTTAGATAATAATTTACAAATGTATTAAATAAACATTCTTCCGATTTTGTCATTAAGTCAATATAACAGAATTATTAAGTTTCATGTTAAATTATTCCAAGAAGTTATATATGTCTAATCTGAACATTTCTAAACATTTTCTCAAGCTATTTCCGTGCACTGCTTTTTTTCCTTTTTTCACCAAGTCTTGAATTTTTTGTGAAATGTAGTATCCAACCAGCTTCTTCTCTTCTCCCTCTCTGTCTCCTCCACATTCTGTGCAATCAACCAGCCATGGAAGCATTCTTGGAAACAGAGGAGAAAAAAGATTTATAATTAATAAGTGCAACAGAAGCGGATGAAACAGAAAAATGTACATTTTTTAAATTTTCACCATGCAAATAATCAAATACTAACGACACTCCAATCAGTATCAAACACCTTTTCAGGCACACCTGGGAGCCAATCAGAAAAACCTACAAACGTATCACACATTGAACTAGTAGCAATGTGATCCCCAAAACAACAAATGGGACAGACAGAAAACATTTCATTGCAATATGACTACTTTAAAGTAGCAACGTAATGTATACTCATACTTTTACATTGGAAAGGTTTGGAAAGCAGGACTTTTACTTATAGTGGAAAGGTTTGGAAGTAGTTGAACTTTTTCAGTATTTAGACTTTGACTTTAAGTTATGCCACAACTATAACCTGACTATACCTGTGTGTAACCAGTTGAGCCCTCACCATTAAGAAAAATGGACCTGAGAGTAACCTGTGTGTTTGGCAGGTTTGTTATGCATGAAAGAAAGTTCAGGTTGCTGTATGATGGTTTCTGACAAGCTGGGTTGTGTTTCTTGCTTCCATAGAGAATAAAAGGTAACTCTTTATGTAACAACACTATGATGTGTTCTCGCTTCAGTTTGATGCTACAAATCAGGCTAAAGGAATTAAACTGAACTAAAACCAGAGGTGGGCTTAATCCATTTTGGAGCCATGGAGCTGGGAGCAGTAGGTAGATAAACAAATGTAATCAGATGATTGATCAAGTTTTCTTTTGGTAGCAGGATGCCACAGTGAAAAACAATCAAAATGACCCATAGCTGCTAACTAATATTAGCTAGCTGTTGTCTGGACCAGTTCTGTTGTGGAACAAGAGGGCACCATGGTGACAAAACAGTTTTTATTTCTTTTCTGCAGCAGTGAACACAACACAGCCTTTCAATCACTACTATGCTGCAACCAGAGCTTAGTTTAACATCTGCTGGAGCATCCTACAAATACACTGCAAGAGTGTGTAAGTCACAGGTAACCTCCATCACATTGCCTCGGATGATTTATGCATTTACAATTTTTTTTTATTTTAAAATGACATTGGGAACAGGGAAATGTGCGCCATACCTCTGAGGGTTGCCAGTTTGGCTGGTGTTAAGGGAGGCTTTGCTTGAGTATTCTTTGTTGGACATTCCTTTCCAGACACACTTCTTCCCCTCAACTCCACAGTACCCCATATGGTCACTGCCAACTCTTTCACAAAGAGCTGAATCCTTGGTTGTCGAGTTAATTTTTCTCCACACCTCCTCTCGTAGCCAGATGCCCCTTCCAATGTGGATCTTTAAAAGGTAACATTTTTACACATTATTCTTTTGTGACTAATCTCAGAACACAACAATCTGAACACAACAAATTAATCAGCAAACAAAGCTTGAAAATAAGATATATATTTATGCATCAAGGCTTTATAACCTGAGACTTTTTAAAAGGTTGACAGGAGAATTGAGAGCTTAAATACAATTATTAATGGATTTTAATTTGTTAGGTGAATGGAGGGTGATTCCAAATAAACAACACAATTTTGAGTGTATCATGTATGTATTGTAAAGAGGTTAGCCATAAGTTATAAGCATCAATCTTACCAAAATGAGCCAGTTTTACTGGCTAGGTCAGATTGTTGAACACAAACTACATGTCTAATTACATTGTTAGGTGTTGGTTTCAGAATATAAGATGGACCCAGAGCAGAGGCAGAGATCAGATCAGGTTTGAACACAAAACCAAGATTTATTTACTAACAGAGCAAAAAAGGTGAAATGTACAAAGGTGGCAGTGGCAGGAGCTCGTGGAGACCTGGAGGAGAAAATAGAGGAGAGAGCACTGATTAGTCCACAGGTAGAAACGAGTGAATCCCACACACATCCCAGACAAAAAACTAGAAAAGATTCACTAGTGATAGTGAGAGGCAAAACTGAAGCCAGCACAGACGTTTGGTACGAACCACAATGTGAAAGTTAATCAGCCGGCGCCGAGATGAATCCCACACAGGCTTAAATAGGGAGATCCCTCATCAGGAGATCAGGAACAGGTGGTGCAGGTAAGGGAGATCAGTTCCAAGGGCGCCGCCCATTCCGGAGGTCCAGAGGGAAGTGAAGAGAGCTCCATAGCGCCCACTCCACACAGGTGAAAGGGGGAAGTGCAGGACAGGAAAAAGAGAGGAGACAACCCGAGAGGGGAGGGAGAGAGGAGCAAAACAGGAGGACTGGCGAGCAGTCCTCACAGTGCCCCCCCCTCAACGGGCGTCTCCTGACGTCCGACCGGGCTTGTCCGGATGTTCCCGGTAGAAGTCCCGAAGCAGGTCTCTATCAAGAATAAGACCGCGGGGGATCCAGGACCTCTCCTCAGGTCCATAACCCTCCCAGTCGACCAGATACTGGAACCCCCGCCCCCGCGGTCTGACATCCAGGATGCGGGACACCGTGAATGCTGGATGGTCATCAATGAGTCGGGGGGGTGGAGGGGGCTCGGCCGGAGGGCAGAGCTTGCTGGTAGCCACAGGTTTAAGGAGAGAGACGTGGAATGTGGGATGGACCTTTAGTGAAGCAGGGAGCCTGAGTCTCACAGAACATCGGTTAATAATTCTTTCAATGGGGAATGGACCAATGTAGCGAGGGGCAAGCTTGTTAGCCTCTACCTGCAGGGGGAGGTCCCGAGATGACAACCAAACCATCTGGCCCGGTTGGTAATCTGGAGCAGGCTGCCGGTGGAGGTCTGCACTGCGCTTGTTCCTCTCCGACGTATCCGTTAGGGCGGACCAAGCCCTCCTCCACACCTCCTTTATGCGTCGGATGTGTGCTCCCACAGATGGAACAGAGGCCTCCCTCTCCTGCTCAGGAAATAAGGGGGGTTGATAACCAAAACAGGCTTGGAAAGGTGACATACCCGTAGCCGAATTTAACAGGAGAGGGCGCAGGGCATATTCCACCCAGGGCAAATGCTCACACCACGACACAGGGTGGTGAGCTGCTACGCAGCGCAGGGCGCTCTCCAGGTCCTGGTTGGCCCGCTCAGTCTGGCCGTTGGTCTGAGGGTGAAAACCAGACGATAGGCTGGCTGCTGCGCCCAGAGTTTGGCAAAACTCCCTCCAAACTCGAGATGAAAACTGGGGACCTCTGTCGGAAACGATGTCTTGGGGAATGCCGTGAAGTTTAAAGACATGGTTGACAAGAAGGTTTGCCGTCTCCAGGGCCGTAGGCAGCTTGGGTAAAGGGACATAGTGCACCATCTTTGAGAATCGGTCGACAATAGTGAGAATTACTGAGTTACCTTGAGAGGGAGGGAGACCAGTAACGAAGTCAACCGCAATGTGTGACCAGGGGCGACTAGGGACCGCAGGGGCGAGCAGGAGGTTGATGAGAGGCTTTACCCCGGCACAGACTGAGCAGGCAGCGAACTCCCGGACGCCTTAGTCATGGAGGGCCACCAGAACCTTTGCCGGATAAAGGAGAGAGTACGGTTAATACCAGGATGACAAGCAAGTTTGGATGAGTGTCCCCACTGGAGGACCTCCGACCTGGCCGAGTCAGGAACAAATAATCTGTTCGTGGACCTGCTCCAGGGTCAGGGTGATGTGCTTGTGCATCTCTGACCACCTTCTCTATCTCCCATTGTGCTGCTCGATGATGCAGGAAGGGGAAGGATTGTAGAGGGTTCTTCAGATTCTGTAGGAAGGAAATACACCCAGGAGAGGGCGCCAGGCTTGACATTTTGGAACCAGGCCGATAAGAAATGGTAAAGTTAAACCTGCTCAGAATAATGACCATCTGGCCTGGTGGGTTAAGGCGCTTAGCTGTTTGCAGATAAGCTAGGTTTTTATGATCTGTCCAGATGACGAAGGGTTTCTCCACCCCTCCAACCAGTGTCTCCACTCTTGAAGAGCCCCCACCACTGCCAAAAGTTTCTCGATTTCCCACGCCGTAATTGCGCCTGCTGGGGAAAGACGACGAGAGAAGAAAGCACAGGGGTGCAATTTGTCAGTAGCAGGGTCCTGCTTGAGACGGGATCGCCTCCTAGCCCAGATTCAGAGGCGCCTACCTCGACCACAAACTGCAGAGAGGGTTGGGGTGAAGCAGAACTGGAGCGGAGGTGAACAGTTCTTGAGCCTCCGAAAAGCCTCATTAGCTTCCACACCAGATGAAAGGGATCTTGGTGGAGGTGAGTTGGGTGAGAGGTCTGGCTATGACACTGTAGCTACGGATGAACCTCCTGTAGAAATTGGCAAAGCCCAGAAAACGCTGGAGCTCCTTACGGGAGGTAGGGATGGGCCAGCTGGTCACGGCCTTGATTTTGTTGGGGTCGGGGCGCAGCTGGCCAGCCTCAATGACGAGCCGAGGAAGTTGACTGTGGTGGAGTGAAACTCACATTTCTCAGGCTTAACATATAACTTGTTCTCCAACAACCGTTGGAGAACAAGACGGAGGTGTTGTCTATGTTCAGTGATGTTACGAGAGAAAATGAGAATATCGTCCAAATAAACGAACACACGAATTTATTTAGGACGCCCCGAAAATATCGCTCATGAACGATTGAAAACTGCCGGTGCGCTTTGTGAGGCCGAATGGCATGACCAAATACTCAAAATGGCCCATAGGTGTATTAAAGGCAGTTTTCCATTCGCCGCCTCTCTAATGCGGATAAGGTGGTATGCTATGGAGATCAAGCTTGGAAAACACCTTAGCTACAGAGTGGCTCAAACGACGGATCAATCAGAGGAATGGGGACTTGTCTCAACCGTGATGTCGTTAAGACCACGAAAATCTATGCAGGGTCTGAGGGATGAGTCTTTCTTGCCGACATAAAGAAAAACCCTGCCCCTACCGGGCGCATTTAGGAGGGCCGAATTAACCCGAAGCTAAAGACTCAGAGATGTAGTCCTGCATGGACTCTTCTCAGGGCGAGAGAGGTTGTATAAGCGACTGGAAGGCAAGGGAGCCAGGGAGCAAATTAATAGCACAATCGTAAGGACGGTGAGGAGGCAAAGTCTTAGCTAAGTCCTTACTGAACACCTGCGCTAAATCATGGTAACAAGAGGGAACCGAAGTGAGGTCAGGAGGCTAATGAGTTAACGGAGGTGAGGAGTTAACTGCCGATTGAAGGCAAAAAGGCATGACAATGAGTGCTCCAACTGACTATGGAAGAGGTGGCCGAATTAACGTGCGCATTGTGGATTTTAAATCAAGGTCAACCGAGAATAACTGTGGAGCTGGGAGACCGAATAACAAAAAACTTAATTCTCTCGGAGTGATTCCCAGCACGCAGCATGTTAAGAGGGACTGTCTCCAATTTGACCACCAAATAATTTGTCCATCTAACGCCAAGACTTGTTTAGCCTGGAGAAAGGGACACCGTAGGGATGTTATTGGTCTTTACAAAGTCCACATCAAGAAGGTTGTCATCTGCTCCTGAGTCCAAGAAAACTGCCGTACTGAGTCTGGAAGAGGGAAAACTGAGTACAGCTGAGAGCGTGGATCTGGGGGAAGGGCTAGAGGAATTGGACTAACGACTCACCATTAAGCCCTTTCTCTAATGGTGAGTCCTGTCTTTGGCAGCAAGGACAGGACTGAAGGGAGTGCTCTGCTCTTCCGCAGTATAAGCACAGATGCTCTGCTTTATGCCTTTCTCCGCTCACGAGCACTCAACCGAGTGTTCCCCAGCTGCATGGGCTCCTCCGTGGTCGGCAGGGGGCGAAGGTGCTGTGGGCAATGGACAGGCTGCAGCAGAGTGTGAAGAAGAAACAGGATGACCAGCAGGGGACTGTTACGGTGAGCGCCACAGCCCTCTCCCTGCTTCTCTCTCTCATTCTACCATATATCTTAATAGTGAGATCAAAAAGGTCTTGTAGAGTGTTGGGCTCATCTCGGGTGGCTAACTGCCCTTAAATCCTCCGACAACCCCTTAACAAATAGTGCCTTTAACGCACCCTCGTCCCAGCCACATTTACCAGCCAAAATTTGAAAATCAACAGCATAACTCGCCACAGAATGAGAACCCTGAGATAAGGCTAAAAGGCGTTTAGCTGCGTCTTGGCCAGAAACTGATGATCAAAAACCCTGCATGTAAGTGGGTAGAAAATTCTCAAAAGAGGAAAGTATACTGAACCCCCTCCCATAACGCTGTAGCCCATTTAGCTGCTTTCCCTCTAAGGAGGTTGATGGTGTAAGCAACCTTGGCCTCATCTGAAGCGTAACTATGGGGTTGGAGTTTAAAAACCAAACTACAATTAAATAAAAAGCGACTACAGTTGCCAAAGTCGCCAAAAAAGGGCTCTGGCGGAGTAACAAACGGCTCTCTAATGTGAACAGGATTCTGAGAGAGATCAGCAACAGGAGGAGGAGCAGACGGCACTCAGCGCTGCAGACGGGGGAGATGAGGTCTCACTGTGCTGAGTGCCAATCAGCTGCACGTGGCGAGCGACTTCTTCCAGCTTGCCTGAGACCCCTTTGAGCAGAGAGTCATGCTGACCCAGATGTGTTCCATGAGAAACTAGAGGCTGTTTGATCTGATCCATCCTTATGACTCCAAAAAGAGGCCGGCTGATTCTGTTAGGTGTTGGTTTCAGAATATAAGATGGACCCAGAGCAGAGGCAGAGATCAGATCAGGTTTGAACACAAAACCAAGATTTATTTACTAACAGAGCAAAAAAGGTGAAATGTACAAAGGTGGCAGTGGCAGGAGCTCGTGGAGACCTGGAGGAGAAAACAGAGGAGAGAGCACTGATTAGTCCACAGGTAGAAACAAGTGAATCCCACACACATCCCAGACAAAAACTAGAAAAGATTCACTAGTGATAGTGAGAGGCAAAACTGAAGCCAGCACAGACGCTTGGTACGAACCACAATGTGAAAGGCAATCAGCCGGGCGCCGAGATGAATCCCACACAGGCTTAAATAGGGAGATCCTCATCAAGAGATCAGGAACAGGTGGTGCAGGTAAGGGAGATCAGTTCCAAGGGCGCCGCCCATTCCGGAGGTCCAGAGGGAAGTGAAGAGAGCTCCATAGCGCCCACTCCACACAGGTGAAAGGGGGAAGTGCAGGACAGGAAAAAGAGAGGAGACAACCCGAGAGGGGAGAGGAGAGAGGAGAAACAGGAGGACTGGCGAGCAGTCCTCACATACATATTTGCAACTACAAAGCTGTTGCTGAATTTAGTAATTGCATCACTCAAGCCAACGGTACCTTAATAAGAAAAGAAGGGTTTCTGTTCACCCAAGCAGTACAGGGCTTTTAATTTGAAAAGGATACGTGAAGTGTTGAGTTTGTACACATAGTGTAATACAGTTAGCTGGGCAAACAGAAGCGATCACAATGAGGCTTCATACTAAAAAAAATATAGCCAACTGTACTTAACTCAGAAAAATAGAAGAAAGGCCTACTTCAAGTAAAATCCTTCTGCAAATAAAGGTCTGGGACCTTCTTTAGCCAATGTAAAAAAAGGCCCATGGTCACTATTTCAGGAAATATGTTATGTTATGCCTATGTTTTTGTGACCCCATGATTTTTGTTACTCAAATAAACTGACAAAATGGTTAAATGTTTTGTGCAGAGTTTTTTGCCTTAGTACCAAGTAGCAACCTCCAGTCTCAACAATGTGGAAGTGCTACAACCTGCAGTTTGTGGAGTGGCTACTTGAGGCTGGCATCAGAAGTACCAGAAACCACATACACACCAAGCCCAAAAAGCCAACTTCACACCACAAACAAATGTTTAAAGCCTGTACAGGCTCTAAAAGTCCCCCATATGAATCTCTAATTTCTTTAAAGGCACACACTGTACAGTGGATGATTTTTTCTAAAGCAGCAGTTTAGATATTACGATATTAAGAACGTGATTTCACCCAATCAGAACCACAGCTCAGCTCACAAGACTGACGGGTGCTCTAAAGATGTTTGTGTGGAGATACAAAGTCTGCCACTTTCCAATATGGCCATCACCAGCCAATTTGCTTCAAAACTGTGTTTCAGTCACAGATGGGTTACATTACAGAGACTATATCAATTACTTACATAGTTTGTGCTTAGTACCAACACACAAGTGCACACACACATACAACTAATTTGGACACAAATTTGGGAGTGAGCAGTGGTTCACATATAAATGGCTCGACAATCTATGTACCTTTCCATCCTTTTTTTCCAAAAGGCTTGGCATAGGTGTTGGCTGAAGTGACGCCCTCTCTGAAGTACTGTTGGCTGTCGATGTCAGAGGTGCAGTGGCTGGCTTGCTGGTCACTGATTCTTGAGCAACACAAAGAAGGGTTGGCAAACAAATTAACCAAGTTACACAACACACTTTCAATTTAAGACAAGGCTATAGCAATGAAAGCAACACTGTTAGAGTCTAACATTTAAGGTAAAACTTTATTTGAAGGGCTGTGCTTCAGACTAATAAGCACCTGTCATGAGCATGAATGTATCTTAAAGAATGTTTATGACTGTCATCATCAAATGTCATTTGATTGATGATGTGATTTTTTAACTTAATTTTTATTGAAGAAACATCCTATACAATAATGATATACATAACTCCATTAAAGTTTTTTTCTGAAAAAATAAGAAGAAACAAAAAAAGAACAATAAAAGGCAAAGACATGGTATACAATGTATACAATATTAGAGATTCCAAGGATCTACACACTAAAGAGTTTTTCATGAATAAATTCATTGATGTAAAATGAATTGAAAGGAAGGTGGGGAAGAGAAAAAAAGAAAGGGGTAGTGAAGTTCATGTAAATGTATTAGATGTAAACTGTTATACAAGTTCATTGCTTTAATATGGGTTCAGCAGGGTTCTACCTTGAAACAAAAAGTTTCTTTTATAATCTCAAAGCAAACGTTATTTGCTCCATATCCTTGTTTTCCTGAACTTTCTCGATCCACATCTTGTATGATGGGGGATTGGATTTTAATTTGATTGGAATGCATTTTACTGCTGCTGTTGTTAGTATTTGAAGTACATACTTTTTTGCTTTTTCCCTCAATGCCTAGAGGCACTAGGCCAAGTATAGCTACTTTTGGATCAATTACAAGTTTCTGCTGAAATATAACACAAAGAGCTTTGAAATATATTTCCAAAATAATCTTAATTTTTCACATGTCCAAAATATGTGGGTAAGAGTCCTTACATGATCGCCACAGTTGTCTCCAACATTTATCTGAGTATACCAGATTCATCCTTGCCACCACCTCTGGAGTCTGAAAAATCTCATAACTATCCTTCACTTAAATTCCTCCATGTATTAGAATTGGTTACAAGGTGTGCCTGGGTGCAAATTTCATCCCACTCCTCTCTTGAGATATCTATGTTCATCTCAGATTCCCATCTGTCTTTAAAATGTAGTGTATTGATTAGGTCATATTTGAAAAAGCCTGGTATAAATGACATAACCTTTCTGCTCTCGATGATCTTTCTAATTTTATCCAAACAGATTCTACTGGGGTAGGCTTTTTCACTTTACACCAGTCTTTATGTGTAGTTAGAAAGGATCGTAGTTGTAAATATCTGTGAAATTCAGTATTCAGGAGTGAGAATTCCTCCATTAACTGTTCAAATGTTTTAAGATTTCCATCTTGAGGAGTTGATGAAGTTTTGAGAGTATTTTGACCAGGTCCTAAATCTCATATCTAACTGTGAGGGTGTAAAGTCCTCAACTGCGCTGATACCAGTTAGCCTTGAAATTGTTTTAGGTAGGTCAAATGATGCTCTTACTGTCCTCCATATCTTCAGAGTTACTCTACTCCATTCACCCAAGAGAATTTTCTTTAGTGAAGTGTCAGTAAAAGGCAAGGTGTACAGAGGAGTATCACATAGGCTTTTTTTCTATGTTAAGCCAAAGTTTATCTCCCTTGTCTTGAATCCATATTGTCAGTGGTCTCAACTGTGCAGCCCAGAAGTAGTGTCTCAGATTGGGAACCCAAGCCCTCCATTTGATTTGGGTAACTGCAGTATTTTTAGTCTAATCCTATAGGGCGTCTTCTGCCATATATATGTTGAAAAAGTCTGTCTAGATTATCAAATATACGCTTTGGGGATATTAAAAGATAACATCTGAAATAAAAAAGAGAACTTAAGGAAGTAAAATAATCCGGTTGCTTTCTTTATGCGGCCCAGCAAGGACAAGGAGGGATGACCATCTGTCTAAGTCTTGATGATGTTATTTTTTAATGGAGTTTAGGTCTACTTGGCTGAATGACACTTACTGATGACAGTCATAAAAATTCATAAAGACTCCTTCACGCTTTTTACAGGTGTCATGTCAGTTTTACCCACACCCCTTCAAATAAACTGTTACCAACACTTTCTTGCACAGCAGAATTTATAATAATGGATGGCCCACAGTCTTCAAGTGACTACTGCTCCCCCACCTAGCTGAAATGAACAAAAAGTGAATTTTAATGTGACGGCACTTTAATAAATTAGAGGTGGGTCATACTGATGGGCTGATTGTGTACAAATTTCAGTATGGTGCAGATCTTCTCTGCATCTTTTATCACAGTAGATGATGATGATTCTGATAAAAAGAATTAGAAAAGCTAACCTGATTATGATAATCATGCTCAGTCAAATCATGATGCTTAAAATAATTGTTTACAGTTAAAAACAAATATACTCACTCTGAGAAAGGACAAACTTTAGCAATTCATCAAGGTTTTGTTGCAATGTTAAGTTTGCATTCCTGTATGTGGCCAACTCCTGTTCCAGCTCACATTTACAGGTCTCCAGCTGGGCAGATCTTTGTCATAAAATGGAGAAAAAATGAAAATCATAAACAAAATGACCTTTAAAATCAAACCACTGCCACCTGAGAGTTGGTGAAATCCTCACTGATATTTAAAAACACATGGATACAAATGTTTACAAATGTGTCATCACTATTATATTACTGTATTAAAAACATACCCTAATTTCATTATGTGTTTTATATGAATTTATGTTAATGTAGAATGTACTGTTTTATGGGAATTGTGTCCAATGTGTGTTACATCAATCTCAGAATTGAAGCTGCTAGACACCTGAATTTCTTCAGGAATTAATACATTGCATTCTTTTTCTATTGTATTGAACAAAATATAGCAACATTAATATCTCGGATGCAAGATAAGACCATTTTATTATTTATTTTTTCACTCAAAATGTCTTACTTTTGTTTGTAATGGTCCAGTTCTTGGTTTAGATCATCCTGCTTTTTCTGCATGTGCTGATATTTCAGTCTCAGTTCATCATAAATCTTCTGAGGAACAACTCCTTCATCCCCATCACTGTCAGAGAAGATGTCTTCTAGTGTCTCCTCCCTTTCTTTTTATTAGTTGCAAACAGTGGAGACTTTTTTTTCATTGCTTTCTTTTCGGCCATAATTTGCATGAGACTTTTTCTTTTCTCAACTCCTTCAGCAACCTTCATGGCTTTCTATAATGAAAAAAAATGTAATTATCATATTAAAAATAATAAACAACATGAAAAAATAGTAAAAAGCATTAAGTAACCAAGTAGCACATATGTTTCAGAGTTAACAAAAGGCAATCTGCGAATGTAATTCATTCTTTTGTGTAAAACTGAACTCATGCTTAGATCACTTAATATTAACATTTTATGCTTACAATGTTAATAATAATGCCTCGCCTCCCTTTTCTACGGTTCTTTCCAGTCGATTATAAACCAGATTGCAAAGACTTGTGACTTCAGAAAACTGCCGCTATTTTGTTAGGCATATATGTGTATATAAACGAAGCCCCCACGACAAGTCAGGCACACTACACAGCGGCTGAACAAAGCAAGTTAGTTAATGTTATATCAGCTAAGTTTTTATAGAGTATAAGTCTTAAATAAAACATACCGCCCTCTTTTTTAAATCATCCTTTTCTCTGGATGTCCCCTCATTTTTCTCCACTAAAGCATCTTCTCCCAGATGGATCTTCGGCACTCGTATCCTTTTTGATGGATTATCAGTGCTCTCCTCAATCTCCTCTCGGGTTTCTGTTAAAAGGTATATGCAAATCTAAGTTAGCTAAAGTCTTTTGATAACTTTGTAGCTGAAGTCCGACAGGTAATATTACCCTAAATGGCTTAAAATAACCGTCGGTAAACGACCGTTAGGTGGCAAATCACAGACTTACCTTTCACTAAGAGAATCTGGCCGTTGAAGTAGTCATCTTCCCAAAGGATGGGGTACAGGACGTCTTTTTGGTATGTTTTAATATCAAAATTTTTTATAAATGAAATTGGGACAATGGTTTTGTATCCGTCCGTGTATCTCACGTAGGCAAACATCTTGTCAACGTTTGCTTGGTTTTCGAGCCGTTATGCGATGTCCTCGCGTAGTCTGGAACTTTCTGCGTAGAGCAGTCTCGTGCCTCAGTCCTGTTGCTATGGGTTACACGCTTCGGCGTACCTCAACGTGGGCGGGGTTAAACGCGTTGGCGTGCCCCCAAACCAAGCCGTGTAAGCGGTTATTCAGAGGAGGAAGAGGACGACGGTGAAGGTAAGATGTTGACACACAGTAGATTAACATTAGGCTACTTGAAGTGTTTAAGTTTTGCTCAGAGTAATATTGAATACTTGTCTTGGAGGATAAGGATGGTTATCGATCTAAAGATATTTATATTTCTATATATATATAGGCTATATATCTATATCTATCTATCTATCTATCTATCTATCTATCTATCTATCTATCTATCTATCTATCTATCTATCTATATATCTATATATCTATATCTATATCTATATCTATATATATATATATATATATATATGTGTGTGTGTGTGTGTGTGTATATATATATATAGAGGCCTATATAAAGTAATTATAGATCGAGTTCGATGAATCAGTTAGTTCTCGTCCTGTAGCCTACCTACTCTGTCAGCGACACTTGTATATTATGCATCCATCAGTCGATCCATTATCTGTACCCCTTAAAGTTTGGGATTGTTTTGATGATAGTAAATTTGTTAAGATAAAATTCCGAGCTTGTCATGGAATTAGTTATCCAAAGTATTTGTTTTCTGTGTTTTCTGAAGCTTGTAATGTGTTCTAATGAAGCACTAATGCTCGGATGTGAAGAGAAACATAGTGACATATTTTTCGGAAAGGATTTTCCCGCCTACAGTTTTTTTTGGCATTGTTCCATCCGATTAAGTGAAGAGAAACATAGTAATATATTTTTCGGAAAGGATATTCCCGCCTCGATAGTTTTTTTTTTTTTTGGCTTTGTGCCATCCGATTACGTCATTAATTCCTCTGTCTATATGTGTAAATGTTATGTCTATGCGCGGGAAAGAAAGGATAAAGGACAACAACGACCATACGATACGGCCAAACAGACAGACTATTTAATACACACACACCCATAGCAAGACACAGAAAAACATTAAGATTGGATTTTCTTTGGGCAAGGCTTTGGCCAACAGGAGAATAGTAAGGGGGAGACTTATGGTGGCCAAACTGAGAGGAACACTAATCAAAACATATCTATTCAGGTTTCTAGAGCGCTTGGCATCATCTAATCTAGTCAGTGGTAGTTCACTTTTAAACCAATTGTGTCTTTTTTATTATCTATGGTTCTGTGTTAATTGATTAATGATAATGTAAAAATATGTTCTATTTTTACTCTTTGAAGTGATGGAAGCAGAACCAACGATCCTGTTTCAGTTGGGCAGTTCTGTATGAGCCCATTTTAAAAGAATACTCAAGTTCCCACTTTTCCTTTGTTAGCATCAGTTGTGTCACCTTGGATGTCAGGTGACAGCTGTCTTTAGAGATATTTTTTTCTTGCAGAGCTTGAAATGTAATGGTGTTATTGGTGTGAACACTAATCTGATGAAAGATTCTGCAATTTGGGTGTCATAGATGTTAAATTAAACCTAAATGTATTTTACACAGATCTAAAAAATCCTCATGTTCACACAGCACTGTTTTACTTTTTAGATGCCAAAACGAAAGTACAAAGAATACCTGGAGCCTTGCAGTAGCTCTGAAATACCAAGAACTACACTAAGAAGAATTTGTCAGCAGAGGACTGTAATCGTAGTATGTAACCCCTATATATGCATTTTTTTCCTGTTCCTGCAACTAATGTCCTTTTTGCATTTTTATTATTTATGAGTTAATGTATTAGTAAGATGCATGCTCTTCAACGAGTGATATAAAGTATATGATTAGTATGCCATGTCTGATGTGCATGCTGTGTCTCTTGACAAGGATGATACGGCAGCTGATAATTTGATACATTCTCAAGATGAAAGTGACCATTCGAGAAGGGAACATGTGATTCAGGTAAATGTTTTTAATTAATTTGGATTGTTTGTACAGTGCTTATCGCAGATTATAATCTATTTGTGGTGATGGGGTCCACTGACTGGACATCACATATGCTGCATACTTGACTTGTTTACCAATTTTTATTCCAAATCTTGTCCCAATAACTTATTTAAAAAGTTATCCAGACCAGTGTTAATTTATCAGAGTTAAGAGGGATGCACTTCCTCTTTGGTTTTATTGGTGGAGTTATGATATATACTCCCACCTATTGCACTGGAGTGTGAAACGACAAGCAGCATTCAAAGAGAGCTACATATCTTATGGGCATGGGCAAACAGACAGCACCGAAAATATAAAAATCAATTTGTGGTGGGGGATATTTTTTTTGTGTATGGAAAAACTGCTGAGTCTAAACTTGTATCTTTCAAACTTAATGGTCTCTCATTAAAAGGACCAGGTCTCTTCAGATGAAGAACTGCCAGATGAGAGGAATGTTACCGCAAGCAAAGAACAGCAACTTTTGACAGAGGTACAGTACACTGCGATCCACATGGCACCACTCATATTCATGTACCACAATTTGAAAGTGAGGAGGGCCTATACAGTTATTCATAAGAAGCTGAATGTGAGAGTCTGTAACTTGTGATTAAAGTATGTGCTCTGAAATAATTACCACCATTTTCGGTATGTTTTTTCAGTTGCATTAATGAAAATTGTCTTGTATGTATTACACACATTGCTTCTCTAAAGTGTTCTTCATCTCATTAAAAGGAGGAGGATGCTTCAGACGATTCAGCACAGTCAAGAGAAGAAAGTGACCATGAGATAGAGTGGCCTACAGCTAAAGTAAGTAAAAGCTGAATTACCTTTTTCTGACTGGGTCTCACAAAAATACTGTGTAATTGGCTGGAGGATGTGTGCTATGCATCATTGCCACAAGTTTAATAAAGTTTTTGAATTCAGTCACTTTAGGCAGTTTTTTGACCCATGTAATTTTAGTAAGCTATTGAGCATTTACATGACAAATCACTGCTAAAAGTTTAGGCCTTCATATATATATATATAGAGTGCCACATATCGCAGCATCTCGACTCTGCTCTGAAGTTAGTTAAGAAGTTGTAATATGTAGTACAAAGCCTAGCTTATTTCTAATCAGAGCCTTTTCCTGCATTTATGCAGTGACATCTGCAACAGAGCCTTTTTCCTGCATTTATGTAGCGACATCTGCAACTGCTCACCTGAAAAGAGAAAAAAAGCCATCTCAGCACAGGAACAATTCATCCATTGCAGTGGGTTTTCTCATTATTATTATTTTTTTTTTATAGTTTTTGGAGAACAACCGTCGTCTACAGCACAGAGGGTTAACATATTTGGCTTTAAATACATGTTTAATACTTCAGTACCTTGGATCAGTTAATTGATGGTTTTGCTTCGCACATAAATTTCTTGAAAAAAGAAAAATAAAGATAATTACCAGCTTTATCCCCACCATCAGAAACAGTTGCAAAGTGAAGAGACAGTAAACATGGTGTCAAGGAAGATATACAAATTAACCTCTTTGTATAAAGATGTTCTGAAAGTTGTCAAAATAGAGTTTTTTTCTATGTCACTATTGTTCCTAGAATGTGACTCCATCAGACTTACTAAGCTTTCCACTCCATCACAAGAGAGCATGCCGGCCAGAAGAAGAAGAATCAGAGTCACCAGAAGACAGCAACTTGGACTGTTCAAATGATCCACTTGAAAATGAAGTAAATGAGGGTATTGACATGCCTCTTATGGCCACTGGTAAAACATCAAGGGCTGAGGCGTTACTGATGATCATGACCTATGCTGCAAGACATCAAATAACTGGATCTGCACTTGATGATTTGCTCAAACTTATCAATCACCTATTTGGGCAAGAAGTGGTACCAGGGTCAAAGTATGCATTTAACAAAGTGTTTCAGAATAACATGGATAAAGTCAAGTTTCATTTTTACTGTAAAGTCTGTAAAGCCAATTTGGGAAGTCAAAATGAGGTACAAGAGAACAGTATCACACAGTGTTCAGGTTGTAGTTCACCAGTTGACCCAAACAACCTAAACAATGGAAGCTTCTTTATTAATGTTCCAATTGCTCCCCAGATTCAGTGCATCCTAGGAACTCCAGAACTACAGAGCAAATTGAGCTACAGGGTGGACAGATCAGGCAAAGCAGAAAACATTTTATCAGACATTTATGATGGTGATCTGTACAAAGAGCTATCAGCACCAGGGAAAATTTTATCAGATCCTAACAATATATCTTATACGTTCAATTCAGATGGTTCTCCTCTTTACAAATCCTCAAAATTTTCCATTTGGCCCATTCACCTTCACCTCAATGAGCTACCACCAAACATGAGGTTCAAACATGTGGTGTTGGCTGGGCTGTGGTTTGGATCAGCAGAACCTCTGATGCATGTTTTCCTTAAACCTTTTGTAGATCAAGCTAAAGAGCTTGCAACCAAGGGAGTGTCATGGAGAAAGGATGGGAAAATCAGCAAAGTTGTTGGTATATGTTGCTGTGTTGATTCCAAGGCCAGGCCAGCAATGCAGAACTGTACTCAGTTCAATGGGTATTTTGGCTGTGGTTTCTGCCTCCACCCAGGCACACTTGTAAATGGACAAGTGAAATACACTGTCACAGATACAGATTACCCTGACAGAGATGCAGAAAGCATGTTACATGACATGGAGGAGGCTCTCACCCTACAGAGAAATGTAAGGGGTGTGAAAGGACCTTCTGCTTTAATTAATATGCCATGTTTTGACATTGTGTGGGGCTTTGTTCCTGATTATATGCATGCTGTCTTACTGGGTGTTGTGAGGCAGCATGCAGCTCTTTTTACTTGAGGCTGATGAATCATACTACATTGGTGACCCAAGTACATTAAGAGTATTGAATGAGAGGCTGCAAAATATCAAACCACCACATCTTATCACTCGACTTCCAAGACCTATCTCAGACTCTAAATACTGGAAAGCATCTGAATGGAGGGCCTGGCTGTTGTATTATAGTTTGCCGTGTCTCGAAGGACTCATAGATGTGAAATATACAAAGCATCTTTGCCTTCTTGTTTCAGCAGTCTACCTACTTCTAAAAAGAGATTACTTTTGAGGAGGTCAACAAAGCTGATGAGATGCTCTTAGAATTTGTAGTGAGGTTTCAAGCACTGTTTGGGAGGCCGCCATGACCTCCAATGTACATCTTCTGATGCATCTGGCCAAATCTGTTAAGTTGCTTGGTCCCTTATGGGCACACTCTGCCTTTGTTTTTGAAAGCGCTAATGGGAGTCTGCTCAAATTGGTGCATGGCACAAAGGATGTTCCCAAGCAGATTGTGGGCAAATTTTGCTGCACAGATCTATTCCTTATTTTGCATCCAAACACAGAGTAAGTGATCGTGTTTATGGTTTCTGTAGCCAAATGACTGAGTGCTCAAGGGTTCAGAAATACAAAAATGCTATAATACTACTGTTTTGGATGATGGACAAGTGAAGCATCTCACACAGGCAGAGCTTCAGGCTTTTGCTGCAGCAGGCAAACAGCCTCCAAAAGAAATCCTCTCACACAAGAGAATAATTCACAAGGGCTTGTTTTCACCGGCCACGACTACAGTCGAGCAAAGCGGCGCATTGACTGGTGCGTCAGGCTGGCTGATGGGTCTAGAGGAGAGCTGCAACAGATACTATCTTATGATGTAAATGGAAAAAGTGAACTTGCCTTGCTTTTCATTCCATTTCACACACTTTCAGCTGCATTCACACAAGGAGTGTGTGTGCCACACATTACTTGTGTTAAAAAGGTGATGGATCACAAATGCAGCTGATTGCAGTACAGACATTATATCAAAAGTGTCTGTTCATAGAATGTGCTGACAAAGTGTTTGTGTGTGACTTGCCAAACTCTTATGAGAGAGACTAGAGTGACTAGAATGGCAACATTGATGGGGATATTGTATCTTTTTCCAGTTATGAGACTGTAGATCGTCTTACAGTTTTTCACATTTGTTAACACACAAAGATCTAAACTTTGGCACTGTTTGCAACCTTAACTTCACCTACCATTCTCGACCTGAATTGTCACTACCTCAAACTCCCTTATGACTCCCTAGACTCTGACTTTCCTTCTTTACACCCTGGCGCCAATTGCACATCACCACACACACAGAATGTTCAGTTGTTACGCACACCTCTCATGTAACATCTCAGTGGTATCAACCTACAACACACAAGTGTTCAAAACTCAACAAATTCAGGTCTGGTGAGCAAGTAGCAATCAGGACTGCAGCATATAAGTGCCTTGAGCCTCCTCCTCTGTGTTTGGTGAACACAGGAGAACCTTGGAGAGAGCAACCAGAGAAGGAGAAGTGTAAGAGTGAGAGGAGGAGAGGGAGAACAAGGAGGAGGACAAGGAGAAGGAGAAAGAGGACAAGGAGGGAGGAGAGGAGAAGGAGGGCATGGAGGACCACAGAGTGGAGCAAGAGAAAGAGGACAGATTGAAGCATGAGGAACAGGAGGACAGAAAGGAGCAGTAGGAGGAGAACAAGGAGAAGGAGCAGGAGAAGAGAGAGGAGAAGAAGCAGGAGGACAGATTGGAGCAGGAGAAGGCGGACAGATTGAAGCATGAGGAACAGGAGGACAGAAAGGAGCAGTGAGGAGAACAAGGAGAAGGAGCAGGAGAACAGATTGGAGCAGGAGGAGAGAGAGAGGAGAAGAAGCAGGAGGACAGATTGGAGCAGGAGAAGGAGGACAGAGATGAGACGAGGAGCAAGAGGAAAGAGAGGAGCAGGAGGAGGACAGAAAGGAGCAGGAGGAGAGAGGAGCAGGAGCAGGAGGACAGATTGAAACAGGTGGACAGAGAGGAGGAGGGGGAGAGAGAGAAGAAGGAGGAGTAAGAAGAAGGAGTACTATTATATGCTCCTCTCTGTCCTCCTCAGGCTCTCTCTGTCCTCCTGCTCAATCTCTATCCTCCTGCTCCAATCTGTCCTCCTGCTCCAATCTTTGTCCTCCTGCTCCAATCTGTCCTCCTGATCCTGCCTCTTTGTCCTACTCCTCCTGCTCCAATCTGTCCTCCTACTCCTGCTTCTCTGTCCACCTGCTCCAATCTATCCTCCTGCTCCAATCTGTCCTCCTGCTCCTGTGCCTCTCTGTCCTTCTCCTACTACTCTCTGTCCTCCTGCTCCAATCTGTCCTCCTGCTCCCGCCCCTCTCTGTCCTCCTCCTGCTCCTCTCTGTCCTCTTGCTCCTCGTGCTCCAATCTGTCCTCCTCCTCCTGCTCCTCTCTGTCCTTCTGCTCCTCTCTGTCTTCCTGCTAAGAACCTGTCCCCCTGCTCCTGCGCCTCTCTGTCCTCCTCCTGCTCGTCTCTGTCCTCCTCCAATCTGTCCAGCTGCTCCAATGTGTCCTCCTGCTCAATCTCCTCTCTGTCCACCTGCTCCAATCTGTCCTCCTGCTTCTTCTCCTCTCTCTCCTCCTGCTCCAATCTGTTCTCCTGCTCCTTCTCCTTGTTCTCCTCCTACTGCTCCTTTCTGTCCTCCTGTTCCTCATGCTTCAATCTGTCCTCCTCCTCCTGCTCCAATCTGTCCTCCTGCTTCTTCTCCTCTCTCTTCTCCTGCTCCTTCTCCTTGTTCTCCTCCTACTGCTCCTTTCTGTCCTCCTGTTCCTCATGCTTCAATCTGTCCTCTTTCTCTTGCTCCACTCTGTGGTCCTCCATGCCCTCCTTCTCCTCTCTCCTCCCCTCCTTGTCCTCTTTCTCCTTCTCCTTGTTCTCCCCCTTGTTCTCCCTCTCCTCCTCTCACTCTTACACTTCTCCTTCTCTGGTTGCTCTCTCCAAGGTTCTCCTGTGTTCACCAAACACAGAGGAGGAGGCTCAAGGCACTTATATGCTGCAGTCCTGATTGCTACTTGCTCACCAGACCTGAATTTGTTGAGTTTTGAACACTTGTGTGTTGTAGGTTGATACCACTGAGATGTTACATGAGAGGTGTGTGTAACAACTGAACATTCTGTGTAGTGTGGTGATGTGCAATTGGCGTCAGGGTGTAAAGAAGGAAAGTCAGAGTCTAGGGGAGTCATAAGGGAGTTTGAGGTAGTGACAATTCAGGTCGAGCGAATGGTAGGTGAAGTTAACGTTGTGCAAAGTTTAGATTTTTGTGTGTTAACAAACGTGAAAAACTGTAGTATGAGGGGCCGTACAAGACTTAATCCATTCTCTTCCTCTCACAGGCATATATATTCCCTCATACTCACATACATTCTCCTCTCACATGCATATATACTCACACTTGCAGAGTGCACAGTCTCCTTTCACATTCATACATTCTCCTAAATAAATAGGAGAATGTATGAATGTATGTACATGTACAAAGAAAATATATGCATGTAAGAGAAGAATTAATGTATGTAAGAGGAGAAACGTATGTGTGTGAGAGGAAAATATATGTATGTGAAAGTAGAATGTATATGAGTATGAGAGAATATGAGAGAGGATGAGAATGGATGAAATCTTATGCGGCCCTCATACTCTAGATTTGGGATGTCTAATTCAGATATGGCTTTGCAAAATAGTTGTCAGGATATATTGCCAAGCTCTTCATAGCAATGGTTGTTAACTGTCATGACATTTATAGAGACTGTGAGGAGTTTCTAAGTGATTACAAAAAGTGTAACTTTTTGATATATGCCTGATCGAAATACGCACTTATTGATGAGTTTTATAGCATCAAAATAGGTTATCTATAAATGCTATTCCTTAGCCTTCCGTTTGGGTCAGACAGGGCTTGACTGGCAAACTTCTGGAACAAGAAAATTAAAACTACAGCAAATTTTTATTATTTTATTATTTATATTACATGTCTTAGAGCACAGCGCTGTAAGTAGCGATAAATAGCCGGCTACAAAATTACGATAACAAGTTTTCCAAAAACTGCTTGTTGTCACACATCAAAAACTACCGCTACGTAACTAGAAAGAGATAGATTACCTCATCGCTTTGCATCCTGTAAGTTGTTGAAAAAACGAAGTTGTAAAGCAAATGCAGAGTTCTGAGGAAGGTCCTTATTGCATCCATTAGCCTCAAAACATACACACGCTGTGGATGTAAACGTCTGCGGTGCGTTCCAGTTGTAGTCAGAATTAGGAATTTTGAGTTCCGAGTAGGAAACTGCAAGTGGAACGGCCCCCAAGGTCGGAATTTCTTACTGGGAACTCGGTGAAACCTCCCCACCCTCGAGTTAACAATGGAAGATGGATGCCCCCAGTGTGAACAGTTATTTAACTCCTGTAATAATCAATTTATTTGCACTTCTGACTGGGGTGTGTCGCTCTAGATCAGCTGTATACATAGTATTATTAGACTTATATTTACAAAAATGCTGCCATAGTGATAACCACATTCTTCTTGTGATATTTGTGAACAACAACGCAGGCATGCTAACAACAGCTAACAATAGCCTGGTAGATCGGCATGTTTTCCGACTTTGTAACTGGAACGCTGATAACTCGGAGATGATGTCACTCCCAGTTCCGCGGTTACTGGAACGCAGCATTACGACAGTCGCCGCGCATGCTCATGGGTAGCAGAGTCTGTTATGTTGCCGGTAATAGATTCTCCTCATAGCACCTTTAACTTGATTTTAAAGGAACAATGAGTGAAATGGGTTTGCATATGAACAAAATGTCATTTTAAAACTTTGAATTTTGTATGTTTATTTTTAAGATGACTTATAACAGTTAATTGATTATCAAAGTTGTTGATTATGAATTGTTGCAAAATAACTGATTTATTGAATATTTGTTTAAGCTCCGATATGGGGCACTGTGCAGTTTATTTGAGTGTCGAAATTTTATCTTTATGTAAAGATGAACTGTAAATGGATCTTGAATTGTGTTCAAATTATTGTTTAGTTATTAACTTAATGATGAAATGTGGTTGTTTGCAACATTATACTGTTCTTGTCTTATAGAGATGTGAACATCTTTTTGACAGTTGTCTTAAGACAGCCAAAGTGGCTGTTTCTCTCTGTCTGAACAAAGTTGTATGATGTATATAAAAAAATGTTGATATGAAAACCTACCAGGCAGATCTCTATACTGCATTTGGAAGTTATGTACTTTGAAGGCCAAGTGGCTGAATTTAGAATGGAAAGAAATTAAAGTTAAGTCAATTAACTTAAAATAAAAATATATATTCATTAACATGGCTAATTAATGTGTGTTTGATTGTAAAAAAAATTTTAATTTGCATACCTTGAAGACTCCTAGAAAAGGTAACTGGACTGTGTAGAGTTTGGGGTGACATTTCACCTCTCAGCCAAGAAGTTTCATTAATTCCAAATGGCTGGTGAGGGGAGCAAGTATTTATCTTTCCGGGGAAAGGGAGAACAACAACTGGGAGGAGTTGGAATTAATGGCAGACTTTATGGCAAACGCACAGAAACAAGTTGGAAAGTCAGCAGTAACTTGGAAAAAGCTTGTGCAACTTCCATTATTCCGAATAAAATGGGATTGTTCATAAAATGCTCATATTTACAGTAAAAATGAATTAAAAATTCATTAAAAAAATTAATTGTGTTGAAATGCAATAAAAAGAGGTGTATGTCATAGAGCAGGCTTAGATCTACTGTCTGACAGCGATTCTGAGCCAAAAGGTCACATGACCTGGGAGTTGTTATGCTCTTGTGCTCATATCTACAGAATAAAATAAATTAAAAATTCATTAAAAAAACATTAACTGTGTCCAGATAAAATAAAAAGATGATCTGAGCCTGCTCTATGACACACCGCCTCTTTTTTAATTACATTTGACCATGTGACCTATTGGCTCAGACTCAGTGTCAGACAGTAGATCTAAGCCTGCTCTATGACACTCCTCTTTCTATTACATTTGGACCCAATAAAAAAAAAAATATGAATACATTATGCTTTTTATACTGGAAATATGAGCATTAGAGCTCAATTACTCACAGGTCATGTGACCTATTGGCTCTGAATTAACACATGATGCTAAGCTTGTTATATGGCACCCCTTTTTTATTGCATTTCAACACAGTTAATTTTTTTTAATGAAGTTTTATTTCCTTTTTACTATAAATATGAGCATTATATTAACATCCCCATTTGATTTGGAAAACTAGAAGTTTTCACAGTTTTTTTCCAAGTTAACGCTGACTTTCCTACTTGTTTCTGTGCGTTTGCCATTAAGTCTGTAGTAGGAGTGCACTTCTAATGTTGGAGCGGCTGGCTTGACCACGCGAAAATGAGAGAAGGCTGACGTGACCATAGTGGCAAACTTACCATCTTAACCAGTTTATCAGTCAGGGTTAGCTGGTCAGTCCAGCCAACCAGCTAACCAACCAGCTTGACCAGCAAATAATAGCTAATCCTGGTGGGTGACCAGCCATACCAAGCTGGCCAGCTATGCTGAGAGACCAGCTGGACCTGCCTGACCAGCTTGTCCAGCTGGATAAACCAGCTAAACCAGCCCAAGACCAGCTAGAACCAGCTAAAACCAGCAACCATCTTCAGCTGGTTTTAGCTGGTTTTTTCAGCAGGGCATGAACACGTCTAACAGAGAGGTAAGTTTACAGAGCACGTCCTGATAAATCCTCTGACTGTTGTGTCTCTGATAAAGGGTTATCTTTTTGTTACGAGCGACATTTGTCCTCTTTGTTGTTGATTCACAACTTTGCTCGAACAGCTACAGCTAGTTAGCCCACACTTCAGTAAGCTATAACCCTGGTGGTGATGCAGAGCAGAGAGCAGACAGAGCTGCAGTCTTTACCGAGATCTGCCTAAATTAACGCCGAGGCTGAAGGCTGCAGAGTCCGCCGAGCGACGGTACACACAGACGGACGAGCTAACTAGCTGCTAAGAGCTAATAGCTGCCAATCGCTAATAGCCGCTAATCGCTAATAGCTGCTAAGAGCTAATAACTGCTAGCAGTGTTGTTTTCTCTGTGATAGACTGTAAAGATTAGTCTCAGTAATGTTTGTTTAGAGTAAATATGCTTGTTTGTGACCCACTGAGTCAGCAGATCTACGTCCACCTCCTTTTTGGCTCTAATGCTAAAGTCAGCTGAGAAAGTAAATAACAACAGCATGTCTGAGGTCTCTAATGATGTAAAGTTAGAGATCTCTACAGTCTTGAATCTTCATTATTAATCCGCCTGCTCTCTTATCTTTCCTGGCACACGACAGGCCCTCAGAGAGCGGCTGTGACCAGCGGATGAAGCCGGGAAGGGGGGGCCAGGGCAGACCCTCAGTGCAGACAGGTAATCAGTGTGTTATGGGGACATCACACTTCATACTGTATGTAAGTAAGTATGTATGTATATAGTAAGTATGATAAAACTGTAGCTATAGATCTAAATTAAAGTATTTCATATTTATAGGCTGGAATATATAATGGTCCATAAAAATAACATCATGTAACAAAAAGTGACGTTTTTCTGTTACCTATGAAATTACAGCAGAAAGATGTCAACCTTTTCTAAACCACATCTTTTTTTACTATGCAATCTCTACTTCCCTCCTAAAAAGTAAAATTTGCCCTGAAATGAATATAAAAATAGTAAATATTTGTTGTTACCAAGCTGTATTTACTTCATGTATATATAACTGCTCAGTCCAAATAACACATTTACACAAAGGAGCTACTCAATCACATGAACCTGAGTTAATGTAGTAATTTTTTAATTTCATATCCATAAATATACTTCACCAAACCATCAGACAGCCTGTGTTGTGTTCATGTTTTTCAGGTGCTGCTACATAAGCTGACTGAAGGCGTGAGAGCCATCAGCAGCTGCTCTGAACCCACAGCCCGCCTGGAGTCTGATGCAGCAGCAGAGAATTAAGAACAGAGGGCTACTCAGTAAAATAATTTTTTTAGGAATTACAAAACAAGTGCTAAGAAGTTTTTCACAGTTTGACTACTGGCTAAAATTACCTTTTACTTCATTCCACAGTGTTTTATTAGAGAATGTATTTTTATTGTCTGTCTATGAAACATCTGGGAAAGTTATCATCATACAGGCTTTGTATGTTTTTTTTAAAATAAATATAATTTGAGAAATACACTGATTTTTTATTGCTGACCAATGATTTCCATGTTTTGTTTAGCCACTTGCTCCTTTTTCATTATGAAACTATTTTGCCTCTTGTGTCTCTCCACACCTTGTGTTTTTAGTACAAGGATGTTTTTGCTCTAAGAGTTGAAAGTTGTACACTTTGTCAAGAAAAGTAAGTTAAACCTGTATTAATGCACATATATACTTTAACAACTACTTTTGGCTTCAACTTTCTTATTCTAGTACACATGTTTGAAGTACAGAAAGTACAATTTTAAGCTTGCTGGCATTTTGAAACACTAGAAAGTAGATCTACAGATATGTATTTATTGTGTGTCATAAAGCCATGGCAGTAAGGCACTTTGTGTGCAGGATATTAATAACAAATAATAACTAATATGAAAAGTCAGAATCATTTGGAAAAAAGCTAACTGAAGTGGTTCATCAAAATAAGCTTGAGAAAAATACTGAACTGATAACTGAGTGTTTGTCTCTGGACTAAAGGCATAACAAATGGGAAATCCAGCCAAATACAACTATCTGCAGTTTACCCAAATTATAAATAAACCACAGTATTTCAAAGTGATTTTTGGATGTCTCATAAAATACACAATTCATTGAAATGTAATTTTCACTTATTTTTATTTTGATAATCAGTCCTGAGACAGCATGCAACTAAACATGACTGAAAGATAGCAAAAGGTGATGCTGAACAGCACTGGTAATGCAAACAAACATTTTGTGTGAGAAATGTATGAAGTGATTAAACACGTGCTTCACAGATGGCTGAATGAACTCTGTCAGTGTAAGAAAGAGCACTGTGGTGTTTAGGAGTCACTGTCAGCTCAGCATGTAGCCGTCTCTTCTGGCCTTCCTCTTCACAGTCGCTGAACTTCCAGGTAAAAACTGAGTAGTCGTGTCTAATAAAGACGACAGAGGGCTTGGACATCAGCTCTTCCACTGTTGTAATTCTGGCAGTGTTGGACCTGTGAACATGGACAGAAAATGTTATTCTTTTGGTGTAATACTACCTGCAAGAAAATGATTGCAGTATAATTAGACATACAAAAAACCATGCCAAGACCTAATTCTAAGTTCAACACATCAGGATAAAATTCTTCATCTGTGCAGCAGGACTGAGTGGTGGGTGCCAGTGGTTGAAGCTTTCTCATTATATGATAATTATTTTAAAAAAGTAAGATATTTAGATATTATAGTAGATGGCTGATTCACTGATGTATTTTAGTAAATAAGGTCATCACAGAGACATAACACAGCTTCTGTACCAATATACCACAGAGAAAATCAGTCTTACTTCAGACTGTGTCTGTAGTGGTAAAGTTACTTTATAAATCACTTCCAATACTACGTTCATATGCAAGTTCATTTAGATCACAGTCCCCAGCTGTGCTGCTTCTGTGGCCTGCTACCTTTATTTGACGGACATCTAAACTTTAAACAGTGTCCCAGTGGGACAAATGACCTGGATTCAGTCAGTATAGAACAGCGGAAAGGGGGAACGTGTGTTTATGTTCATTTATGTTAGCGTTAGCCGCGTTAGCCTGCTGCTCCTTCGTTTAGCCGCAGGCTAACGTTAGCACATATTAGCTTTCACGTCGGCCTAAAAGACTCGGAGAAATGACAAAGGTAAAAAGGGAACAACATTAACTACACAACACAAAGCCTAGTCTGTTATTATCCATGCCTCTGTCTGTGACACGTCACAAACACGTTCACGTTATGCAGAAACATATAAAGACACTTACCTGTCCAGACGCAGGTCCAGCTCCGGCCTGTTTGAGCCTCCTCCTCACGCAGGACTCTCCGTTGTGATAAACTCTGCTCAGTCTTTATTGTCTTTGAGTTATTTCATGTCTGTTTGATATTTTCAGTTGTATTTATTTGTGCCCCTGTGTAACAGAGGCTTATTGCCGATCAGTCCGATAAACAAGGAGGCTTCGCGTGCCATGGCGCCTCTCCTCTGTGATTGGTCAGGTCCTCTGGTGTTTTATACCCACAGGTAGGGGCGCTAGAGGGAAGGTTTACGCCCCAATCCGGA
This sequence comes from Scarus forsteni, assembly GCA_036419115.1. NCBI lineage: Eukaryota > Metazoa > Chordata > Actinopteri > Labriformes > Labridae > Scarus > Scarus forsteni. Next base: position 5,915,486 of record JAZDUH010000400.1, on the reverse strand, counting down.
CCGGATAATGTTTACATGGAGCTGATATCAACACAGGCAGAGGGGGGAGGGCTTAGCTTTCACTGTGTGGAGCATGGACTGAGAGAGATATTATGATGCCGTCTACTTTGAATCTGATAGGAAAATGTGTGAAATATCACTTATTATACCTTTAACTTAAGGGTTTTTCCTGTTTTCTCATATGCAACATTTCCACCATCAAGTATGAGTTCTACCTCATAGGAAAACTTTGGAACGGGAAAAACATCTGGCCATTTCTGAGCTCTGAATGAAGACTGTGCATGTGGCAATATTATTGTATCATCTGATGCAACTGAACTGGCATCACTCTCTGATCTTACAAGCTTAAGTACAGCCCTCTGTGGAAGCTCCTCAATCTCTACAAGTGAACATAACTGCCCATCAAAATCAGGATCCTCATATGATAAGCCAAACTCAAAGTCTATCTTAAACTTCTCTTTTATCATTGCTTTGAGCACATTCACAGACTCTGGGCGTGAGGACAAAGTCATCTTCCTGACCATGTCCATGGAGGTATGGACATGAAGAAGAAAATCCTGAGCAGCCATCACCTTCAAAAAGATAGATAGAGAGAGGAAGAGGGAGGGGGGTGATAATTGTAAGACTCTATCCATATTTACTGTTTGTTATTTCAGAAAACACTTAGTCTTCTACTTCTGTGATCAAAATAAACCTTTTCTGGGTCAGTATTAAGTGCCCATCAATGTTGTATGCTGAGAGACTCACTGTGTCATTAAGTTCTGATGGTTCGTAGACAGAGTAGTTGTCAGAGGGTCTCAGCTCAAACGATCTCAAATGCTCACAGTACCAGCTCTCGTAGTTCCTACAGAGGAAGGAAACATTGTTATTTACCAGCATTGTTTGCATGATTCTGCTGAATTTTGGAAGTCCTCCAGCTTGTCCTGCAGAAATAAACATTCCATTAGCATAGTCTGTGCCATCTATGGAGACTTTTGCTGTACTGTATATGTTTTGACTGTCTGTTTTGGTTTGTATGAAGTCTTTTGCCACTTGAGGCAGTGTGGCAACTTGGACAGAGATAACACTTGAGGCTTGTGTGTGGGGTTTGAAAAATGATGGTGCACTTAAAGCTATGGTCTACGATTTGGAAGCTTTGTACATATTAATAACACCGTTTATAAGGCTGTTATGGTCCTATGGTCCTATCTACACAGTATAAAGACCAAAAAGAATGAAAAAAATCCATTCAGTATATCCGCTGAAAAGCTGCATACTAGCTGACCAATCAAGCCTAAGAACCTGCAACTATTAATTGGTCCGTGAGTTAGTCCATGAGTCCATCCAATCCTCGTCTCCCTCACTACGCAGTACGCAGCATCTTGCCCATGGTCCCGCCTCCTCCCTCTACCTCCGGTGAGCAGCTAGCAGCGTTAGCTACTGAACTATCATGGAGCCGGAAAGCCTAAGCGCCGAACCGGGAATCCGCCTCCCTCTCCCAGCGGGCCCAGCGGAGCTCTGCCCGGGTGGAGGCCTGTTAGCGGGCTAACGGCTAACGAATAAGCCTCAGCCGGCCGTCAGTCCTTCAGCATCGGCCGTTTCGCCCCTGGTTGATCAGGTAATGGCTTTGTTTACTACAGTGTGAGATGTCTGCTGAATAACTCTGGTTAGTTTGTGCCTGCACGGGCTAATAAGTTGTAGGGGAGCGGGTTAGCCTGTTAGCCGCTAATCGTTTGCACTGTAAGCTGAGCTGGGGAGGACAGGCTGAGAAAGATAAATCCTCCCCCACACTCGGCTCCGCTCTGGCGGCGCCAGACCCGCATTGCCGCCGGTCCAGTTGAAATGGCTACTGCTGTGTGTTATAAGGGAGATGTCTGTCGTGTTTGATACTTTCAGTTGAGCTGAGCTGTTTTTGATTGAGTTTGCTGCTGATATATTGTGCTAGTCGCTCGTAGCTCTGTCCGAGGGGGCTATATGAGGCGTCACGAGCTGGGGGCGGGATCTTGGAACACGGAGGGGAGAGGGGAGGGAAGGAGGGGCAGGCTGCGGTTTCAAATCGTAGACCACAGCTTTAAGTGATATGCCATCATGTGCTGATGCCTGGTGGCGAGAGTTTTCAAGACATTCTTGAAGTTGTGTGTGTTCTGAATGACTCTCTTGAAAAAGCGATGTTTTCCCTCAAACCTCATTGTCCAAAGGTAAACAAGAGGCCCAAAGCACCTTGTCATTTCTGGGTAGTGCTCCAGATAATGATGCTTGGGTCTCAACTTGAAGTCTGGAAACACGGCTTGAAGTCCCTGTCTGTGCTCACTGATTTTAGTTTGCATGTACTGGATAGACTCCTCTGTAAAACACGGAGACAATACAAGCTGCACAATTTCTTTAAGGTCCATTAATATGGCCCATGTTTCATCCCCTTCTGGGACTTGATTTCCAACCATTAGTGGTAGTAATCTCAGCAAAGTTGAGTTTTCATGCCCATTACCACCAATGCTCATTTTTGCAGCAAAATTTTTCGGGATTTGCTGTGGTTTGTCAAGCCTGTCACTGTGCTCATATGGAAATGTGCAAATTTTTGTGTTTAGATATTCCAGTGTGAAATATTTAAGGCGTATCATCTCTCGGATGCACAAGGCCAACTCTACTGGGATGATACCCTCAAACAGGTCGTGAAGTATGGCAGGTGGGAAACCAGTTATGGGATGAAAATGCTGCAACGTGCTGAGAGCACACTCACGCATAACACCAAAGTAACCTGGTTTGTCTTCCTCCACAACATTTTGCACATGAAGATCATGGGAGGCCTTTGTTCTTTTGGTAAACTCTCCATCAGAAACGTCAGTTGACTGTATCTGGTCTATAGTGCAGCAACAGAATCTGCATACATACTGTGCTCGGAAACACTGAACAAAGCCTGCAAGACCATGGGCAGCCAAGTTATCGGCAGCAACACAGAGCACAGTGCCCCTGACACAATGGCCAATACTTTCAATGAAAATGCCATCCTCCTCAAGAGTTTGCAAGTCTTTCAACAAAGGAATAAGGACACTTTGATAGCCAGACCTCTGCAAATCTGGAACCTTGCATAGCAGAGCTAGCTGTATGACCTGCAGACTGGACCTGTACTTACTGGGTATGTTAGCAAGCAACCAGTAAACAGCACTAAGTTTGTGGATCTTTCTTGATGTGCCTAAAGGATTAGCAATTTCAACATCATCCACATACAAAATGAGGGAAAGTTTTAGCTCCTGCTTCAGACAAGAACTGATTTTCTTTGTAATGTGTTCCATCTTCATGAGACATGTAAACACCAGGTGGTGATGGTTTAGCCTCTTGAATTTTGTCAAGGAGATCAGTATTGTTAAACATTGTTTGGATCACCTGTAGAATTGGAACATAAACTGCTGTGTGACCACTGGAATCAAAAGCATATTGCACTGGCATTACTGAAGGAAAATGACTCCTCACAAATGCTTTCCTTCGCTTAGCAGTGGATAGTTCTGCACCTTCTGCAGTGGCACTGACAAAAATATTGCTTTTCATAATAGCCTCCACCATCTCATAAAGAAAGTCATCACTGAGAAACAGATCATGCTCTTGAAAAATCTTGACAACTGCTTCTCTCACCAGAGGTTTTGACAATGTGAATATTTGAGCCAAGTTTTCAATAATGTCCTGTATGGCTGTCTCTGACACTTGAAGAACACAGGACATTTTCAAGAACAAAGTAGCTAAATTATCTCTTAACTGAACTTGCAATTCGCCTGTGTCATCTCTGGATCCAGAGGGGTTACACTGAGAAGCATCCAGCTCAGGAGAAGCTAGTGAAGAACCATCCCCATCAGATTCATCTTGACTCTGTGTTGGCTGACTCACATTTACTGTCAAGACAAATTCATTCTTATAATTTGAAATGTCACAGTCTGCATGAGTTCTGCTCTTGTGAGCATTAAAAGAGGAGTACACATTTGTGCGGTATTGACAATTTTTAAATGGACAGTCTACCATCTCATGTTGTTTTAAATGTGTTCTTAAATGAATGAACATATTTTTGTCATTAAATGGTTGTCTGAATCCACACAAAGGACAGATGAATGACACACAACCAAGATCATTTTCACTACTCACAAGTGTGTCAGTGTGTAACCTTGTTAAATGAATTTTTAGTGCATTTAGTGAGTGAAATGTGCAGATGCAGTCATCATAAAGGCAAGGCAACGGGCTGGCTGAAGATATATTGCTGTGTCGTAAACGACAGTGTTCAAGTAACTGAACCCTTTTATCACAGACATCAGCACAAAGTTTGCATTTCCAAGCCATCTGAAATCTAAACAGTAAGGTATCAGCAGGTTTACAAACACAAGATGTAATATTGATCTAGATTAATTTCATTGCTGTGTAGCACATCAGATTTCAAGCAACAGGCACAATGTGCAGGTATATTTTAAAGGCTCTATAGATGTACTGAATACACACACCAGATTGATGATTCCTTATTTCAATCAGTAGTTTCCATTTCAGCCTGTGGAACAAAAAGACAGAAAAATTTGAGATTGTAACATCTGAAATATTTTGTCCCCTCTCAGCACATCAGATTTCAAACAACGGGCACATTGTGCACATATATTTTACAGGCTTTATAGATGTACTGAATACATGTACCTGATTGAAGATTCCTTATGTCAGTCAGTTGCTTCCATTTCAGCCTGTAGAACAAAAACATTGAAACATAAGAGACTGTAAAATCTGCAATAATTTTGTCTCCTAACATTCTGATGGGTTTTCTGCTAATGAGTGCAATGGAAATTAAAAAAGGGCAGGGCAACAACAAAAAAATCAGGAATGTGAAGAGAAATAACCTTTAAGTTAAGAACCTTGCCCCTTTTCGAACTTAACAGAGTAAATTTACCTAACAGTTAACCAAAAATACATACTGAGCAGTCCTGCAAAGTCTGGGTTCAAAAGTGCATTATAAGACAGGAATCGTATTCTTATACATAATCATTTTCAAAAATGGCCACAAGAAGACTTGGGTAAAGTAAGAGATATTCGCATATCCAGACTTTCCAGGTCAATTTCTCATCAATGAAACACGTAGCTGCAAATACAACCCCTCTTTTTAAGACTGTCAGGAAGACTGCGAGCTACATCCCCATTTCCCTCAAAATGAGCCATCCTCAGAGCCAGACAACTCAACTAGTCTCAATACGACTCAACTGTGGGCACATTACCATGACAAAAGGACGGGTTAATAATCACAGTACACATAAATACATGCCAGAGTTTGAAAAACTGTTAAAAACAACATTTTACATTATCTTTTCATTGAAAATACAGCCAACACTAGAAAAGTTATCAGACCTATCAACAACATGACAATAAATTATGGTCTTATCATGTACTTTGAACTACAGCTCTTACTTTAAAGAAAAAATAATTTAATTAGTGACTTTTAAATATTTAATGGTGTTAATTAATTTGTTATGACTATAAATACTGTAATAACTGTAATGTTGTTGACTGAAGTGATACCAAACTCTTCTTGATGATCCATCACCTGCTCAAGTTCATACAACAGCTATGACTTTAGATACATAGATTCTAATGTTTAGAATTAGAATTTATATGTTTTATTAAAATATTGGAAGTATGTTTATGAACAGCTGTAGAATATACTAAAAGTGGTGACTGAAAACCAGGGTGAGTTGCAGTTAATAACATAGTTATAATAGTAATGAAATTCATTGCCTTTTAAAAAACATAATTTCATATTTAAAAATTCAATCAATTAGATTAAAAAAATTCCTTAACTTAAGAGCTTTAGTCTAAACTACAGAGGTTTGATCATCAGGATGAGTTCTGTGCCACTAATACTAACAGGAATGAAGCGAAGCCTGCGAGCTAGTTCAGGCAGACAACTTGAGCAGCGCTGCTATTCACATGTCACATTTACATATCATACGTCACACTCCTTCCTTACATCAATCCTCCAATCACACTCTCCACCTCTCAATTTGGCGGTGTATTTAAACTGGGAGTTTACCCATCTCTCCCTCTGCTCGGCAAACGTCTATGCTGCCAGACGCTGATTTGCTGCGTGTTCTTTCACCCCCACCTCCACCCCAGCATCCACCTGCAGGCTCCAGGGGGTGTTCTCATATGTTTTGCTCATCACTCCTCCATGCCTTCATGTAACATTTCTGCAAGGAGTGATGAGACTGGAGCCTGGACGCCAAACCTGTAACATGTATATGCAGCTACAATAAAACAATTGAACGTGAGTTGACTGACTGAAATATAGTTATAACAGTTATACTCAATAAATACACATGCCACAATGTTAAAAATAAGAATAAAATCAAATTAAAAATATTTCTCTGAGGTACTGTGCTGTAGTAGCAACCAAAGGAGACATTTGATTATCAGGGTTAGTTTGGTATCACTACTGTTAACAGAAGTGTAGTTATTACAGATATTTTGTCAATTAATTAACATGATACAATACAAAAATAAAATACATATAAATGACATCAAACCTATTTCTATAAAGCAGGAGTTGTGGTTTTAACTAGATATGATGTTTGATCATCAAGGTTAGTTTGCTGTCATCTCAGTAAAAAGCAGTAACCTTTTTTTGACAAATATAGGCGTTCTTATATTTATATACATACACACACATACATAAATTTATACATTTTTTCTAAAGTAGGAGTTGTAGTAAAAACAAGAGAAGTGATTGATCATTGGGGTGCTTGGTGTCACTGTGGTTTACAACAGTACATTTATCACACATATTCTAGTCAATTAACTAACAAGCTAAAATATAATAAAAGAAATTGTATATTTATGTTAAACCTATATCTATAAAGCAGGAGCTGTAGTTTTAACTAGAGATGATGTTTTCTCATCAAGGTTAGATTGGTGTCATCTGAGTAAAAAGCAGTACAGTTATAACAGTTTTCTGTCATTAAATAATCATTCTTTGACATTGAATTTAAACATATTTCTCTAAAATAAGAGCTGTAGTAATAACCAGAAGAGAAGTTTGATCATCATGGTTTGATTAGTGTCACTACAGTTAAAAAGAGAATAATAATAGTTTTCATAGTAATTACTCTTTCAAAAACACTATTTATATATTTAAAAAGTCATATATATTACATAAAAACACAATTTTCTAAAGTAACAGCTGTTTATCTACTAGAAGAGGTGAATGTTAACCCCAGATTATCACTGTGTACTGTGTTTTTTAAGGTGTTTCATATCTTTGTGCTAAAGTTATTCATCTTTTTGAAAATATACTTTTTCAATGCCTTTCTTTATGGTATTTACCGACGGTCGGGCCATAACCGGCAGTGTATGAAGACCAGTTATAGTTTTCTGGCTTGAAGACAGCTCCAGGAAAAAGAGCTTTTAGCTCACAGTCTTAATGGCAGTGAGGGGGGTCGGTTTTGTAACTACGTGTTTTACTAATGTAATATTGACCTGGAAAGTCCGAATCTTTTTTTCTATACCTAAGTCAGAACACGCACAATGCTATGATACCTATATTTTTCACACAGCCGGGTTGGGTTGACTCACCTTCTGAACATGCTGCACAAAAACAATGACGCATGCTCCCGAAAAATCTCCGTGAAAACCGCTGCCGTTGTCAGCATCTGAACATGGCCTGACATGAAACTAAACCCTGACGACAGCAGCTTAACCCTTAATTGTCTGGGAATTACTAAACGGCCAAACACGAAACTAAAATGATAAAACTAAATATAGACTTAACTTTGAAATAATAAGAAAAGGCATAAACATGTTTTAAAAGCATGCGCCCAAATGCAATGAGGGGAACTAAGCACCTAGTGTCAAAGTGTTTTTTGTGCATGCATGAAATGACGTGGGACTAACCTAACTATATTTTGCATAGAAAACACAAGAAATTACACTGAACCATTATAAAAGAGAAAGATTTTACTCACCAGATAAGCGCGCTCAAAGACAGCATCAATGTAATGGCGGTCAGTGTGGCTAACACGATGGAGACAGAAAAAGGAGAAAACTCCTGCATGTCAGAGTATGAAACTCTCAGTTCGAAGGCTCCACATGGTCCCACATACGAAAAAACAAAACTGGCAAAGTTTTCCTCATTAATTTACCCAGGACCTTCGCAAAATTCCCTCAGTCTGTCTCACTCCAACTTCAGAACTTGATGCGACGGGTAAAACTGGCGGATTTCTTCACCAGGTTTCCTGAGATCACGTTCTTGCGTGAGTGTGACGTCATCCAACGCGAAGACTGATAAATCAAATAATTTGAGTACAATTACAAACAATACTTTGAGTGTTTAAGTTATGTTTACATAAAAGTAAAATGTAGTTCTAGCAACTCAAATAAATAAAGCTCAAGTGACTTTTTTGAATTTTTAAGTTGGTGGAACTCATTTTTTTAATCAAGTTTACACTGTTGGGTCTTAGGGGAGCCAGAACTTAATATTTCCTGTGTACATGGGCACCGTCGATCTTATCCAACTACAGTGGTGTATCTGGAGGTTGCAGGACAGACTTTCATAGTGTCAATGGGGGTGATAGACAGCTCAGCTCTTCAGGTCATTTTGGGGCAGGACATTCCAATCCTTCAGGAGTTCGTTCAGGCGTGTTGACCAGTTAACATTGTTACTAGGTCAAAGGGACAGACCCAGGTTTTGGAGGAGGAGCAAGAGAGTGGAAGCCAATCAGGGCCAGCTGTAAAGGTTCAAGGGGTAGAGGAGTTAGTCCCCCAGCCAATAATACAGGGTGAGCCAGAAGTAGGGAGTCCACAGTCAGCTGAGGAGGAGTTCAGTGATCTCTCAGAGTTACCTTTCTTTAATGGGGATTTCGCAGATTGTTCTATGAAAGTAAGGAAAAGCCGTAGGCAGAGAAGGCTAGAGAAAATGGAAGGGACAGTCAGATCAAGTTCAGGGCTAGCAGAGCTAGAACTCAGTGGAGAAGTCACAGGTTGTAATTTTTACAGCAGCAAGAGCAGGATGAATTGTTGCAGGATTTCTTTAAGCAAGCAAAAATAATGCAGCCGGGACAGGTGGCCGGAGTGGGTTTTTTTCTCAGGGGCCAGTACTACAAGGCTGATCTCGATGACAGGGAAAGGCTAGTGGTTCCACAGGGGCTTTGGGAACAGGTGCTCGAGCTGGGCCACAGCATTCCGTTAGTGGGTCATCTAGGGTCCAAGAAGACCTTGGACAGGATTTCATGCCAGTTTTATTGGCCAGGGTTAAGCTCACAAGTACAGGAGTATTGTCAGACCTGTTCAGTATGTCAACTAACAGGGGATAAGAGGGTGCCCAAATACCCATTACAACCTCTTTCAGTCATTGATGTTCCATTTAGTCGAATAGCTATGGACATCGTTGGACCATTAGAGAGAACACAGTCAGGACATCGCTATATACTTGTAGTCTGTGATTACAGTACCAGATATCCTGAGGCATTTCCACTAAGAGATATTACTGCTAAACAAATAGCATATGCGTTGCTGCAGCTTTTCTCAAGAGTAGGCATCCCATCTGAGATCCTAACAGATCAGGGCACAAACTTTCTTTCAAATACACTCAAACAGTTGTACAGGCTCTTGGGCATTAGGAGTATTCGGACCACCCCTTACCACCCAGAGATGGATGGCCTGGTGGAGAGATACAATCGAACTCTTAAAAGCATGCTGAAGAAGTTCATCTCCACTAATGCAAAAGACTGGGATAAGTGGCTCCCGTATCTCCTGTTTGCTTACAGGAAGGTGCCCCAAGCATTGACTGGCTTCTCACCTTTTGAGCTTCTCTATGGCAGGCAGGTGAGGGGTCCCCTTGATGTACTGCAGGATGCCCGGGTGGGACCCCAGGAGAAGACGAGTGTGTTGACATTTATACTGGAAATGAGAGAGAAGATGGAGGAGACGACAAAGCTAGTAAAGAAAAACATGAGGAAGGCACAAAAAGGACTGCAAACCTGGCATGACAGGGCAGCGAGAGAGAGATCCTTCAACCCAGGTCAACAGGTACTACTTCTACTTCCAACAGTGGAGAACAAGCTGCTGGCAAAATGGCAGGGGCCATATACTGTGCTGAGGAAGCTAAGTCCAACAACTTATGAGATCGAGATGCCAGAGAGGAGAAATCCAAAGCAGACGTTCCACATTAATCTGCTGAAGGAGTGGAAAACCCAGGAAATTCCACCCCAACAGCAGCTGTTTGTCCAAACTGTGGAAGAGGAAGATTATGTTGTTGGTGAGTTCACTCCTACTTGTCATAACTCCGCATCCCTTGACCTCTCTCATCTCTCTCCAACCCAGCAGCAGGAGCTACGAGCCATTGTGCCATCAAACCTGTTTCAGGGGAGACCAGGGGGGACCAAACTGGTGGAACATGATATACGTCTGAAAAACAGCAACCCATCCGGCAAAAGATGTATCGCATCCCACAAAAGTTGGTTCCAGTGTTGGAGGAGGAGGTGGCTGTCATGCTGGAGCTGGGAGTCATTGAGCCTTCGACCAGTGAGTGGAGCAATCCTATTGTGCTGGTAACCAAGAAAGATGGGAGCATCAGATTCTGCATTGACTTTCGGAAGGTAAACGCACAATCTGAATTTGATGCCTATCCTCTGCCCAGACTAGAGGACCTCATTGAATGGGTAGGCCAAGCTAAGTTCATTACAACTCTGGAACTGTGTAAAGGCTATTGGCAGGTGCCACTGTCTGATGCTGCTAAGCCTCTCACTGCTTTCAGAACACCTCACAGACTCTGGCAGTTCACCAAGATGCCGTCTGGTCTCCATGGGGCTCCTGCAACCTTCCAGAGGTTGATGAATCAAGTGCTGGCAGGTATGGAGTCATGTGCAGCAGCCTACCTCGATTATATCGTGATCTATAGCACCTCCTGGAGGGATCATCTGAGCCATCTGAAGGCGGTGCTTGAGAAAATCAAAGAGGCAGGCCTTACTATCAACCCTCAGAAGTGTGCAATGGCTAAGCAGGAGACACAGTATCTGGGCTACATCCTGGGAGGCGGTGTCATCAATCCAGTGCAGGACAAGGTGGAGACGATCCGAGCAAGGGAGAGGCCAACAACCAGAAAGCAGGTGAAGTCCTTCTTGGGTCTGGTGGGCTGGTACCGGCGCTTCATCCGTGACTTCTCTGCAAGGGCGGTGTGGTGGCCTCAACTGCCACCACCTCATGTTAGTATTGTTTTTCTTTGGGTTTAACACAGTAGTTTGTTTCAGTTTAAAATAACACATTACACACTTTCTTTGTTGAAATAAAATCACTTTTATTGTATTGGCAGTAGTTTTCTAACTTGGGTGCACACAATTTAGTTAACATGCTGTCACATGGTTTCATTTTCTCTACCATGATTTAATTTGCAGCTATTGTTTCATTTGAAGTAATACTTGCCTTGTTTGTCTGCTTTGTCCTGAGCTGGCAAAAGGCTGTCTGCACTTCAAGATGGCCTTTTAAGCCCCACCCACAGAAGTGGGAGAGTCCATCAAGGGGGAAGGAAGGAGCAGCTGGGACTTTAAAATCTCTCAAAGATCTTTTCCTGCTTCTTATTATTCAGTGAAATCAATTTAGTTTCCTTTTGTATATAGTTTGCTTTGATAATTTGGTTATGTTTTTTTGAGTTTGTTTGATGTTTAGTTGGTAGTCACCTTAAATTCCCCTTGTATGTATGTTGGACTAGTCCTTTGTCTATTTAAACCCCTCCATGTCTCACTGAGTTTAGGTCTGTTTAATTTTGTTTGTTAAGTTGCAGCTTCAGTTTCTTTTGTTAAGTTGACCTCTTTTAGTGTAGGCCCAGGGTCTGTTTATTTTCTTTCACACTGAATTTAATATTTTGTAAATGCCTTTTTGTTTTGCAAGTTAAATTTAAGAATTAAGATCTTTCTCCCACACCTTTGTCCTTGCCTGATTGCTTGGTCCCTTACAGGAGGCACCTTTAACGGACCTCACCAGCATAGCGAAAACCAAGGTCGAGTGGGGTGAGGAGCAGGAGAAGGCCTTTCAGGACCTGAAAGAGGCTCTGTGCCAGGACCCGGTGCTGCAGAGCCCCAACTTCAACTTACCCTTCACAGTTCAGACAGATGCATCAAATCGAGGAATAGGAGGAGTTCTTCTACAAGGAGAAGGCGAGGAGAGGAAACCTGTGGTTTACATAAGCAGGAAGCTTTTTCCCAGGGAGACCAGATACTCTGCGGTGGAGCTGGAGTGTTTGGCCATCAATTGGGCGATTGACACCTTCAAATACTACCTGTTGGGGAGAGAGTTCTAGCTGGAGACAGACCACAGAGCACTGCAATGGCTGGAGAAGATGAGAGACACCAACAATCGCATCACCTGGTGGTTTCTGTCTCTGCAACCCTATTGGTTCTCCATCCACTATAGGCCAGGGAAGCAGAACACTGTGGCTGACTTCTTGTCTCGCAACGTGGTTGGCGAGCCTGCCGGAGGGGAGGAGACGTGTGAGGGAGCTAGAAAACACCCCCCTCACTGAGGTGATAAAAGTCTGTGTCGTGTTGTGCTTAAGTTGATTGTTGTTTAGGATCCGTTTTTTGTAAATTTTATTTTCAAGAACCCTACTAATTTCTCCTCTCTTCGAGGTTATCATCTGGGGGGCACATTCATATGGAGTGCACACAGTATGAAGATGAGGATGCAGCAAACGGGCTCCAGCAGTGACAAATCACCTTGTTATGCGGGACTGATGATCAGGGAGGAGAGAGGAGGGGGGAAGGGAAGAGTTATTGGTTATGTTTAGCTTTAGTTTTTGATATTTTGGGGTTATTTAGTTCTTTTGGATAATGTGTATGTGTTTAGTCTTTTGTATGGGATTTATTTACTTGTATTTGGGGTCACTGGTGAAGGTTAGTCCCTGGAGAGGTGACAGTGAGGTAAATATGCAGGTGAGAGGAAAAGGAGAGGGGAGCAGGTGATGAGCTGCTGCTCGGCTTTAAATGAAAGGTACCTGTGTGAGTTGAGGTGTGTGTTTGGCTCCCTGCAGGCTGCTGCTCAGAGGACAATGGTGTTGAGGACCTTTTTTTAATGAAACATGGACATAGTAAACAATAATCAGAGCGCTGAACCTGCTGTCTGACCCTGTACATTTCTTCCTTCACTCGTGCTGGCTTCATCCTGGTTAAGAGGTTTTATTTCAAAAGCAAAACCTCACAGAGACAAAACACATCTCTGTGCACCTGTGCAGGTAGTCATTTTGCTGGAGAATGATGATCCAACTTTAACCTGCTGAATTCTAAAACTCATAAAATCAACAATCCAAGAGATAAGACCATCTTGAAGTAAAAATTCATTAGTTAAAATATTTGCTAAAGTACTGGGCTTGGTTGTCTTAAAAGCAGATGAAAAGTCTGCAAATAAAATCTTGGCATGAGTTTTTGGTTTTTCTATAAGAGAATATACAAGGTGCAGAAGAGTGACAATGGCATCTTCTACACCTCTGGATGCCTGATATGCAAACTGCATAGGGTCTAGCAGATGCTGTGTCTGGGAAAGGATGTGTGACTTAACAAGTCGCTCAAAGCACTTCACGACCAGCAGGGTTAGAGCTATGGGTCAAAAATTATTAGGCTCTTTCGACTTTGGAACTTTGGGCACTGGCACAATTTTGGAGGTTTTCCAGAGTGCAGAGATCATTTGCCGATTTAGAGATGACCTGAAGACACTGGTAAGTAATGGTGCAAGTTGTTCTGCACAATGTTTTAAAACAGCTCCGCTGATGTTGTTCGGGCCAGGTCTTTTTCTAGAATTACAGGCTCTAAACAGCCTCGATTCTTCTGACTCATCAGTTCTCATGCTGGTAGGGAGGGAGTGAAGGGTCTCAGCAGGTGCCTTGGTACTGCAGCTGCCCTCAAAACGATGTAGGAGCAGAATAGGCCTCTAAGGCCTTAAGACCTTCGTGTGGATGCAGAGTAAGCCTAAAACAGCAGGAAACATCTGTTCAATTCGCTATGCCAAAATCAAGTGTTCCTTATCCATGTTTGGAATTGTTTTGCCCTGATGGTGCCGGGGGGACTGGACGTTGTGCTGATCTAATGTCACGTTGACCAAACAGAGGAACTCTCTTTCATTAGATCAGCACAACATCCAGTCAGGGTTTAGAAAAACAAACAAAGAGGGTTTGGATTACAGTTACTTCCCTAAGCGCAAGACTGCAGGAGTGCGGAAACAACCCAGAGATGCTGAACCATGCCACGGAGGATAATTTCATTTGCATTCACAAAATAAGATGTCATAAACAAAAAACGAATTGCTGTTTGCAAAACCTGCAGCGTGCGAATAACAGACAGAGAGGCGGCGACGTCGGACTTTGTTCGGCACCTGAAGCTACACAAAGAAAGGTAAGTTGGTTTGGTACCTGTTGTGGGATCCTTTTGGGTAACTTTAGCTTAGCATCTGTTATATGCAACAATGGTATATGTTCGCTTTTAAACTCACCATGGCTAAAAACTGAGACTGACGTTAGCTGAAAGTAATTGTAAAGTTAAGGCCCGGGGTGAACAAGTGTCCTGTTTTTCCATGACATGTCCTGTTTTCATGTCCTGCTCTGACTGTCCTGGTTGTTTTTTATCAAGTGACGAAACTGTCCTGGTTTTTATTGTTTTTTATTTGGTCAACAGTGCTTATGACTTGAAAGGACTTAAAAATTTTAAGCCTATGACTTCAGACTTGACTTGAATTGTCTTTACTTGAGACTCGACTTGGACTTGCACGTCTTTACTTGAGACTTGACTCGAGACAGTGGCATAGCTGGGATGTTTTCCACATGGGTTTTCATATGTGTCAAAGGGGCCCGCATGTTTGGCATGCGGCATTGCACACAAGAATAGAGGACAGAAAAAAAGTAAAATAAAAAAAAAAGTAAAATACTGAATACAACCTCTCATTACTGCAACTATTTGAGATGTGTTTTTCTTTTTTACATTCTTGCAAATGTATCAACAACCTTGTCCAAGTTAGTCTTCCAAGACATCCCCCCCAATGAAAAGTAATGCCAGGCTTGAGAGGCGAGACTTGCTCATTTTTGAGTGCAGATAAGTCTTGATCAGTTTAAGGTGACTGAAAGTGCGCTCTGCCTGTGCACCTAATGCTGCCTCACTTTCATGCTCTCCCTCAATATATCCTTAATAATAAATGTTGTAATAAGGCCTATGGATTTCATTTTTGTTGACATAGAAAATTAATGATTTATAATGTATGGCATTTCTGTCTGTGCCCTGAACAATTATCGGGACATCCATATGGATTATTTTATGGATGTATTTAGTGGATATTTTTGTCAGAGACATTTCTGTCCACACCACAGAATTATCTCTGTTCATACAGAATGGCTCTGAGGCCTGAAATGTCATGCTCAGGTGGTGGTGGAGTTCAGAAAAATTTAAAATGGCATAGAAGAGCATTGTAAGCAAGCACAAATGGTCCAGAAGAAGCAAATGGGAAACACTCTTAAGTGAAAGCCCATTACATGTGGACCATTATTGTTTACAACCACTTTTTATCGGTTTAAAAATAGCCGTTAATCTCCATTTATATGGGTGAAATCGCTGTGTTTGTGTGGTTGAGATGATGTAGCACCATGTCCCTGCAGTAGACAGTGGATGTTTACCTGCATGTCGACCTGCTGCCGTGCTCGGTCCCGCATCGTCACTGGCCTGGGCCACCACCCGGATGTTTTCCGCCCCTGTGAGGACTCCACTGTGGCGGAAAACATCCGGAAGTTTGGCGCATTTGGCTGCATCTTCTTTTAAATGTTTTTTTTTTTTTTTCCGAGCAATACGTTTTTCCGCCCCACTGGCGGCTTATACTGGTGGCATCTTTTCTTCATCTTTTTTTCATCTCTCGTTTTCGGTCTGGCTCAACACGCGGCTGAGCCAATCACATTTCAATGGGCCAATGGATCAGCTTAAATCGGCAGGGGTATCCCCCCCTTAATATCCAACATAGTGACCCAGTCTGACGTCACGTTACACTCTGCGCTAACCTGCTGCTGCAGAGAAGGCAGCTGCTGTGCTCATTCCGCCTCAGATTTAAACAAACAAACAAACAAACAAAAAATCCTCGGAAGTGTGGTGAAGAGGGCCCGTGGGTTTTCATAACCCACCAACCCCATGTAAACTACGCCACTGACTTGAGACTTGGGTTTTAAGACGTGAGACTTACTTGAGACTTGCAAAACAGTGACTTTCTCCCACCTCTGCCGATTAGCCTATTGTCCTCATGACTACTCAGTGAAAGTTGGTGAAATCTGCCCTCCTCAGAAGTTTACTTGTAGGGATTGTCTTTGATGAGGTTCATGTCACATATAAGTGTTAAATGAATCATCTGTGTGGTACAATTTAGTGTAAGACAAAAGTAAAAGGTCGTTAGCGACTAACGGTCATTAACTGTTGCTAGCTGTTAGCCGCTAAGTTAGCTGCAATGGCTAATGTCCACAAGCTGTTTTTAACTGTTGTTAGCCATTAGCGGCTACATTAGCCGCTATGTATGCTACATTATTGGAGGCAACCCTGCTTGATGTGGATTGGTCTGTGATGAATGTGACGAGCCCACAAACCCCACAAGCCTGTGATTGGACAATCACAAGCTTGTGGGTTTTTTTACGTTCTGCCCCTGAAAACAAATTTAAAGGGCTCCTACCCAGATGGACTAGCGAAATATTTCTGTGGCAGCTTTATGGAGCTATCCATCTGGCTTGTCAGGTTACAAAATCATGAGAGCCTTCATGATCTACAAGTCTACAACCAACATTCTTTAAGTTATAAAAATAACTAGGTCAATAATTGATGAATTGATTGGATTTTTCACATAAAATTGGACAAAATGTTTTTTTTAATCTCACTGCATTACAGTTTTTCAACAACTTCTGACCTAGCTAAAGGTATAACATATTTATATCTATATTTAATATTTTTTATATTTTAGATTTTTGTGCCCTTTTTTGTGATTCGGACGGAGTAAGCTCTCAATTGATCAAGAAAACACAAAGACACAGTCAATTTGACCTTTGACTTAAACTTGAAACAACTATACAATCACAAACGACAAACACACACTTACACACACTCACACACATCATCCCAACACACCAACTCCATTATCTGGTGCTTTTCTTTTTCAATGCCAAGCATTTTGCATGGTAAGGCATCCAGGCTTTCACTGAAACATTATGATGTAGTTATGCCCCCCTGGTGGGTTTAGGGGGTTCATTAGACCTAATTTTGTTTTCCCTTTATTTTAAATGTAGAGGCTTAGATTTATTAAGTTGTCTTGGGGAAATAATTCTAAAATGTCAGGATTACAGTATATTAGAAACAGGCTATGTGGTTATATGGGAGTCAATGGAACCAAATTGGACACAAAGTCAGAGTGTATGCTCAGTGTATTTTCCTATTCGATGCAAATCACAATAGTGGGCGCATGGAATTGAAAAAATAACAAATTTAAAACCCCTTGTCAAACATCATATAATCTGCATTTAAATTGAACAAGATATTGAGAGTCAAAAAAAGAAAAAAGGAAAAATGTACCAGTTTTACTCCCTCAAGGGTTAAAGATGCAACAATGCATTAAAATCCACAAAAGGGGTAATGCCAAATGCATTTTATGTTGAAATTTTTTTTTAAATATAGTGTGCTTGTGTTTACCACTGATCTTATTACTGGCATTTGTCAAATAATGAATCATCAATAAATCATAAATAAACAAATGAACAGGAAAATGTCACAGACTTCTATACATGACAATTGGGAACTCTAAAATTTTGAATTACACTGCATATCAATTCAAATTAACACTTAATAAATTAAAGATTTTAGTACATTAAAGTATTTAAGGGAGGTATAACTTGTTAGGTTATTAAGTGTAACATGTAACTTTAATATGGTGCTTCTCAAAGTCATATTTTATGTTCAAGATCTCATTTAAAAAAAGGCATGTAACAACTTTTACATTTCAACACCACATTTTATAAATCATTATATACTTACGAAAATATCATCCACTCTGATTTAAATGGCATTTTTTATCAATTCTGTCACAGCACTGCTCTCACAGCACTTTCAAGAATAAAGCATTTTGTCAAGCACTGCTGTTTCAGAGCTGTGTATAAAACTGATCTGTAATTGAACTCTTTAAATCATTTGTGAAAATCAAGCTGTATATTCTTCAGTAGACCCTTAGACTTTAATACAAAAATCATTTATTAATAAATAAAAAATGCTAAATTGTAATTCATTTTGCCTCGAACATGGCAAAACTGTTGCTACCCTTCCGTTACAGAAAAAAAAACCCACATGGTCATGCAAAAACTTGAAATTGACAAAAGTAATAATAAATAAAAATTTACTGAGAATCAACTAATAAAAATCAGACATTGCTTTTGAAATGTAGTTCAAAAGTGATAGGTGTTGGTATCAGAATGTGTGATGGACCCAGAGCAGAGGCAGAGATCAGATCAAAGTTGCAAAACACAGGGGTTTATTTACAAGGGATTCCAAAAAACTGTGATATATACAAAAAGGTGGCAGTGGCAGGAGCTCGTGGAGACCTGGAAGAAAAAGCAGAGGAGAGAGCACTGATTAGTCTTCAGGTAAAAACCCAAAACGTCCAACACACATCCCATACAAAAAGACTAGAAAAAGATCACTAATAAAAGTGAAAGGCAGAACTGAAGCCAGCACAGACTGTGAGTACGAACCACAAAACTTAAGGCAATCAGCCGGCGAAGAGGGAGATCTGCCACCGGCTTAAATAGGGAGGTCTTAATCAGGAAACCAGGAACAGGTGGTGAAGGCAGAGGAGAGCAGCTCCAAGGGCGCCGCCCATTCCGGTTGTCCACAGGGATGTGAGAGAGGGAAGACAGCTCCAGAGCGCCATCTCCACACAGGTGAAAAGGGGAAATGCAGGACAGGAACAGAGGAGACAACCCGAGAGGGGAGGGAGAGAGGAGCAAAAACTGGAGGACTAGCGAGCAGTCCTCACACAAAAGAATCATTTTAAAATATTAGTTCATGAAACTGGCCTTGACAAAAATGATGGCACCCCTACAACAGATTGAAAATGATTTGACCATAGGGACTTGTTAAACTATAATTAGTGATGGTATCACAGGTGTCTTCAAGCTTGTCATCAGTCAGTCTATTTAAAGTGTGAAAAGTAGTCACTATGCTGTATGGCTTTGTGGTGCGTACCACACTGAAACATGGACCACAGAAAGCTAAGGACAGAGTCGTCACAGGTGCACTGTTACTGAAAAAATGACCACTGTCCGGTACAAACACAACCTTCATACTCCGCTCTGTCCTCTCCTCTAACGTATACAGCCGTGCTGAACAGTGAGAGCAGCTGCTGACGTCACTCTCTTGAGCCAGTTTGATTTGCCAATTCAGATTACATTATGAACCACTTTTTGCAGGGTGGGCATGAAAGCAAAAAAGCAATGTCCTCTTTGTTTTCTTTTTAGTTGTGTCATAAAATGTGCAGCCTAAAGAAGAAAATGAAAACGCAGTTTGGATGATTTAGGGTAACAAACTTCTAAAAGCAATCCGATTCCAATCGTATTTTTTAATGCCAACACAGTAATTAAACTTCTTTAAACTGCAGTTTTAAAGGTAAAACAACTTGATCTAAAGGTCACTGATCCTCATCCACAAATGTGAAAAAATAAAAAAACAGTAAAAGATGTGAGCTTTAAGCACGTTTTTGAACGAGTCGTCATGCAAGCCAGACGAATTTTAGTAAAAGTTAAAGAACATTTGTGGATGAGGATGCATTTTTCCTGCAAGCAAGCACTTTTTTGTGGCAAATGTATCTTTAATCTGTTCAGAGTTGTTTTTATATACACATTGAACATGTGATAAAAATTGCCAGTTGTGTTATTAAAGCATGAAGAACAGAAGTTGTTCTGGTTTGTCTGGCAATAATACCCTTTAAATACTAGGCCTTTTTTTCTGCTTTTAAGATTGTTTTTCTTAAAGCAAATATTAACAGATTCATACATAGATATTTTATTGCATACAATGTTTTCATGATTTGAGCATACGCCATGTTTTAGTAGGAAATCCACGCAACTCTTTGTACAATTGGCCTTTAGGTCCTCCTGTTTACTTCTGGGCTGACCCCTCATGTTTCTCATGATCATTTCTACTCCACAAGATCTTGCATGGAGCCCCAGGTGGGGGAGACTGACAGTCATCCTGAGTTTCTTCCATTTTCTAAGAATAAGTTTGTCCCTGTTTCTTTAGACAGCTCTTTGGTCTCGCCCATGGTGAAGAGGTTGGGGTCTGAATGAATGTGAGAACAAGTGTTTTTTATACAGGTGACAAGTTCAGACAGGTTCAGTTAATACAGATAATGAGTGGAGAATAGGAGGGCTTCTTAAAACCAACCTAACAGATCTGTGAGTGCAAGAAATGTTGTTGATTGTAGGTGTTTAAATACTGATTTCATGCAATAAAATACAAATTGATTTAAAAATCATACCTACAATAAAAGGTACAGACCTCTCCATTCTTTTGAAAGTGGGAAAACTCGCAAAATCTGCTGTTTATCAAATACTTATGTTCACCACTGCACCACTGGAGGCATCTCTTTCACTCTGGTGCTGCAGCTTTAAATGCCCCTGTTAATTGTTTTTTCATGGCAGGATGATAATAATAACCGTGCTTCTGCAGGGAAATGCAGTGATCTGACCACAGTTTGATCCAGAAGAGATATTTTGCTGTTTGTGTGAGATAAAAGGATACTTTCTCAAAGTCTTAACTGTATAAATATAAAAACACAAAGGAAACTTGTACTTTGTACACTTGCAAATATTTTTAAGCACTAGACAACACAGAAAAAAAAACTTGCAGACAGATCATTTCATGTCCCCTGGTCACTGTTTCTGTGTTTCAGCAGATAATGAATTTTCTCCACACTGTGATTGGGCTGTGCCACTTTGGGCCATGAACTATCATTGTAGATTGGAGCCTAGCAGGATGGATCTTTTTGGTTACAGACAATCAGGTGAATCCAGCTGCTGCACAATGATGCTACAGATGGATAGATGGAATATGCTTAAATAATTGGTTAAATATCTGAGTTTTTTCTTTAACTAAAACTGAAGTGAAGGACAAAATAACCTTAACACAACATACACATACACCTACAACATAAACAGCATCCCTGTTATGTGCGGCCCTGCTTCTCCTGTGTCTCCCTGGTTCTCCTCCTTTCTTGCTCCTCTCTCTCTCCCTCTCCTTGGTCCTCCTCCTTCCTCTCCCCTGGTGCACACCTGAGATCAATCTGTGCTCTGTGAGGAGGAGGGGTATTTAGAGGAGCTGAGAGAGGAGCTATGTTGGATTGGGGCACACACACAGACCTGGGGAGGTTTCCAAGCACTCCTCCTTTGTTTTCTGTTTTCCTGGTTTAACAGGTAGTTTTGTTTCTCCTTTTTCCTCTTTATTTCCTCAGCAGCACTAGGTTGTTGGGTTTTGTTGTTTTAATTTAGGCTGGAGATTGTCGGTGGTCCAGTTTTCTCGGTTTTGATTATTCTTTGGTTTAGTTAGTTTCTGATCAGGCAGTTTATGGAGAGGTGTGACGGCCCCTTATGGGTTGGCCTGCTCATTTTCTCCTGTTTAGTTCATTTTTGCCGACAGCTCCAGCCCCTTTTGGTTTATTGAGTTTGTTTTCTTCATTTTAACTTTGACTTTAAAATAACAACAATAAAATAATCAAACTTGTCTTTTGTGTGGCGTCCTTTTAATATGTTTTGGTCTTCCTTTGTGGTCAAATTCGAGCCAATTATTTCAGTGGTAAGGAGACCGTAACAATCTCAAAATCAATATTAGTGTATTGATAAAAAGTTGTTCCTTGAATCTTGTGAAAGTCATGAAACTTCTCAAAACAAGGTATTCAGATTATTTTAGGAACCAGGCCCTGACTTTTAGAATGAGACAGTTTTGACTTTTTCAAATGTGTTTTTGATGCTTGAAGAATCACAACATTTTTGCAAATCAGTCTTGTTATGCCAGAGAGAAGGCAGACATCTCTACAGCTGGTATCTCAAAAATGTACAACTCGATCATACAGTAAATCCTAAATGAATAAACAGGCCTTTTAGTAACAATTATTGTCTCTTCAGTGAGCACTAAACCAGAGACAACAAATCAAATGATATTGACATTTATATGTGCAATTTTGTAAATCATTTTGAACTTTTAAATTAGTTCTTGCAGCTTTATTTTTACTCTGGGTCATATCTTATTAGAACTTTTTAAAGTTTGGTTATGTTTTTTTTTTGTTTTGTTTTTAATAATGCTAATCTCTTTTTGCTATATTATTGCATTTATTGCTGTAACAAAGCTAATTAGCATATTGTACTGTGATAACTGTTCTACTTACTGCAATCAAATTTAAAAGGAAAGTTATTGGATGTGTAAAGTATGTTGACAAAATATACATAATACAAGACAAGTAGCCTCTGGATTGATTTACGTTCTGAACCAGCCTTTACACTGAGCCATAATCAGAGTACGTTATTTACCAGACTTAATCTCAGTTATTGATCACATTAACTTCTGTTGATGTATCAAGAGTGTCATCCTGTTGTGTCCGTTCTGTGGACTTGATGCACAGACCGGATGTTTCAAGTTGGCGCGCTGCAGCATTGACGATGTGCTATTATGCTAAGCTAACTCCATTTGACCACAGACACAATACACTAAGGGCCAGATTCACAAAGAATGGATTGATGCTGCTCGTAGTTCCTGTCATTTATATAAGCTCTCGCAATCTACTCTGTTTTAGCACTTTATCCTCAAAAGAAATTGCTCCGATCATATGCCACTAATATGCCCACACAGTTTGCCCACACACATGTCAGCTGAAGTGCTCGAGCAGGTCGAAGAAAAAAAAAAATTTGGGCTTGGGAGCACAAATGGAGGCGAGTGATGCAGGGGTGATGGGGGCCATGAGCGGGATTGCTGCTGCTCTTGAGGCCAGAAATGCTTCTGTTGCAAGGAGGGAGGTGAGCCTGAGCCGCCTACCACATGATGGCAATTAAGAGGCAAGACATAAAAAAAAATGTTATTTATAATGACCTTATTTGACATTCATGTTTTGTTGGCATTTTCATGTGTTTCCAGAAATGCTTAAGGCTGTCCATAGTCCTGAATCTTTTGTACTGACCTATTTGCCTTAGAGCAGGGCTGTCTGTGGTCCTGTCTTTAGGTTAACACAAAGCCCACTCTGACCTGCCACTGAGGCTGCTGAATTTCTATTGTCAGGATGAGAAGTTGAGTTGCATTTTTTGTTTTGGGTATTACTGATTTATCCCCTTAACTAGTGATGCATGCCGCATTTAGTGAACGACCCTTACATGACCCTTACCTCCTGAGACACAACAGCCAAGTGTTTAAATGTCAAAGTATTTATTTTGCTCTTAAGGAAAAAACTTGAAATTATTTATTATAAACAAAAAGTGGTTCAAGGTGGTCAAAGGACCATATGTCCTTAGGCGTTGTTTTTTTTTAATGTCTTTTTTGGTTGCTGTTTGTTCCATTTTTTTGGCCTTTGTTGTTGTTTGGGGGTCACAGGGGTTTTTAACAGACTGTATTTAGACAAATTATTCATGCTAAATTAAAAGTGGTGGAATGGTCGCAGAGATGAGCTCAGTAGGCTATATTACTGTCATCCTTGATGTCATCGAGTAACTCAAGGATCATGCCACCTGGCAACGGCTATCTGAAAATGATTTCATTGTCACTTAACTCAAACAGTGATAGTCTTGTTAGGATATGACCCAAACAGTGTGTTTTCCAGACCCAAAAGCTCAAAGGATGGAGGCAGGTAAAAAGTTGACAGTTGATTTATTAACACATCAGCAAAGGAGAGCAAGGGGAATCTTCAGTGTTTGTGAGGGAATCCACTGACGAAGGTGAGTGATCCAATCTGCAGTGGTGGTGAGGGCTCAGGAGAACACTATGGAGGGAGGAGCAGAGAAGCAAGGTAAGAACAATGGTTCACGTTGAAGTCTTCAGTCCACAAAAAACACAAGAGGCAAAATCCCTCCCAAAGGAAGAAAATACAAAAGGCTTAGAGCTGGCAGGAGATTTTACAAAGAGAAGAGATTGCAAGAACTAACCACAGCAGAAGTGGAAATCCACTGACGCTGCAGGAGTGGTCAGTGTGTTGTCTTGCTTGTCCTAAAGTCAGCAGACGAGGCGTGTATGTATGTTAACGTTGCTTATTTTATTCACAGCATACACTAACTTACAGTCTCCGGCTACCCGCATGGCTAGCTCTACCGGGACGTACATTTGGTTCCCACGCGTGCTCCTAACCCATAATGCATGCTGGGTAATGTAGTTCTCGAAACATCACATCTTTCCCCCTATAAAGAAATAATGTTTATCCCTTAACACAAAGCTATGCTTTTGCCTGTCTTATTCCTTTTAACATTGTAGGTTATTTTTGAAACCAATATTTTTTTTTTTTCATAGAAAAATAATACAGTTCAAACTCTTAGTATCAAAACATCAACTGAGAATTATTTTCAACACAAAATCTTTTTAACTTTTTTTTTTTTTTTTTTCATGTTTACTAACAAAAACTTCACATTTGCTAATTTAGTTTGCAACTTGCAACAATAGGGAAGTCATTAGCAACTCTCAATCAGCCTCTTGGGTGGCTGAACCTGTCTCCTGGGTCTGGACAGTCTTTCAACAGTTGGTGATTTTGATGGTACAAGATGTTTCTCAGCAGCTGGTGACGCAGATGCTGCTGTCAGACCACAGTCAGTACGGTCAGGCCCACCGCTTGTTACCTCTGTAGATTCAGATGCACACTGCTGGATCATGTTCTGGGCTGTAGTGTCCTTTTCAGCCGGTTGTAGTTGAAGATCTGTGCGATTCCTCCTCAGTGACGACCCATTCTCCATCTGGATTCTGTAGGAGCGTGGAGCAACTTCCTCCTCCACATGTCCCTTTTGCCTCCAGGTGCCTGTAGAGATATCCCTGAGACGCACCACATCCCCAGGCTCCAACATAGGCAGGTGTTTTGCCGTTTGATCATACAGCCGTTTCTGTGTTGCTTTCTGTTCCATCTTGGCCTTTTGACAGTGTGTGAACTTTCAGGTGTCAACAAGTCCTCAGTAACTGGTAGGTTGGAGCGAATACGCCGCCCCATCAGCATTTGGGCTGGTGATAGTCTATTCTGTAGAGGCGCACTCCTGTAGATCAGTAAGCTTTTCTGAAAGTCATCTCTGTCCTTTGCTTTTTTCATCAATGTTTTGACTGTTTTCACAGAGCTTTCTGCCAAGCCGTTGGACTTTGGATAGGTAGGGCTTGATGTAGAGTGATGAAATCTCCATTCTTTGGCAAAGGCAGTAAACTCGCAGCTGGAAAACTGGGGCCCATTGTCTGAGAATACTTCACATGGGACTCCATGTCTGGCAAAGACAGTCTTGAGGTAGCTGATGACCGCTTTGCTTGAGGTTGACTGCAACACTCCAACTTCAGGATAGTTTGAAAAGTAGTCGGTGACCACTATGTAACTCTTGCCATCAAAGTCAAATAAATCAGTACCAACATTGTAGAATGGTCTGTGCGGCACTGGGTGAGTCATCAGTGGCTCAGCTTGTTGCTTTGGCCTGTGGGTGCAACACAGTTCACATGACTCTATTTTCTGGCTGATATCTTGATTGAGTCCTGGCCAGTACATTACTTCTCTTGCCCTGCGTTTACACTTGACTTCTCCAAGGTGGCCTTCGTGTATCTTTTGGAGCATCTGTTTTCGTAGTGAGGATGGAATAACAAGTTTGCTCCCCTTCAACACCATGTCATCCACCACTGTGAGCTCTGCTCTGCAATTCCAGTAACTTTGTATTTTTGCGGGGCAATCCATCTTGTTTTCAGGCCAGCCTTTTTGTATTGTGCTCTTTAGTTCTTTCATTGTTTCGTCTGCATTCGTCTCCCTTCTTATCTGTTCTGTTCTGTCATCAGTTACTGGCAGAGACGTCACAACCATGTCGACATATGCCTGTATTTCTGCACTTTTCTCGCTGTCTGCACGTTCCTCCTTATCTACTGCTCTAGACAAGGTGTCAGCGGTGTACATGTATTTTCCTTGTGTGTAAATCATATGCACATCATACTTTTGTAGCCTGATTAGCATGCGCTGTATCCGTACAGGACAGTCATTCAGAGGTTTTGACATGATGGACACCAAAGGTTTATGGTCAGTTTCTACTTCAAAAGCTTGACCATAGACGTACTGATGGAAACGCTCACATGCATACATACTTGCTAACAGTTCTTTCTCTATTTGAGCGTACCTGGACTCTGCGCTAGTCAAGGCTCTGGATGCATAGGCGACAGGTAACCACTGCTCATTGTGTTGCTGCAGCAGCACCGCTCCCAGGCCGTACTGTGATGCATCTGCTGAGATCCTGGTACTCTTCTCCGGGTCGTAGAACTTTAGCACAGGCTCCTTTGTCAGAGTCTCTTTAAGTTTCAGAAAACACTGTTCCTGTTCATGGGACCAGGTCCATTCATTCTTTTGTTCAAGAAGACTCCTGAGTGGTGCTGACTGTGTTGACAGCTGTGGGACAAACTTGGCAAGATAGGTGACCATCCCTAAGAACCGTCTGACCTCATCTTTGTTGTTTGGCCTTTCCATGTTGTTGATTGCTGATGTTTTTCTCTGGTCTGGTTTCACCCCCTCTTCACTGACAACATCTCCCACAAAGGTAAGTGTTTTCACTCCAAACTCACATCTGTCTTTGTTGAGTTTCAGATTCACTTCTCTTGTCTTGTCTAGCACTCGTCTGAGTCTTTCGTCATGTTCTTCACGAGTAGACCCCAGACTATGATGTCATCCATCATTGTCTCTACTCCTGGTATGTGCTCGAAAATCATGTGTATAGTCTTATGGTAGACTTCAGGTGCTGACAGAATACCATATGGCAGACGAAGAAACCTGTACCTTCCCTCAGGTGTGTTGAAGGTGCACAGTCTCGAACTTCCCTCATCTAACCTCAGCTGCCAGAAACCTGATGAAGCGTCGAGTTTACTGAACCATTTAGCTCCAGCAAACTGTGCCATGATTTCTTCTCTGGTTGGTAACTTAAAGGAACACTACACCCAAACAACGATTTGGCCTCATTTTCTACTCCACCCTCATGCTGAACAACACTGTGGAGTAGTTTTGGAACATCAAGGATGCAGCCGGAGATCTCGGGGGATACTCGCTGTCCACTGACATTGATATGATGACTTAGATAAGAGCCGAGCAGACAGTGTCCTTAAAGTCCACAAAAAGTCAACAAAAGTTGGCAATATTCCTCCATACTGCTCGTCTTTGCTGTAATCCAAGTGTCCTGGTGGGTAGCGTCCACCATTTACTCGAAGCTTGACATCATTTAGCACATGTTTATAGCCTAAACAGTACTACTTAGCATTTCTATGATACACTTACGGGTGCCTCACGAGGCATTGGCTGATAAACCAAGCGAATGCACACTCTGCAATAACTAGGAGGCGTAGAACAGAAATCCCACATTCTGCTGTGACCGGCGAGCGTGGACAGACACAAGAGGTCAGCAGAATGTGGGATTTCTTGTTCTTCTTATTCTCGCTCATCTTTGCAGACTTTGTTTAAATCTCTTGGGTCCAAGCAAACTCTCAGAGCACCTGTTTTCTTTTGCAGAATAACCAGGGAGCTGACCCAGTCAGTTGGTTCATCTATTTTCTTGATGACCTCTAGCTTTTCCATACGTGCTAGTTCATCTTTCAGTCTTTTTCGCAGTGCAAACGGGACTTTCCAGCAGGGATGCACAACAGGAGGTACACTTTTGTCCACACGCATTGTGTGTTCCCCAGGTAAACATCCCAGCCCTTCAAAACAGTCTTTAAACTCTTCCATCTTCCATGAGTGAATCATGGTCATTTGGCATATCTGATGATGTCACTACAAACACTCTTTTGACCAGATCAAGCTTTATACATGCACTGAGTCCCAGGATTGGTTGTACACTCATATCCACGATCAGTAGCTGTGCTCTTATCTGATGACCTTTGTGTTTGAAGGTTGCAATGCATCCACCTTTAACAGGAACCCTTTCTCCTGTGTATCCTGTCACTTTTGTTTTTACTGGATGTATTTTACTCTTCACAGTCAGTGTTTTGTAGTCTTCTAGGGATATCAGGTTTGCATGGGCGCCTGTATCTAGTTTGAATGGTATTATTGTTTTATTTACTTCTATTGGCACAATCCATTCCTCTTTTTCAGTTGTACAAGCCTGCACCACATCCACAATGAACTCCTCATCATCCCCATCTTCTTCATCAACTGCATGAACTTTCTGTTTTAAAGCTGCCTTGCAACATTTAGCATAGTGATTGCTCTTTCCACAGTTGTTACAAGATTTTCCATATGCAGGACATGATTTTGGTTTGTGGCTGCCTCCACATTTACCACACTTAAACTCTGCAGATTTCTCTTTTTGATCCTTTTGTTTGATTAAGGTTTTCTTCTTTCTCTGTTCTTTATGTACTTCATGCACTGTAGTTTCACCTCTCCGAAGCTCTTTTGCTTGTGCTCGAGTCGTTTCTGCTGCTCTGCACATACTGTCTAGAGTCAGTCCAGTCTCTCTGAGCAGTCTTTCTCTAAGTGCATTATCCACTGTGCCACAAACAATCCTGTCCCTCACCAGTGAGTCTCTCAGATGGTCAAATTCACACGTTTTGCTTAGAGTGTGAAGCTCTGCTAAGTACTGATCAAAAGGTACTCCTTGCTTTTGGTCATGGGTGAAAAACTTGTACCTCTCAAAGGTCACGTTTTGACTAGGCACAAAGTATTCTTCAAACTTTCCCAGCAAACATGCCTGCAATGGGCCCACTTGGGGCCGCCTTAAGGGTCCCCAGTGGGCTGCCCGCGCAGGTCCCCTGAGACTTTGCTCATTGGCAAAATGTTGGCCCTTAAGTACTGGCCCTGCACGGGCAGCCCTCATCATGCCCTAAGGGAGCCTGCACTGGCCCTGTATGGGCCCACCGAGGGCTGGCTAGAGGGCACACAGCAGGCAGCCCTAACTTAGCCCTTAGGAAGCCCTCACTGCCCTCACTAGGCCCACACTGATTTTTCAGTTAAGTCCCCATTTTAATTTACAACAAAATAATAGTTTCACACATAAATGTATTTCATCTACTAGTGTAGTTTCCTTTGGGAGTTCCATAAATCTAAAATGGATGCGGTCATTGATTTTTGCATTGTAAAAAATGTATAATAGTCAAAAGGATTCAAATACATTCATTTATTAAATACAAACACATTACATTTAATGAAAAATGTTCTACCCTGCACATTACAGCCTTAATACTTCAGGACAACAAATGAAGAGACTAGGGCTGGGCTAAATGTCCTAAAAATAAAATCCCCATTTTTTTTCCACAACGCTAGATTTATGATTTTAAGAAATATATTTATTTTCCCTAATTAAAAAAAAAAAAAAACTCCCAGTGACAGTTATCGATATATTGCCCAGCCTTAACAAAGACTTGCATACTGTTGGTGACAATATGCAGTCCTAATAAACATGGTTAACAGAACATGAGAGAACTGCACTCAGTAACAAGTGGCACATTTTTTTAGCCCATACTTCAAACAAGGACAAAGTAAAAAATGCAAAAACTCTGACCTCTGATGCTGAAAATATATTCTTGTGTGCTGCTAACATGTCTATGCTTCTATTGAGATGATGTATCGATTGGCAAAGCACATTCTCCCCCAAAGGTCTCATGGTAGTCACAATGGTAGCGCTTCTTCGTCCAGCCGCTCTGTCTCTTGAATTCCGTAGCAGCACCTTAATCTCATCCTCAACTTCAGAATCCTTTGGACTTGGCTGGAGGGCCCATTTTCTTACAGCCTCTAAAACATAAAAGGAAAGGGGCCAATAAAAATACTGTGTGTAGTAGTCAGTTCATATGTGCTATTTGTAATATTAAAGTGTGTGTTTGAGTGAGTAGAGAAATACCTTAATCTCTTTACTCAGTGTTACAAACCAGGAGGTCAAGATCAACTCTTCTTCTGTCTGCACTGCTTGGTTTCCGTCTCTGTTCTGGCTGAGAGTAGGAAAGAGGAAGAGAAACAGAGGGATGGTTTGAGAGGAGTAGAAAAGGAGCAGGTCAAGACGTGGGTAATTTTTTGTGAAAGACAATAAGCATGTTACAGTCTCTTTATTCTAGAATCCACATTGTTTGAAGTTAACTTTTCACATTATTAACATATCTGGGTGTGTTATTTGTTGTACAGGGCTCCAGACTGTGACCAAATGGTCGCTTTTGCAGCAACTCTTGAGACATCACAAGCATATTTAGCAAACCACATCAGAGTTTCTCTCTCTGTACTATTACCTGATCAACAAACATCTGCACTGAAGAAAAACCTGCAAGTAGTATTTAAACTGTGCACTGTGTCAGATAGAGGCACACAACAAGGTGCATACTATCACCACAAAGTCATTTATTAACCACTACTTTTTAGAAAGAGATTAATTGATATGGTTAACTAGATATTAAAAAAATAATAATCAGGGCCACAGGGCTACAATTACCCTCTCTTCTGTCTCATGACTGCAGACTAGCAGCTGAGGTGTTTATGCCACAAACTTTTGCCCTTTTTATAACAGCATACATGCCCACCATCCAGTGCTGTAGGTCTATTTATTTTAGTGGGTAAACTCTGACATTATGGATGATTGTCCATACACTGAAGATATTTCTGCCACATTTTCACCTGATTTATACACTGTCCATTGAAAACAGCTCTGAGACCCACTTATGGCCCCCCACCCACAGGTTGAGAACCGCTGCAATGGTAGATTGTATCTGGAGCTTGATCCTTCGGAGGTTGTTTTAACAATCTCTGAAGGATCAAGCTCCAGGTCAATACATGATGCAGGATACCTCAGGATGAATTTATCATTTAGAAAACAGTGAGTGAGTGAAACAGAGGGTCAGAGCTGGACGGATGATGAACGCTGAGTTTTGATTAATTAAAAGGCTGACTCATGAGCTCTAAAGACACCGTTTGAATTATGAAATCACAGTGACTGATAATAATTCTCTGTCCCAGCGATGCACGTCCGCCTGCGTCTTGACGCACAAGGAAGAGAGCGCCCGCCGAGTGATTCGGGATGGATTTAGGTCAAATGTTCACATGGACATTGGCTGCACTGCAAAATTACATTACAGACAGACATTACTGACAGACAACAGCGGTAACAGCCACACTTTAAATGGAAGATATCAGACCTGTAGTCCACAGAGCGGATCGTGGCTGCATCAGACAGCGGAGAATGCGTCCTTTTGCGCGTAATGGGGCCCCTGCGGCGGCGCTGCTCCCTCCGTCTCCCGTCTCCTGTCCATAAAAACATAGTCTGTACGGAGAGACAGAGCCGTTAGCTGAAAAAAGTATAGATCCACACCGAGGAAAGTGAAGAGACCCAGGCAACTGAAAAATCATTCCCGGATCCCCAACCTTCCCCACAGACACACTCACAAATGTGAACTTGCTCCCTCTATAACATGGTATATAAAAGTTAACGGTAAAAGAAATATGGACATTAAGCACACAACGACGCGCGTGCTCTACCCGAGTAGTTTTGAAAATATTGGCGCTGTCTCAGAAACGGCCAAATGCCGCCGTCTGGGCGCAGTTTGGAGCCCCGATTTAAACTGCAGTTGACAGTAAATTAAATACTCTCGTGGGCCACTGTGGCAATCTGACATGAGGAATATGAGGAAAGGATTGATAAGGACCTGTAGCCTAACCTTACATGTATATTTGCTGAGTGAAGCTAAGCTACATCGTCGAAGTTTAGCTAACACTTGGCATACCTTTGAAAAAATCGATTTGGTCAGAATTAACTAAAAACAGATAAGATTACATGAGAACACACACTATGACAATATTCACATTAACACTGAACTTTAAGAAAGATCATAACAGTTAAAAGTTTGAACTCACCTCGGTAAAATGCCGCCTTCTGTCTGAAGAAGTAACGGTTACTCTGCAGATCGGGCTGGGCATGTGATGAGGCTCAAGTGCGTAGGGATACAGTAAGTGGCACCTCTTCAGCAGAAAAATCGTCCAAGCACGTCGAGCTCGGTCAAAGTCGGTAAACTTTACTTTTTTGTCTTAAAAATACTAAACAAATAAATAAAAGTATTTAATGTTATTCCTGATTGTTACATGCCCTGTGTTTGTGTAGGTGTGCTGCTGTGCTGCTCTTTCTCTCCCCAGGTTCCTCTGCTGAGGGGAAGGTGTGGCAGGTGCTGCTGATTAAGCTGAGTGGGAGTCTTTAAAAGGCAGGACAGAGCTGTGGACTCTCTCTCATTCATCTCATCACCTCAGATCCTGTGGAGCAGTGGAGTCTGCAGTGACCGGGTGCTTTTCAGCTTGTGAGCTTTGCAGATCCTCAGTGGCAGTGGGGTCTGCAGTGAACAATTGTCTTCCAGAGCGTGTGAGCTTTTGCCGGCCTTCAGTGGCAGCGGAGCCTGCGCTGAACTTGATTGTTTGTGTTGTTCTACTTTTTAGGTATTTTGATACAGCGGCTTTTGAGCTTGTTTTTGAGTTGTTAATTTGTGTTTAGAATAAACATTCATCCCTTTTTCATAAATTGCCTCGACACTGTTCTTTAACCTGGGTTTTAATTTATTGTTACTACCTTCATCCCCTTTAACATCTTTTGGTTCGTAACAATTTGGGGGCTCGTCCAGGCTACTTAAGTTGAGCTTTATGAAATAGGTGAGTTTGTTTTTGTATTGTTGTTTATTGTCCATAGTGTCTGACATTTAAGTATTGATGTCTGCATGCCAATCTGACTAACCTTTATTCTTGTGTTAACATCTTCCTCAGATTAGTTAGGGGAGTGTCTAGCTGGGCTGTTTCAGCCTTTCCATCAGACACTCATTTGTTATTTTGCCTTTTTTATTTTCGGAGTAATCCTGGGTGGGGATCTGATCTCCAAAGAGGGCTGGCGTTTCAGGGTTTTGGCCGCTGATGTTTTGCCTGTAAGTCGCCTCGAGCCCGGCACGCTCCAGAAGATAGGTAGGTAAAGTTAAATTAGGCAGGTTCTGGGGAAGTTTGTTTTGGTAAGGTTAGACTGTGTGCTTTAAATTGGTGTGGCATCTGACATTAATCTTATGTGTTGTCACAAGTGGATCTGATTATAGTAGTGATAGCTTTGGTTTATATTGCTTAGCCTTGCTAGGACACCTTTTGTTGTGCTGCATCTACTTTTATACAATGGCAGCTTTTGATGTAAATGAGTTTGTGACAAATCCAACGTTGACACAGTTTGATAAATGTAAAAAGAGTGATCTGCGTGAGATTGCAGAATATTTTTGTATTCCTGTGTCCAGCTCTCTTGCAGAAGCCGAATTAAAAGCGGTTATTTTGGATAGCCTAATTAATAAAGGTATTTTCAGTTTACCTGTGTCTGATGAAGCTCTTGGGTTAGCAGGGGTGTCCTCAACTAAGGGTGGTTCTGATTCTCTACTGGTGAAGGAGAGTGAGAATCCTGTTGGTTTGACTCCTACTGTAGAGAGTGGTAGGGCTGTACAAAAACCAGTAACTTTACCACACTTTGTTCCTTTTTCAGCGGAGTCAACTCCTGGCTCTAAGCTCGATGCCCGGTTGAAAGTGCGGTTAGCACGTCTTCAGTTGGAGAAAGAGGAGCGTGAGCGTGATCGAGATCGTGAGTTTCAGCTCCGTAAGGAGTTAGAAGCAGAAACTGCGATTAAATTGCGGCAATTAGAGTTGCAGGCCAGCTCCTTGAGTACTGCTGCCAGTACTGTGCCCCCGTCTGGTTCTGCTGCTACTTTTGATGTGAGTAAAAACATTTCTTTAGTTCCTGTTTTTCGAGAGTCTGAGGTAGAATCCTACTTTGGTGCATTTGAGCGAATTGCTGCTGCTTTGCATTGGCCTGAAGATGTGTGGGCTATACTGTTGCAGTGTAAGTTAACAGGTAAGGCTCAAGAGGCTTGTGCTTGTTTGTCAGTTGAAGATGGTTTAGTTTATGATAAGGTCAAGAGCGCTATTCTGCGAGCTTATGAGTTAGTGCCAGAAGCATATAGACAGCGTTTCCGTGGTCTTAAGAAACCATCAAACCAGACTTACACTGATTTTGCCAGAGAGAAGAGTATTCTTTTTGACAGATGGTGTGCAGCATGTAAAACAGCTGATTTTAACTCACTACGCGAGTTAATATTGATAGAAGAGTTCAAAAACTGTGTGCCTGATCGTCTTGCTGTTTATTTAAATGAGCATAAAGTTTCCACTGTGCAGCAGGCTGCTATGCTTGCTGATGAGTTTCGACTCACCGACAAAAATATGTTTGTCACTCGTGAGTCGTCTCCCCGTGACACCTTTGAAAACAGTGATGTAAACGTGCGTACAATTACTGCATCAGGTCCTAAGGGTAAAAGGCCCTGTTTCTTCTGCCATAAGCCCGACCATTTGATTGCTGACTGCGCAGTGTGGAAGCGCAAGCAACAGGGGTCAGGTTTAAAACAGCCAAAAGGGGTGGGGTTGATTAACACTACTTCCAGTGCCCAGCTTCCTGTCCTTAAAGAACCAGAGGACTGCTTTAAACCGTTTCTTTTTTGTGGTCTGGTTTCTCTTACAGGTAAAGCTGAAGATCAGCGTCCAGTCACGGTACTGCGAGACACGGCATGCTTCCAGTCTCTTATCCTGTCTAGTGCCTTGCCTTTTGGTGAACAGTCAGCCTGTGCGGTGAGCGCAGTGGTAAGGGGTATTGAAATGGGTTTTGTGCCTGCACCTCTTCACCACATCCATGTGCAGTCTCCTTTAGTCACTGGGTTTTTTAATGTAGGTGTCCGCTCATCTTTCCCCATTGATAGTGTAGATTTTATCATGGGAAATGATATAGCCGGTGGCAAAGTTTACCCTGTTCCTGAAGTTGTTCATGTTCCAATTCCAGACTCTGAACATGAAAACTTAGTCCAGAATCACCCTAACATCTTTACTGTTAGTGTTTTGACCAGAGCTCAGGCCAGTAAGCAGGCCCAGGATGTAGATCTGTCTGACACTGTGTTTGCTTCTGCTATGACAGATGATACGCCCTCTACAGGTACACCAGTGAACAGCACCTTAGAGGCTGAAAAGGTCACAGAGTCTGCCACAGCCAGAGTTCCTCTTCCTTTAACTCGAGAGGCCCTCATTTCTGCTCAGCAAAATGATCCATCCTTAGTCAAATGTCTTGGGGCAGCTTCTCAGAGCTCTAGTGAGTGCAAAAAGGGCCAGTGTTTCTTTTTTGATAAAGGTGTGTTGATGCGTCGGTGGGTATCTCAGTCAGTTAGTGCTGAAGACAATTCAGACGAGGACTGGGGTACAGTGTATCAGATAGTTGTGCCAGTTGGTTGTCGGCAACATGTGCTTGCACTAGCACATGAGCATCTATGGTCAGGACATTTAGGGGTAACAAAAACTTACAATCGTGTCCTAAAACATTTCTTCTGGCCAGGGATGAAACATGACGTAGTGGTTTTCTGTAAAACTTGTAGTGTTTGCCAAGTTGTGGGGAAACCTAATCAAGTGGTGCCCCCAGCTCCTTTGCAACCAGTCCCTGCTATTGGAGAACCTTTTGAGCATGTCATTGTTGATTGTGTGGGTCCTTTGCCCAGAACAAAGTCTGGTAATCAGTTTTTACTGACAGTGATGTGTGTTGCTACCCGCTTCCCAGAAGCTATTCCGTTACGTAAGATTACTGCACCAGCAGTTAGCAAGGCATTGCTAAAGTTTTTCACAACATTTGGTCTCCCCAAAGTAGTTCAAACAGATCAGGGTACTAACTTTCTGTCCAAAACCTTTAAACAGACATTGCAGTCTTTGGGAATCTCTCACTCTGTGTCTAGTGCATATCATCCACAGTCACAAGGTGCACTTGAGCGCTGGCACCAAACACTTAAGTCTATGCTCAGCAAGTTCTGTCAAGAGACGGGCAAGAACTGGGATGATTGTGTACCATTTGTTCTGTTTGCGATTCGGGATGCCAAACAGGAGTCTTTAGGGTTCAGTCCAGCTGAACTTGTGTTTGCTCACAACGTGCGTGGTCCTTTAAAGGTGCTGAAGGAAAAATTTGTGAACAATGTATCTCCTAGACTCAATGTGTCTGATTTTGTCTCCCAGTGTCGAGAGCGTCTTCACCGTGCTACCCTGCTGGCTAAAGAAGCCCTGGCTTCATCTCAGGCTAGTATGAAGAAGAGGTTTGATCAAAAAGCAGTTAAGCGACAGTTCCAGCCTGGTGAGAAGGTTCTTGTGTTGCTGCCTACACCTGGTTCTGCTCTCACTGCCCGCTTCTCTGGTCCCTATGTGGTAGAAAGTAGAGTGTCAGATACAGACTACATCATCCACACACCTGAGCGTAGGAGAAAAACACGTTTGTGCCACATTAATATGCTTAAATCTTTTCATTCCAGAGCCGCTGGTCTGGAAGAGCCTGAAAAAGTCCCTGTGGTGGTCACCCCTTCACTGCTTTGTGTTACAGCTGAGTCTGATGGGTTGGTGAGTCCAAGTGATGGTAAACGTTGTGGTAGGTTATCTAACTCTGAGATGTTGTGTAGCATAGAGGATCACTTGTCGTACCTTCCTGACATCCATCGGCGTGATATAATTGATTTGATCTGTTCTTACCCCACCTTATTTGGTGATGTGCCTTCATGTACCAGTGTTGGAGCATGACATTGATGTTGGTAATGCTAGGCCCATTAAACAACAAGCATACCGTTGTTCAATGGAGAAGAGGGAGAGCATGAAAAAAGAGGTAAGCTACTTGTTAGAGAATGGTCTAGCCAAGCCCAGCAGTAGCCCTTGGAGTTCTCCGTGTTTGCTTGCTCCCAAGTCTGATGGGACCCCTCGTTTCTGCACCGACTTTAGGAAAGTAAATGCAGTTACTGTGCCAGACTCCTTCCCATTGCCGCGTATGGAAGACTGTATTGACAGTATTGGTCCCTCCACTTTTATCACCAAGCTGGACTTGCTTAAGGGTTACTGGCAGGTTCCTTTAACTTCGCGTGCGTCTGACATCTCAGCATTCGTGACTCCTGATTCCTTCATGTAGTATACCGTTATAGCCTTTGGGATGAGAAATGCACCAGCTACTTTCCAGCGCCTCATGCATCTCGTGTTGGGAGATGTAGAAAACTGTAATGTATATCTCGATGATGTGGTGGTGTACTCAGGTAGTTGGGAAAGCCATGTTTGCACTCTAGCTGCAGTTTTCCAACGACTTGCAAGGGCATCCTTGACACTCAACCTTGCAAAATGTGAGTTTGGTAAGGCCAGTGTTACCTACTTGGGGAAGCGGGTTGGTCATGGGCAGGTTCGTCCAGTGGATGCAAAGGTGGAGGCTGTTTTGTCATTTCCAGTACCCACTTCAAGGCGTAAACTCTGGCGTTTTCTGGGGATGGTGGGTTATTACAGGTGCTTCTGTAAGAACTTTTCTGTTGTGGTTGCTCCCTTGACTAAGTTGTGTAGTCCGTTGGTTCCTTTTGTATGGACAAAGGAATGTGACAGTGCCTTTAGTGCTGCGAAGTCTCTCCTCTGTTGTGCTCCTGTACTGGCTGCACCCAACTTCTCTCTGCCGTTTAAACTTGAGGTGGATGCAAGTGCCACTGGAGCTGGTGCGGTGCTCCTGCAGGATGGTGAGGGAGACGTGTGCCACCCTGTTTGCTACTTCTCTGTGAAGTTCAAGAAACATCAATTGAACTACTCCACTATTGAGAAGGAGACCCTGGCTATGTTGTTAGCTCTCCAACATTTTGAGGTGTATCTTGGTTCTTCTCCTGTTACAGTTTACACCGACCATAACCCGCTTGTGTTCCTGGCACAGATGTACAACCACAACCAACGGTTGATGCGCTGGGCCCTCTTGGTTCAGGAGTACAACCTCACCATCAAACACAAAAAAGGAGCAGACAACATAGTGGCTGATGCACTATCCCGTGGGTGAGCATAACAAATTAAAAGTAAAATTAGCATTTACTTTGGTTTATTTCCTTTAGACAAGGACATTTATAATGTGTAAAATGTATAGTGATACATGTAAACATAGGTATGTATAGTAAATATTTTGATTGTTAACAACTAGTTAGTACTAGTTTGTTCTTATGGGAGGGGGTGTTACATGCCCTGTGTTTGTGTAGGTGTGCTGCTGTGCTGCTCTTTCTCTCCCCAGGTTCCTCTGCTGAGGGGAAGGTGTGGCAGGTGCTGCTGATTAAGCTGAGTGGGAGTCTTTAAAAGGCAGGACAGAGCTGTGGACTCTCTCTCATTCATCTCATCACCTCAGATCCTGTGGAGCAGTGGAGTCTGCAGTGACCGGGTGCTTTTCAGCTTGTGAGCTTTGCAGATCCTCAGTGGCAGTGGGGTCTGCAGTGAACAATTGTCTTCCAGAGCGTGTGAGCTTTTGCCGGCCTTCAGTGGCAGCGGAGCCTGCGCTGAACTTGATTGTTTGTGTTGTTCTACTTTTTAGGTATTTTGATACAGCGGCTTTTGAGCTTGTTTTTGAGTTGTTAATTTGTGTTTAGAATAAACATTCATCCCTTTTTCATAAATTGCCTCGACACTGTTCTTTAACCTGGGTTTTAATTTATTGTTACTACCTTCATCCCCTTCAACATCTTTTGGTTCGTAACACTGATATGCAGGGTCGGATATGTAATTTAAAGCTTTTAGTCATTTTTGTTTTAATTCAGTTTTTAATGTATTTTTTTTTATTCTTCTTTCTTTAATATTTTTGGTAGGCAGCCAGCCATATTTTAACAGCAACTTTAAATTTAAGCTGTTAATTGTGGACCCTGATATACCTTTATAACATCATTTATCTATTAAAATTGTAGACTTTTCTTGTTAAGAACAAAAAGTAATATTTGTTCATGAGTTTTTATGTGATCATGTGCAGACACAATCCAATTCAAATATTGGATTTTTTATGCATTCTGTGCAGAGGCTATAAATGAAGAGTCTCTCTGAATTTCCAGTCACTTTTTTTTTTTTTAAGAAAAAAGGGCGCCAAAGCATGAGAATTTACTTTGGGCTGCCCGCACAAAACCAGCATGGGCCCAAAGGTACAAAAGTTGCTCTGGACCCAAATGGGCTGGCCCACACTGGGCCAACATGGGCTTTCTGTGGGCATTCCACTATTGTGGGCTGCTTGTGGGGAGTCCTCACTGATCCCAGAGCTTTGGGCTTTGCAGAGGCAAAACAGCACTGGGCCTGTGTGGGTTTCGTGTGGGCTGGCCCTAGCCCACAGTGCCTGCAGAAAGCCTGCATGGGGCCCACTGGGGCATGAAACACAAGTTTGTGTGTTTGCGATAGTCACATTGCATGTGCAATGTGACTATTGCGCATGCGCACATCACAATGGCGATGTTCAAACAGTATATTGTGCAGGCCTAATGGCAACATATGTTGCTCCAAAACCTATATGTACCTTTCAGCATTAATGGTGCCTTCACAGATGTGTAAGTTACCCATGCTTTGGGCACTAATTTTTTTTATTTAACCTTTATTTAACCAGAAAAATCCCATTGAGATCAGGATCTCATTTACAAGGGCGACCTGGCCAAGAGGTCAGCTATACACCCCCATATCATCACAGATGCTGGTTTTTGAACTTTGTGTCTATAAAAGTCTGGCTGGTTCTTTTCCTCTTTGGTCTGGAGGACACGACGACCACAGTTTCCAAAAACAATTTGAAATGGGGACTGGTCTGACCACAGAACACTTTAACTTGCACTTACAGATGTAGACGAACTGTAGTTACTGACAGTGGTTTTCTGAAGTGTTCCTGAGCCCATGTGGTGATATCCTTTACACAGTGATGCTGCTTTTTGATGCAGTACTGCCTGAGAGGTCGAAGGGCAGTCAATGTTGGATTTGGGCCTTGCTGCTTATGTGTAGTAATTTCTCCAGATTCTCTGAACCTTTTGATGATATTACGGACCGTAGATGATGAAATCCCTAAATTCCTTGCAATAGCTGGTTGAGAAATGTCGTTCTTAAACTGTTGGACAATTTGCTCACGCATTTGTTCACAAAGTGGTGACCCTCGCCCCATCCTTGTTTGTGAATGACTGAGCATTTCAGGGAAGCTGGTTTTATACCCAATCATGGCACCCACCTGTTCCCAATTAGCCTGTTCACCTTTGGGATGTTCCAAATAAGTGTTTGATGAGCATTCCTCAACTTTCTCAGTCTTTTTTGCCACTTGTGCCAGCTTTTTTGAAACATGTTGCAGGCATCAAATTTCAAATGAGCTAATATTTGCAAAAAATAAAGTTTACCAGTTCGAACGTTAAGTATCTTGTCTTTACTGTGTATTCATGTGAATATAGGTTGAAAGGGATTTGCAAATCATTGTATTCTGTTTTTATTTACGATTTACACAACGTGCCAACTTGACTGGTTTTGGTTGGTTTTGTAGATGTAGAGATGAACTGTGTTAACTAATGAAGCTGCTTTATAAGGCAGAAGGTCACAGGCATTCAATGAGGTTCCAGCATCTCCAGATCATCAGAATCTTTTGATGATATCATGGACTGTAAACCAGATAAGTTTCATCAAACATAAAAATATATTTAAGAAAAAGGTTTAGGCATTAAAATGCAACCAATAAATATGAAAAAAACAACAACTTAACCATGGAAGAGCAACAACTTCTTAGCACAGTAATAATTAAAAACACAGGCACTGTACAAAGGACAGTGAGTGATGAAATTCATAAACTATTTGCAGTTAAATGTTGAGAAATGTTCTTACTGTTCAAATGTTCTTATATTTAATAATTAGTTGATCACTCATTTGTTCACACAGTGTTGAACCTCACCACAGCCTTTTTGGCACGCTCCTTTAATACTCAATCATGACACTCACTTGTTTCCAGTTCACCTGTGCGATGATCCAAACAGGTGTTTTTCCTCAACTTTGATTTAATTCATTTTAATAAATCTGCAGAACGTTTCTTCTGGATATTTCTGCATAGTGACCCTCGCTGTCACAGCTCTATTTGGCAGTCAGGTCCACTTCAGATTTTTTTATTCTCGATAACTTGTATCAGTTTCAGATTTTTGGGGACTGCCTTTGAAAAGAAGTGACTTTTCAGGCGAGTGGGCTCTGCCTCCATCTTAGAGGAGCTGTTTCTGCTCCATAAGGGGGTTCAGGAGTCTCCTGTGAAACAGTGGTGCAATGTTGTATCAAAAATACTCTTATATAGAGTCAAATTTATATTTCATCAATATACAACTCATAGTGTCAAAGTTACAAAAATAATAATGTCAAATAATTACTGAAATTGCTACCCAGTATGCTGAAATTGTTCCAAAAGAGAGAGCAGTGGAAGCCAGCCATCATCACCTATTAATATAATACAGTTTGTCAGAATTGTATAAATTTTTGTCAATGGAAGTTGTCAGCATTGATGCAAAAAGCTGGAGATGAAACATTTGGGATATAATTTCAGCTCGGTACCTAATAAAATCATATAAAGAGATAAACAGGCCATACATACATTTTTGCTGTTTTTTTAAATTTAATTTAATTATTATTTTTTTTTGCTGTTTTTGTCCTGTTATACAGTATAAATGTTATCAAATGTAAGAAATAACCATTCAAATTAATTCCCGGGGTCAGAATTGTATGGCAGATGTTGTTCATTTGTCTTTGTATGTTGTTTACTCCCAAAGTTATGCCTATATTTGCACATCATATCTATTTTTCGGTTTTGGACTAGGTACAGTAAAGTGTTAAAATGAAGGCTTTTGGACATAGTTTCAGCTTGGTACTCAATATAATCTTTAAATAGACACTTAAAGGATTAAGAAAAAACTGGTGGTGAATAAAAGTCAACCTGTGAGCTTGAAAAAAATGAAAAGGTAGATGGTCATACAGGCATTTTTGGCCTTTTTTTTTTTTTTTTTTTGCTGTTTTTGGCCAGAAATGGAGTCTAAATGTTATCAAATGTCAAAAATAACTATTCCAATGATTTCCTTGGGTCAAAATTATATGAGAAAATGTATTGGTTTGTCTCTGTATGTTGTTTACATCAAAAGTTAGGCCTATTTCCACATCATATTTCTATTTTTGTTTTTTTGGGGGTTGGATGCAATGAAGCACAAAAAAAAAGCCTTTGGCACCCTATTTCAGCTTGGTAACCACCAGATTCTGAAAATAGACACTCCAAGGAGAAAAAAAATCAGGTGGCGAAAAAAAATCCAGGGGGTGCGCGTGGACCCCCCTTTCCATCTGGACTACAACTCTCTAGCTGGCAAATGTACATTTGCAAAAACAAATACTATCTTTGGAAAAACTGAAAAACTGTGATGTCAATAAATTAAAGTTTTATGTTACATATTTAGGATAAGATGGCCATTTTGTTTATTTTGAAAATAAATCAGAATAACTCATAGATCTGTGTTATTCTGTGTTGCCATGGAAATAATTTTGACGGAAGTCGTGGAATTCAACTCATCAAAGGATTAAAGAGGATCAGAGCAGCTGCTGAAAGTATAAATTGAAGAGCTCGAGAGAGAGGCCCCTCAGACAGAGGCCCCTCAGCCAGAGGACCATCAGCCAGAGGCCCCTCAGCCGGAGGACCTTCAGCCTGAGGCCCCTCAGCCAGAGGCCCCTCAGCCTGAAGCCCCTCAGCCAGAGGACCTTCAGCCGGAGGACCTTCAGCTTGAGGCCCCTCAGCCAGAGGCCTATCAGCCGGAGACCCCTCAGCTGGAGGCCCCTCAGCCAGAGGCCCCTCAGCCGGAGGCTCCTAAGCTTGAGGCCCCTCAACAAGAGGACCCTCAGCCTGAGGCCCCTCAGCTTGAGGCCCCTCAGCCAGAGGACCCTCAGCCGGAGGACCTTCAGCTTGAGGCCCCTCAGCCAGAGGCCTATCAGCCGGAGGCCCCTCAGCCGGAGGACCTTCAGCCTGAGGCCCCTCAGCCAGAGGCCCCTTAGCCTGAGTCCCCTCAGCCGGAGGACCTTCAGCTTTAGGTCCCTCAGCTTGAGGCTCCTAAGCTTGAGGCCCCTCGACAAGAGGACCCTCAGCCTGAGGCCCCTCAGCCGGAGGACTTTCAGCCTGAGGACGCTCAGCCAGAGGCCTATCAGCTGGAGGCCCCTCAATTGGAGGCCCCTCAGCCTGAGGCCCTTCAGCCTGAGGACCCTCAGCCAGAGGCCCCTCAGCTTGAGGCCCCTCAGCCTGAGGCAACTCAGCCAGAGGCCCCTCAGCCAGAGGACCTTCAGCTTGAGGCCCCTCAGCCAGAGGCCTATCAGCTGGAGGCCCCTCAATTGGAGGCCCCTCAGCCGGAGGCCCCTCAGCTTGAGGCCCCTCAGCCTGAGTCAGCTTTAGGCCCCTCAGCCGGAGGTCAGCTTGAGGCCCCTCAGCCGGAGGACCCTCAGCCAGAGGACCCTCAGCCGGAGGACTTTCAGCCTGAGGACCCTCAGTCAGAGGCCCCTCAGCTTGAGGCCCCTCAGCCTGAGTCAGCTTTAGGCCCCTCAGCCGGAGGACCCTCAGCCAGAGGACCCTCAGCCGGAGGACTTTCAGCCTGAGGAGGCTCAGCCAGAGGCCCCTCAACTTAAGGACCCCTCAGTCAAAGGCCCCTCAGCTTGAGGCCCCTTAGCTCCATGCCCCTCAGCTGGATCTCCCTCAGCCGGAGGCCCCTCAGCCGGAGGACCTTCAGCTTGAGGCCCCTCAGCCAGAGGCCTATCAGCCGGAGGCCCCTCAGCC
Source organism: Scarus forsteni (assembly GCA_036419115.1). NCBI lineage: Eukaryota > Metazoa > Chordata > Actinopteri > Labriformes > Labridae > Scarus > Scarus forsteni. Next base: position 5,871,694 of record JAZDUH010000400.1, on the reverse strand, counting down.
TGAGGACCTTCAGCCAGAGGCCCCTAAGCCAGAGGCCCCTCAGCCAGAGGCCCCTTAGCCGGAGGACCTTCAGCCTGAGGCCCCTCTGAGGCCCCCTGGCTGAGGGGCCTCTGGCTTAGGGGCCTCAAGCTGAGGGGCCTCAAGCTGAGGTACCTCAGGCTGAGGGGACTCAAGCTGGGGGGCCTCTGGCTGAGGGGCCTCAAGCTGAGGGGCCTCTGGCTGAGGGGCCTCTGGCTGAGGGGCCTCAAGCTGAGGGGCCTCAGGCTGAAGGTCCTCAGGCTGAAGGTCCTCCGGCTGAGGGGCCTCTGTCTGAGGGGCCTCTCTCTCGAGCTCTTCAATTTATACTTTCAGCAGCTGCTCTGATCCTCTTTAATCCTTTGATGAGTTGAATTCCATGACTTCCGTCAAAATTATTTCCATGGCAACACAGAATAACACAGATCTATGAGTTATTCTGATTTATTTTAAAATATACAAAATGGCCATCTTATCCTAAATATGTAACATAAAACCTTAATTTATTGACATCACAATTTTTCAGTTTTTCCAAAGATAGTATTTGTTTTTGCAAATGTACATTTGCCAGCTAGAGAGTTGTAGTCCAGATGGAAAGGGGGGTCCACGCGCACCCCCCGGATTTTTTTTCGCCACCTGATTTTTTTTACTCCTTGGAGTGTCTATTTTCAGAATCTGGTGGTTACCAAGCTGAAATAGGGTGCCAAAGGCTTTTTTTTGTGCTTCATTGCATCCAACCCAAAAAACGAAAAATAGAAATATGATGTAGAAATAGGCCTAACTTTTGATGTAAACAACATACAGAGACAAACCAATACATTTTCTCATATAATTTTGACCCAAGGAAATCATTGGAATAGTTATTTTTGACATTTGATGACATTTAGACTCCATTTCTGGCCAAAAACAGCAAAAAAAAAAAGGCCAAAAATGCCTGTATGACCATCTATCTTTTCATTTTTTCAAGCTCACAGGTTGACTTTTATTCACCACCAGTTTTTTCTTAATCCTTTAAGTGTCTATTTAAAGATTATATTGAGTACCAAGCTGAAACTATGTCCAAAAGCCTTCATTTTAACACTTTACTGTACCTAGTCCAAAACCGAAAAATAGATATGATGTGCAAATATAGGCATAACTTTGGGAGTAAACAACATACAAAGACAAATGAACAACATCTGCCATACAATTCTGACCCCGGGAATTAATTTGAATGGTTATTTCTTACATTTGATAACATTTATACTGTATAACAGGACAAAAACAGCAAAAAAAATAAAATTAAATTAAATTAAATTTAAAAAAAACAGCAAAAATGTATGTATGGCCTGTTTATCTCTTTATATGATTTTATTAGGTACCAAGCTGAAATTATTTCCCAAATGTTTTATCTCCAGCTTTTTGCATCAATGCTGACAACTTCCATTGACAAAAATTTCCACAATTCTGACCCACTGTATTATATTAATAGATGATGATGGCTGGCTTCCACTGCTCTCTCTTTTGGAACAATTTCAGGAGAGACAGATAGCTCTTCACCCTTAGCAAAAAAGGAAATACTTGAAGTTTATTTTATTAAGTATGCTTGAGCTTAAGTATAGCAAGATGGACCATGTACTTAGTGCACCAGAAAGTATAGGAATGTAATACTTCTAATACTTTTTGATGAAATTGGAACTTTTTAGTCTACAAAAGTACACTTCCAAATACACTTCCCAGTATACCCATCTAAATGCTACAAAAATACTAGTCATGTACTTCTAGTCCACATTTTAGTTTACTGAAGTATACTATAGGTATACTTTGATGAGCTAAAAATTAATATTTTTTGAGTCTAGGTTGAAGCTAGTTTACTTGTTGCATACTTGTAAATTCTACATTCTTGTAATTCCCCTTCATGCACAGATGAAACAAAAAAACTTCTGTATCACAGTAAAAGCTCTGATAGACTAAAGAAGAGAAACAACAGTGCTTTATGCTTGAAAGATGGTACATTTGGTTGAATTAATTTGGTTATTCTTTAACAATCGCGTTCACATCAAAGTTCTGCTTTTAATCCATGTGCCAAACTCTGTTGTGTTTAAGTTGAGGTCCTTCCTAAATCAGACAGGCCTGTATGCAAAGATTCACAGATCAGTGAGCAAAGTAATTTCATATATGAGGTCAAAAAAACTGTTAATGCTGTCTGGCCTGAAATAATTGAAACAAAATGTGTTCTTGTTTAAACAGATGTACATCACTCTATTGCCAGACCTTAATGAAGGAACAGGAATTTGATCAATAAAGTCAAATCAAATGTTTCTCTGTTTCTGTTTTTAAGGTACTCAAAGATAATGCAAGATTTTGAACATGTAAGTTTACAACAAGGATAAATATCTCAATTGTTATTCTGCTAAATTAAATGTAAGAACAATGACTTGACCTTAATCTGTACCTGGATCAGATATACTAAGTCTAAGTACTTTGTGGCAGAAAAAATGAAGATCATTCTAAAGTACAGGGTTTAGTATTTAAGTTTTAGTGTAAGTTTCAGTGTTAATGTAGTCTTTGACTTTTCTTTATACCTTTCAGTATAAGCCAAGTTTACTTCACTATACTATTCATAAGTAAATGAAATATAGCATATAAAAAGTAAACTTAAAGAATACTCTTTCTGTGTTAGTATAGAATACATATACTAGTGCACTTGAATGAGCTACTTTTTGCTAAAAATCAACAAGTTTGTACAACTTTTCTTCCACTCACACTGCCTGCCATCCAAGACCTTAAGACCCCAGTCAACCTTTACTCAACGCAGTGATTATTGATGAAAACAAAAACCCTAAAACACCCACATGAAGTACAAGCAAATCAGAATGGGATATTATTATCATATAACCATGGAAGAGGATGTATTGCTGTACTAATTGTAATGTTATAATTAGGAACTAGACGTAGGCTTAATCTAGTTAAAGTCTTGTAGTTGGTGACCCCCCAGTCTTTGTGAAATCTCAGTCTGAGACAAAAATCTCTGAGAATTATCTTTAGATGCAAGAGCAGGTCAGATCATGTTATTAAGAAAGTTTTTTTTGTGTGTGCCAGAAAGGCATAAATAATGCAACTTTCTGTGAGATCACTGTCAGTAATTCTTATTTGATAGAGTATGGTTTCATGCTCTGGCTTAATCATCAGGTCTTCTCTTTCAGGATTATGATGTTAAAATCAAAACTCTCCCAATTTTCTGAGGTTTTCTAATTTTTTTCTCAATAAAAAATAGTCAGACTCCAAACTCATGTGTCTTGTTTTGAATCCTGGTGATAACAAGTATTGTGGAAATGTTTACAAGACCCCTCACTCTATGAACCAAAATTTAAAGAGAGATGATTCCAACAATCAGAGTTTTCCAAAACATTGAGAGGACTGGCGTGGACTGCAGCAGGTCAGTCTAGTCCCTGTTGTTGAAACTTGAGCAGAATGTGTCTTCATGTCTCTGAAATAATCATTTAACACACCCCTATACCATCACAGATGCTGTCTTATGCCCTTTGCTCTGATAACAGTCTGGATGGTCCTTTTCCTCTTTAGCTCGGAGGACACCACGTCCATGATGTCCAAAAACAGTCTGACGTGGACTTGGGGCCTTACTGCTTACGTGCAGTAATTTCTCCAGATTCTCTGAACCTTTTGATGATATTACGGACCGTAGATGATGAAATCCCTAAATTCCTTGCAATAGCTGGTTGAGAAATGTTGTTCTTAAACTGTTGGACAATTTGCTCATGCATTTGTTCACAAAGTGGTGACCCTCGCCCCATCCTTGTTTGTGAGTGACTGACCACCCTTTTTACCACTGTGTTACATCGCCTTTCCTTTCAACAACACTCAGTAAACGTTTGGGAACTGAGGAGACCAATTTTTGAAGCTTTTCGGGTGGAATTCTTTTCCATTCTTGCTTGATGTACAGCTTAAGTTGTTCATCAGTCCTGGGTCTCCGTTGCTGTATTTAATAATACATTCATAATGCACCACAAATGTTCAATGGGGGACAGGTCTGGACTACAGGCAGGCCAGTCTAGTACTCTTTTACTACGAAGCCACGCTGTTGTAACACATGCAGAATGTGGCTTGGCATTGTCTTTCTGAAATAAGCAGGGGTGTCCATGAAAAAGACGTTACTTGGTTGGCAACATATGTTGCTCCAAAACCTGTATGTACCTTTCAGCATTAATGGTGCCTTCACAGATGTGTAAGTTACCCATGCCTTGGGCACTCATACACCCCCATACCATCACAGATGCTGGCATTTGAACTTTACGCCTATAACAGTCCGGATGGTTCTTCTCCTCTTTGGTCCGGAGGACACGACGACCACAGTTTCCAAAAACAATTTGAAAAGTGGACTCGTCTGACCACAGAACACTTTTACACTTTGCATCAGTCCATCTTAGATGAGCTCGGGCCCAGCGAAGCCGGCGGCGTTTCTGGGTGTTGTTGATAAATGGCTTTGGCTTTGCGTAGTAGAGTTTTAACTTGCACTTACAGATGTAGACGAACTGTAGTTACTGACAGTGGTTTTCTGAAGTGTTCCTGAGCCCATGTGGGCCTTTACACAGCGATGCCGGTTTTTGATGCAGTACCGCCTGAGGGATTGAGGGTCACCGGCAGTTACTGTTGGTTTTGGGCCTTGCCTCTTACGTCCAGTAATTTCTCCAGATGCTCTGAACCTTTTGATGATATTACGGACCGTAGATGATGAAATCCCTAAATTCCTTGCAATAGCTGGTTGAGAAATGTTGTTCTTTAACTGTTCGACAATTTGCTCACACATTTGTTCACAAAGTGGTGACCCTCGCCCCATCCTTGTTTGTGAATGACTGAGCATTTCAGGGAACCTGCTTTTATACCCAATCATGGCACCCACCTGTTCTCAATTAGCCTGTTCACCTTTGGGATGTTCCAAATAAGTGTTTGATGAGCATTCCTCAACTTTCTCAGTCTTTTTTGCCACTTGTGCCAGTTTTTTTGAAACATGTTGCAGGCATCAAATTTCAAATGAGCTTATATTTGCAAAAAATAAAGTTTACCAGTTTGAACGTTAACTATCTTGTCTTTGCAGTGTATTCATGTGAATATAGGTTGAAAGGGATTTGCAAATCATTGTATTCTGTTTTTATTTACGATTTACACAACGTGCCAACTTGACTGGTTTTGGTTGGTTTTGTAGATGTGGAGATGAACTGTGTTAACTAATGAAGCTGCTTTATAAGGCAGAAGGTCACAGGCATTCAATGAGGTTTCAGCATCTCCAGATCATCAGAATCTTTTGATGATATCATGGACTGTAAACCAGATAAGTTTCATCAAACATAAAAATATATTTAAGAAAAAGGTTTAGGCATTAAAATGCAACCAATACATATGAAAAAAACAACAATTTAAAGGGCAACTTCGGTATTTTTCAACCTGGGTCCTATTGCCCCAAGTGTATGTGTGTATACGATTGACGGGTACAACTCGTTTTAAAATTGGCTCAGTATCAAGGGAGCGGATGCAGCCGGCAGCCGCGAAGCTAGATAGGGGGGCAACTGCATCCCGTATAAGTTTGAGCATTAAAGGTGTTTATTTCGCCACAGACCGGTTGCGATCGCCGGTGCTACCTCTCTAATTAGCATTGTAAGCATTGCATTTTCCTTCACGTCCTCTGACCTGTGTGACGTCATCTCCTGTGAGCTTGTTGCCGGAAGAAAACAGAGGAGCCATGCAGCGCGCCGCTCAGAGTGGAGCTGCTTATCCCGGAGGACAGTTGAAAGTTTTACTGCATTGGTATCATGGCTGAATATTTACCAGATTTCGAGAGTGAAGACGAGCCTTTTCATTACGACGGCCACCCGTATTTATTTGAGCCAGAGTATACGGACGAGAAGCTGCTACAAACTCAAGAGCTAACGAGGATAGCAACAGAGGGCCAACGAGCAGACGAGGGTGAAGCAGCGGCGGCACGAACGCGAATTTCTGAGGACTGGTGGTGCTCCTGTGGTTGCTGTGACTCTATGACCACAGAGGAAGAATGTCTGTGTTGCAAACGAAAGGGGACCTGTTGCCCAATATTCGTGGTCTCGATGTGTCGTGGGATGATACAGAAAGTACCCGACGCTGTGTAACTACATTAGAGGATCTCCCCCCTCTGATCAACAGGGCAGTGCTGGATACCTTTTTTCATGTACCCAAAATAAATTGGAGGAGGCGACCAAAACCACAGGGACCAAATTGTCAGCTATCCATAAAGTAAGTATAACTAATATGTCTTTATGCATACAATACGTATAAGTATTGTATGTATTGTGTAAGTGTTTATTTCGCCACAGACCGGCTGCGATCGCCGGTGCTAGCTCTCTAATTAGCATTGTAACACGGTAGGCCACAAGTCTGTACTGGCTGGACGAGAGGAAAAACTGAAGAGGATTTAGGGCAACAGTAAATGTGTGTGTCAGAGACAAATCTAGAGCGTTCATGCCGCCGCTGCTTCACCCTCGTCTGCTCGTTGGCCCTCTGTTGCTATCCTTGTTAGCTCTTGAGTTTGTAGCAGCTTCTCGTCCGTATACTCTGGCTCAAATAAATACGGGTGGCCGTCGTAATGAAAAGGCTCGTCTTCCCTCTCGAAATCTGGTAAATATTCAGCCATGATACCGATGCAGTAAAACTTTCAACTGTCCTCCGGGATAAGCAGCTCCACTATGAGCGGCGCGCTGCATGGCTCCTCTGTTTTCTTCCGGCAACAAGCTCACAGGAGATGACATCACACATGTCAGAGGACGTGAAGGAAAATGCAATGCTTACAATGCTAATTAGAGAGCTAGCACCGGCGATCGCAACCGGTCTGTGGCGAAATAAACACCTTTAATGCTCAAACTTATACGGGATGCAGTTGCCCCCCTATCTAGCTTCGCGGCTGCCGGCTGCATCCGCTCCCTTGATACTGAGCCAATTTTAAAACGAGTTGTACCCGTCAATCGTATACACACATACACTTGGAGCAATAGGACCCAGGTTGAAAAATACCGAAGTTGCCCTTTAACCATGGAAGAGCAACAACTTCTTAGCACAGTAATAATTAAAAACACAGACACTGTACAAAGGACAGTGAGTGATGAAATTCATAAACTATTTGCAGTTAAATGTTGATAAATGTTCTTATATTTAATAATTAGTTGATCACTCATTTGTTCACACAGTGTTGAACCTCACCACAGCCTTTTTGGCACGCTCCTTTAATACTCAATCATGACACTTGTTTCCAGTTCACCTGTGCGATGATCCAAACAGGTGTTTTTCCTCAACTTTGATTTAATTCATTTTAATAAATCTGCAGAACGTTTCTTCTGGATATTTCTGCATAGTGACCCTAACTGTCACAGCTCTTTGCAGTCAGGTCCACTTCAGATTTTTTTTATTCTCGATAACTTGTATCAGTTCAGGATTTTTGGGGACTGCCTTTGAAAAGAAGTGACTTTTCAGGCGAGTGGGCTCTGCCTCCATCTTAGAGGAGCTGTTTCTGCTCCATAAGGGGGTTCAGGAGTCTCCTGTGAAACAGTGGTGCAATGTTGTATCAAAAATACTCTTAGAGTCAAATTTATATTTCATCAATATACAACTCATAGTGTCAAAGTTACAAAACTAATAATAATAATAATAATAATAATAATAATAATAATACATTTTATTTATACAGCGCTTTTCAAAAACTCAAAGACGCTTTACAAGAATAGAAGGATAAAAGTACATATTAAAAACAATATACAAAGAAAACAAGGCAACAAGAAAATACTGAGCCAACAAGAGCACCTACAAAAGACAGAAAGACAAAAAAACAGTTTAAAAAATGAATAAATAAAAATAAGTATATATTGTTTATGAGATAAAACTGGAGAAATTATAAGTTAAAGGAGGTGCGAAACAGGTGTGTTTTTAATTTAGACTTGAAGGCGGTAAGGTCTGTGGTGTCCCGGATGTGTTGGGGGAGTGAGTTCCAAAGAGAGGGGGCAGCAACAGAGAAGGCTCTGTCCCCCCAGGTTCGATGCTTGGTCCGAGGGACAGTCAGGAGGTTTGCGTCTGAGGAGCGGAGGGTACAGGAGGGGGCGTAGGGGTGGAGCATGTCTCTAAGGTAAGAAGGGGCCTGGTTATGAAGTGCTCTATGGGTGAGTAGGAGGATTTTGAATGTGATGCGGTATGGGATAGGGAGCCAGTGAAGATTCTGAAGGACAGGGGTGATATGATCCCGAAAATGGGTGCAGGTGAGGAGGCGTGCGGCGGAGTTTTGGATGTATTGAAGTTTGTTGAGAAGATTTGTGGTTGTGCCATACAGGATGCTGTTACAGTAATCAATGTGTGATGTGATGTCAAATAATTACTGAAATTGCTGCCCAGTATGCTGAAATTGTTCCAAAAGAGAGAGCAGTGGAAGCCAGCCAACATCACCTATTAATATAATACAGTGGGTCAGAATTGTATAAATTTTTGTCAATGGAAGTTGTCAGCATTCATGCAAAAAGCTGGAGATAAAACATTTGGGATATAATTTCAGCTCGGTACCTAATAAAATCATATAAAGAGATAAACAGGCCATACATACATTTTTGCTGTTTTTTTTTTATTTGATTTAATTTTTTTTTTTTTTTTGCAGTTTTTGTCCTGTTATACAGTATAAATGTTATCAAATGTAAGAAATAACCATTCAAATTAATTTCCGGGGTCAGAATTGTATGGCAGATGTTGTTCATTTGTCTTTGTATGTTGTTTACTCCCAAAGTTATGCCTATATTTACACATCATATCTATTTTTCGGTTTTGGACTAGGTACAGTAAAGTGTTAAAATGAAGGCTTTTGGACATAGTTTCAGCTTGGTACTCAATATAATCTTTAAATAGACACTTAAAGGATTAAGAAAAAACTGGTGGTGAATAAAAGTCAACCTGTGAGCTTGAAAAAATGAAAAGGTAGATGGTCATACAGGCATTTTTGGCCTTTTTTTTTTTTGCTGTTTTTGGCCAGAAATGGAGTCTAAATGTCATCAAATGTCAAAAATAACTATTCCAATGATTTCCTTGGGTCAAAATTATATGAGAAAATGTATTGGTTTGTCTCTGTATGTTGTTTACATCAAAAGTTAGGCCTATTTCTACATCATATTTCTATTTTTCGTTTTTTTGGGTTGGATGCAATGAAGCACAAAAAAAGCCTTTGGCACCCTATTTCAGCTTGGTAACCACCAGATTCTGAAAATAGACACTCCAAGGAGAAAAAAAAATCAGGTGGCGAAAAAAAATCTGGGGGTGCGCGTGGACCCCCCTTTCCATCTGGACTACAACTCTCTAGCTGGCAAATGTACATTTGCAAAAACAAATACTATCTTTGGAAAAACTGAAAAATTGTGATGTCAATAAATTAAGGTTTTATGTTACATATTTAGGATAAGATGGCCATTTTGTTTATTTTGAAAATAAATCAGAATAACTCATAGATCTGTGTTATTCTGTGTTGCCATGGAAATAATTTTGACGGAAGTCGTGGAATTCAACTCATCAAAGGATTAAAGAGGATCAGAGCAGCTGCTGAAAGTATAAATTGAAGAGCTTGAGAGAGAGGCCCCTCAGCCAGAGGCCCCTCAGCCGGAGGACCTTCAGCTTGAGGCCCCTCAGCCAGAGGACCCTCAGCTTGAGGCCCCTAAGTCTGAGGCCCCTCAGCCGAGACCTTCAGCCTGAGGCCCCTCAGCTGGAGGACCTTCAGCTTTAGGCCCCTCAGCCAGAGGCCCCTTAGCTTGAGGCCCCTGAGCTTGAGGTCCCTCAGCCAGAGGAGCCTCAGCCTGAGGCCCCTCAGCCAGAGGACCTTCAGCCTGAGGACCCTCAGCCAGAGGCCCCTTAGCTTAAGGCCCCTCAGCCAGAGGACCTTCAGCCTGAGGCCCCTCAGCTTGAGGACCCTCAGCCAGAGGACCCTCAGCTTGAAGCCCCTGAGCCGGAGGACCTTCAGCCTGAGGCCCCTCAGCTGGTGGACCTTCAGCCAGAGGCCCATCAGCTTGAGGCCCCTCAGCTTGAGGCACCTCAGCCTGAGACCCCTCAGCCTGAGGACCCTCAGCCAGAGCCCCCTCAGCTTGAGGCCCCTCAGCCAGAGGCTCCTCAGCTTGAGGCCCCCCAGCCACAGGACCCTCTGTTTGAGGCCCCTCAGCCGGAGAACCCTCAGCCGGAGGACCTTCAGCTTTAGGCCCCTCCGCTTGAGGCCCCTCAGCTTGAGGCTCCTCAGCTTGAGGCCCCTCAGCCAGAGGCAACTCAGCCAGAGGCCCCTCAGCTTGAAGCCCCTCAGCCAGAGGAGCCTCAGCTTGAGGCCCCTCAGCCGGAGGACCTTCAACCTGAGGACCCTCAGCCAGAGGCCCCTCAGCTTGAGGCCACTCAGCCTGAGGCCCATCAGCCGGAGGACCTTCAGCTTTAGGCCCCTTAGCTGGAGGACCTTCAGCCTGAGGACCCTCAGCTTGAGGCCACTCAGCCTGAGGCCCCTCAGCCGGAGGACCTTCAGCTTTAGGCCCCTCAGCCAGAGGCTCCTCAGCTTGAGGCCCCTGAGCTTGAGGCCCCTCAGCCGAAGGACCTTCAGCCTGTGGCCCCTCAGCCAGAGGCCCCTCAGCTTGAGGCCCCTGAGCTTTAGGCCCCTCAGCCAGAGGACCCTCAGCCTGAGGCCCCCTCAGCCAGAGGACCTTCAGCCGGAGGACCTTCCGCCTGAGGCCCCTCAGCCAGAGGCCCCTCAGCTTGAGGCCCCTCAGCTTGAAGCCCCTCAGTCAGAGGAGCCTCAGCTTGAGGCCCCTCAGCCGGAGGACCTTCAGCTTGAGGACCCTCAGCCGGAGGACCTTCAGCCTGAGGACCCTCAGCCAGAGGCCCCTCAGCTTGAGGCCACTCAGCCTGAGTCCCCTCAGCCGGAGGACCTTCATCTTTAGGCCCCTCAGCCGGAGGACCTTCAGCCTGAGGACCCTCAGCTTGAGGCCCCTCAGCCGGAGGACTTTCAGCCTGAGGACCCTCAGCTTGAGGCCACTCAGCCTGAGGCCCCTCAGCCGGAGGACCTTCAGCTTTAGGCCCCTCAGCCAGAGGCCCATAAGCTTGAGGCCTCTGAGCTTGAGGCCCCTCAGCCAGAGGACCCTCAGCCGGAGGACCTTCAGCCTGACGCCCCTCAGCTCGAGGCCCCTGAGCTTTAGGCCCCTCAGCAAGAGGACCCTCAGCCTGAGGCCCCCTCAGCCAGAGGACCTTCAGCCGGAGGACCTTCCGCCTGAGGCCCCTCAGCCAGAGGCCCCTCAGCCAGAGGCCCCTCAGCTTGAGGCCCCTCAGCTTGTGGTCCCTCAGCCCCAGGCCCCTCAGCCGGAGGACCTTCAGCTTTAGGCCCTTCAGCTTGAGGCCCCTCAGCTTGAGGCCCCTCAGCCGGAGAACCCTGAGCCAGAGGACCATCAGCTTGAGGTTCCTCAGCCAGAGGCCTATCAGCCCGAGGCCCCTCAGCTGCAGACCCCTCAGCCTGAGGACCTTCAGCCCGAGGACCTTCAGCCTGAGGCCTCTCAGCCCGAAGACCTTCAGCCTGAGGACCTTCAGCCAGAAGCCCCTCAGCTTGAGGCCCCTCAGTCAGAGGCCCCTCAGCCCCAGGCCCCTCAGCCGGAGGACCTTCAGCTTTAGGCCCTTCAGCTTTAGGCCCCTCAGCTTCAGGCCCCTCAGCTTCAGGCCCCTCAGTCGGAGGCCTATCCGCCCGAGGCCCCTCAGCTGCAGGCCCCTCAGCCTGAGGCCCCTCAGCTGGAGGACCTTCAGCCGGCGACCTTCAGCCGGAGGACCCTCAGCCAGAGGCCCCTCAGCTGCAGGCCACTCAGCCTGAGGCCCCTCAGCCGGAGAACCTTCAGCCTGAGGACCCCTGGCTGAACTTTTCTTCCGTTTTGGTTGATGTTGAATGGATTCAGCCCAGGAAGTGGAAGCTGTGTTGTCCTCTTCGTCTGGCCTGTCGCAGTCTTTATCAGCAGAAGCAGTAGCCTCCTCATCTTCCTCCTGAACATGGGCTGGGAGCTGAAGGCTATGATACTGATCAGCAAGCTTTTCTCTTACTGCCTGTCACATCTCCATTGGGAGGAAGCTGAGGTGCTTATGGCCGGGATCAAGGGCAGAGGCAAGCAGCGCCACACAACCAGCTCTCTCTAGGTTTTTTGGACTCATTCTTCTCTCCAGCGATGCTGCCACTGTCTTCTTGAAGTCCACCACTACCTTGCTGGGTTCCCCTGCTGAGTTGAGATGCCTATAATTAAATGGATGGAAATATTTAAAACATAATATAACTTCTGTGTCTCCGCTGCCCCAAACATGACCAGCCCCCCTCCACACACACCCACCCACCCTCCACACACACACACACACACACACACACCCCACACACACCCACCCTCCACACACACACACACACCCCACACCCACCCACCCTCCACACCCACCCTCCACACACACACACACACACACACACACCCCACACCCACCCACCCTCCACACACACACACACACCCACCCTCCACACACACACACCCTCCACACACACACACACCCCACGTCCACTCACACAGATACACAATCTATACTATGTTAACTGTAAATCATTAAAGTTAAAACTGACATTTAGGCTGCATCTATCTAAATTACTTAATATTTATTTATTTACCTGTTCAGCAAACTCATGGTGATGGGGTACACCAGTGACACAGACACGTATGTCTCGCCAGACAGAGCAGTGGTGGCAGTTTTGAGCGAGTCCAGCACTGGGAGCATAGACTCGATTGTGTGCCAGTTGTCGTCAGTCAGCTCCAGCGTCCTAGTGTCTGTCAGCTTGGTCACTGTTCGATCCGAGAGGACAGCAGTGATGGCCCATCGTTCTGAGTGCAGGCGCTGAAACATATCGAGGACGGAGTTCCAGCGTGTCTTGCATGATTGTATCAGTTTGTGTGGCGGACTCTTGTCTCCTGGATCATGCAGTTGTAGCTGTTTCTTCTTCAGTGCCACTGTTGCCACGGTGCTGTGGTGGAAATGGCTCACTAAACGTGTGCAAGCACCAATCAGTCGGCCCATCATGTTTGCCTTCAACCCGTCATTGATTGCTAACTGCAGAGTATGAGCAAAACACGGCACCCACTCCCAGTCCAGCAGGGTCTCATTCGCCAGCACCATGTTAGTTGCATTATCATGCACACAGGCGACGACTTTGTTATCTAGTCCCCACGTACTAATTGCACTTCGCAGGTGGGCAGCCAGGTTGTCGGCGGTGTGTCTTTCCTCCAATGCGCATGTCTGAAGCTCACAGCTACGGAGATGTCCTTCGTCCACATAATGACATGTTATGGTCATGTATGACTCGGTGGTCATGGACGTCCACCCGTCTGAAGTTATGGCCACATATTCAGCCCCCTCAAACGCTCGTTGCATCTCCTCTTTCATTTTGCAGTGGTTGATCTCGAGTCGAGACGTAATTGTTTTGCGAGTTGGCACCATGTATTCAGGCTCGATATACTGTATCAACTTTTCGAAGCCTTTGCCTTCAACAAAAGACAGCGGCAGCATATCGCGGGCAGTCATTTCACAAATAAATCGTGTGATCTTTGCTGTGCGGTGAGCATCACAGCGTCTGGCTGGAACAAACGCTCTCATGCTTGTCTGCCTTGCCCTGCCGCCATGCCCGCAGAGCCCGGTCTCACCGTCTTCGCCCTGCAGGTCAACATCGAGGTGTCTACTGTGGATGTGGTTTCTCATCGCTCCGGTAGAGTGGTTATAAGCGGGTTTCTGCTTACACAGCCGACAGACGACCTTGTTTTCATCTGCTGCGTCAAAATACTGCCAAACGGTGCTTATTTTCTTGCACGGTAGCGTCGCCATCTTCCCACTTTACCTTTTTTTAACTTTCTTCCCCAAACTTTGATGCCCTGCCCCCTACGTGAAGTGTGCGTGTGGGGGTAGGGGAGGAGGAGCAGTTCTCTCCTGGCTGCTAAGCCTGTTTACAAAGAAGCCGCGGCAGAGGCGTGAAGAACAAGAGGCATGATGCATAATGCAGTGTTTAACCGACTAGTAAAATACTAAACGATTAATAAATGAGTAGGCGGTTAAACGATTAAATGACTAGTCGCACACATCCCTAATTATAACATTGTTTATCTTCATCTTTTTGTTATTTCATTGTCACACAGGTCTTCAGGAAGCTGGTTTTGAGTCTCCTCAGGTCTTCTTGGTGTCCAGCAAAAAGCTCCACCTCTATGATTTCCCTCTGCTACAGGAGACCCTGGAGAGAGAACTTCCTGATCACAAGAAGGAGGCCTTCCTGCTCGCCATGCCAAACATCAGCCTGGAGATGATCAATAAGAAGAAAATGGCTTTACATAACAATATTAAATCCGTTGCTGCTCTGTCAACAGCTCTAGCAGCAGTACCAGTTCTTGGAATTTCTGTGGCTGTTGATTTATCATTATTTGTTGTTGTAGTCACATGGTTTTTTTTTGGGTTTGGTCTTGACATCCAGTCTCTCAAAAGAATCGCTAACTACTCAGGTGTTCCTTATGAGGAACTAAGAGCTGTTATTGCTTCACCACCAGCAACAGCTGAAATAACTACTGTCGTCATGCTGGGTTTTTCGACTCAGATTTGCAAAACAGTTTTATTTTTGGTGGCACAGCAAGGCATAAGATTTATTCCTATACTTAGAATCCCTATTGCAATGAGCCTTTCATTTGTTTTTTCCTACAAATCCCTTAAGATGATACTCAACATGCTTGCCGGAGGTGCAGAGAAGATTTTTCAAAGGGTCATAGTTTAGAGACCACAGGGTCATTATGGATAGAGGTGACTGGCCTGCGTCTTCACCCAGTCTGACCAGAGGAAAACTAAAATACATTAAAATGTAAACAGAGGAAATAAAACACAAATAAAATGTCTACGGGAACACTACCAGAGTTTACTATTGAAAATGAGAAACGGAGAAACACAAAAAACATTTAAATATTCTTAAAATAATTGTTTATTACAAGTGTTTCATTTCAGAAGTACTGGCCTGTTATTTGATGTAAAACTTAAGTCCTTAATTCACTTCCTGCTGTCATCTCTATCTTAGCTCCCACCTCTTTCTACTCCATTGGACGCTGATATATCATTTTGTCGTGGCAAGTTTCATTAGATTGTTTTTTAAAATGATTCTGTTGAGCCACAGATCGAAATGTCAAAGTTTTTGGCAAATTCTAGTCAATTTTTATGTATTACTTTTGTCAGTTTCAAGTAATTTTATTACAATTGTGGGTTTTTCTGTCTTTAATGAAAGGGTGCCAACAATTTTGTCCATTATATATATATATATATTAGTCCATGGGCCAGAGCCCAAAATTTCGCTTGTCGGTCCCACTCAAGGTGACGAAACTTACTTATGATTTTTGAAAACCTCTATGTCTTTAGATGATATTTTGGTATGATAACCCTTCCTGAGTGGCAGCTGTATTTAACAGCCCATGAAGTTACCCACCCCCTTCAGAAAATTACATGTTAGACGCTGGTGCATCCTCTTGTTTAGACTCATGTACAGGACATATGTCAGTGTTTCACTATATTGTCTTTGGTATCATTTTAAAGAGAACCTTTGAAGCTTTCATTCAAGCCAAGTTGTGAATTTTCCTGACCAGTATAGAGGTCACTGTAGTTCTTTAAACTATAAACAACACTCATTTTTACACAATTTTCGCCTAAATGATATATCTTTTAGCCCTGTGTCATCTAGGAATGGCATGGATATAAAACATAAGAACTAGAATACTCACAGAACTATAAGGATTCAGGAAATGTATAATATACCCCTACTCTATCATTGTTACAGGTCATTGTGAGCCTTAAACTAGACAGCATTATTATCTAGAAAAGCACTCGGAGAGCTCAGACCTCCGCCAGCGCCACAGTCCTCACCCATATTGTGATTTTCACAGTAAATATTAGTCCTACCTTTATGTCATCAAAATATTTAGATTCCTTGACCATGAGAACATACCATTAGCAACTGGATTCATAATGATATCTATTTTAGTTCGGTGGTTTTTCACAAATATCACATTTTTCACCATGACGCTGATCGGGATCAACACCAAAATCGAATCAGTTCTTCCTTTTCCCATGCTGAACATTTCCTGAGAATTTCATCAAAATCCATCCATTACTTTTTGAGTTATTTTGTTCACGGACAGGCAAACAAACTCTCCGGAAAACATTACCTCCTTGGTGGATGTAACTAGACCAAGGTCGGTATGACGTCACAAACTGGGCTCTATCTTGGCTTCATCTTCATTTGATTAATTCATGTTTTGCAACACAAGGTGATTTCTGTGTAGCAACTGGAAACTGTGAGCAAGTGGAAACTGTGTTCCAATAGTCACTAGATGGCCCTGTACCTGGCTGTTAGTGAAATGCAGCACCAATATGAGAGAAGTCAAGAAGAGCAAAACATTTTTTTTCAGCTGTGTTCTTGTGAAGTTGCTCTCTTCAAACAAGGTAATGTGCATTAAAATAATTATCTGACATAAATGATCTAAAGATTTTAATGGATATGATTGTGGAAGGTATAGAGGATCTTTACAGATATGTTAACAATATCCCACATTGCTAAGGCTGAAGACAGATGCTAGCACATTTTCGAGCAATCTTTGTAAGTATTTAAAAGGGACTGTGAGGAGTTTCTAAGTAATTACAAAAAAGTCTCCCTTTCAGATATATGCTTGATGGAAATACGCACTTTAACATGAACATTATAGCATCAAAATAGGTCATCTACAAATGCTATTCCTTAGCTTCATGGTCGGGTAGGACAGGGCTGGACTGGCCTGGATACTCAACTTCAGGAACAAGACAATTAAAACTAGAGCAAATTTATATTATTCTGACATGTCTTAGAGCACCGGGCTGTAAGTAGCGATATATGGCCGGCTACAAAACTACAATGCTAAGCTTTCCAAAAATTGCTTGTTGTCACACGTCAAAAACTACCGCTATGTAACTAGAAAGAGATACATTACCTCGTTGCTTTGCATCCTGTAAGTTGTTGAAAAACGAAGTTGTAAAGCAATGCAGAGTTCTGAGGAAGGTCCGAGCTGCATTTATTAGCACCACAACAAAGTTGTAGTTAGAAGTAGGAATTTCCGAGTACCGAGTAGGAAACTACAACTGGAACGTCACCCGAAGTCTGAATTTCCTACTGGGAACTTGGTGAAACCTCGCCACGCCCCTAGTTGACAATCAAAGATGGATTCCCCCAGTGTGAAGAGTTATTTAGCCCCCTTTATTTGCACTTCTGTCTGGGGAGTGTCGCTTTCGATCAGCTGTATACATCGTATTGTTAGACTTATATTTACAAAAATGCTGCCATAGTGATAATCACATTCTTCATGTGATATTTGTGAACAACAACACAGGGCGTGCTAACAACAGCTAACAATAGCCTGGTAGATCGGCGTGTTTTTTTCTAACTTCAACTGGAACGCCGATAAGTCGGAGATGATGTCACTCCCAGTTCCGAGGTTACTGGCACGCAGCGTTATGACAGTCACCGCGCGTGCTCATGGGTAGCAGAGTCTTTATGTCGCTGGTAATAGATTCTCCTCAAAGTACCTATAAAGAATTGACTTTAAGTCATATTTGTATAAACAGACGAGTTGCTTTTACAATTTATTTACACATTTTTCATTGGTAAGCATTGTTAAATTTTTAAAGTAAATTTAAAATTTCTTTCTTTTAAAGTAATTAGAAAAAAAACCTGTGATTTGAACTTGTTTTGTGTGTATATGTCACAAGGCTACATCTGATCTTGTGTGTTGCAGTTTAAACTGCCTGACAATGGCCACTGGTGAACAAGCACGTAACAACCCGCTAGCAAAGCAACCACAGGTGGAGTGTATCATCCATTGTTCTGATGACGAAGATAAGCTGGTTTCATTAAAAACTGTTGACTCCTGGAAAACACTGCTCAGGGCAGCTCAAATACGAAATCACGCACCAGTTTTGGAACTGACAGAGGGCATTCCTGAAGGACAGATTCCAGCAATCTACTACCACAGAAAGTGTCGCACTATCTTCACTATGAAGAAACTCTTTGGTGGCATCCTTGAAAATAAAAGCTCTGTTCCGATGAAGAGGAACAGCTCATTGTATGACTGTTTCACAGCAGCTTCATACTGGGCATCATCGGCAGCATCACCACTATCTTCATTGTTGGCAACCTCTTTTCTGGAAACCACCTCTTTGGTGTACAGTTTATAGCATGAATTGTGGTAGTGCCCTTCAGCTGCTATTTGGTCTCTACTCACTCGGGCAAGGATTTGGCCATCCATTTTCTTTTGGGCTGCACTCCTGATCTTAGCACGCATTTGGCAACATTGTACCAGTGCTTCTCTCGTATTCTGCCCTTTCAGATATCTGGAAGTTTTCTGACAAAAGATACACTCCATGGCATATGTCCTAGAGGTACTTGGGACACGCTGAACATTTCTTTTCAAGTCTTTCTCTTCAGCACAGCTACTGGCACTTGGCTTTTCTTTTTCAAGGATGCCATCAAGGAGTTTCTTTAAAGTGAAGATACTGCAACACTTTCTGTGGTAGTGGATTGCTGGAATCTGTCCTTCAGGAATACCCTCTGTCAGTTCCAAAACTGGTGCATGATTTTGTATTTGAGCTGCCCTGAGCAGTGTTTTCCAGGAGTCAACAGTTTTTAATGAAACCAGCTTATCTTCGTCATCAGAACAATGGATGATACACACGTTAACAAATTTGTTGGTACCCTTCGTTTAATGAAAGAAAAATTTACAGTGGTCAGAGAAATAATTTGAATCTGACAAAAGTAATAATACATAAAAATTATATGAAATTTAACCAATGGAAGTCAGATATTGCTTTTCAACCATGCTTCAGCAGAATTATTTTAAAAAATGAACTCATGAAACAGTCATTTTACAGATGCATAATATATACATATGCATCATTTGATTCAGACATATACACATAAACAGAAATATACCCATAATGAAAGATACCTTTTCATTTACATATGCACATACTCTGATATATACATAGATCCATCATGCAAACATACATGCACAAATGCATATATAGACTAATGACCATAATAATTTATTCACACATATGCACACATATGTACATGAACAGAAATGTATCCATTCTCTATTTCTTTCTTTAGAATGCTTATTTCAGAACATATTTAAAACTTCTGCTACTGATTACAGTTTTTGTCATTTTAGGTCTTATCCATTTACCTCTTTTAAAAATTGTAAGTCCCCCAGGGTAGGCAAACATATCAGCGGCCTTATGCAATTTTGTTTCATCTTTATTCAGTTTCCAGCTTACTTTCAAAGCTTTTAACATTTTTATTTAGCATAGCCATTTGTAAGCTTTGTTTTACTGTTTCCAACTGCTTATGTCACATTTTCAGCTTTATTTGCACTGGCTTTAGAAATTTCATT
Source organism: Scarus forsteni (assembly GCA_036419115.1). NCBI lineage: Eukaryota > Metazoa > Chordata > Actinopteri > Labriformes > Labridae > Scarus > Scarus forsteni. Next base: position 5,852,162 of record JAZDUH010000400.1, on the reverse strand, counting down.
TCACAGTTCCAGCATTCAGACTCAGCATTTCAACGCATTTGCTGCAAGGAAATGCAAATTCTCTAGTTGTGAATGGAAACACTGAATTTAAAAGATAGCAAAAAAATGTTTGGTGAGGTCAGACATGCTGCAACCTGCAACATTTCTTTTTCTGTATGTTTTGACATTTTCTTCTGCTTCTTGTGTGTGTGAAAGGGCAGTAGATAAAGTTGTAGCTTGGAAAAAAGTGTGGTATGACATGCATACCACCTTCAAACCAGACCAGCCACCTCCAAGACTACTGCCTAAAGACGGGTGTACAAATGTACTAAGAGACCACTGACCACACGCATTTCCGAAACACTGATATTATTCGATCACATCCGAGGAGAATCCTTTTAGGGACCCAGCTATTTTGTTGGGGGACCTGTTCCTGGGAGGCCAGCTTCATAGCCTTTCCTTTACTTCACCAGTCTCACAGATCTTGGTCATAAGGCTGGAAATTAGGATCGATTATGTGTCTTCCTTTCTGTATTTTATTTGTTTTCTCAAATTGTAAAGTTCATCTAAAATTAAGCCCATAACTTAATTGAGTTCCCTGTATATACTGCATACAGACATCACATGAAATGTTAAATATGTGCTGTGAAATGATTTCCAAAAGTACATCACTGATGGAGCGCCAGTTTAGTTTAAATTTTCCCAACCTGTCATGTCAAAGGCGCGGTGGTCCTCTGTTTTTCAACACATGCAGCGTCAGTTTTTGTGTTTGTTCTTCATATGTCTCTGTCACCTGTAATTCGCCTTTGGGGGGCAGCATTTCATCACTGAATGTCTTCAGCAGCACAGAGGGCTGATAACTAAGGGTGTGGTACAGCTGCTAGTAGTTGGCTCCAGAGCTGATCCTGTGTCTAGATTCATGTTTAATTTTGTGCCAGACACATTCAGGGTGACCCAAATTACTCTCCTGTCTTCTTCCTCTGTTCCACTGTGTAACTCTGAATAAGGCAGTCAGACTCTCTTTGTGTCAGACCCTTAAATCAATCAGTTATCACCTGCAGTGACATTGTGTATTATTACCTCTGTACTTGGCCTTTTGCTGTGCAATGGTTTTCCTGTTTGTGATGGTCATCTGGTGTATTTTGTCTGCATGCTCATCATGTCTAGTGTTGTTCCATGCTCAGCAGTTTTTCTCATAAACAAACAGTCACATTCATCCTGTAATGCATTGCAACATCTATCACATCCCTTTTCTCTTGTCTTTTAGTGTCATTCAATGAAAAAAAATAGTCTGCACAGTGGTAGATGGTTAAATGGAAAGCCTCACAATTGAAATCGCTTCAGTACAATTTAAGAACAATACTTAAAGTTGTATTTACTGGACACCTGGATCTGGTATTGAACAGTTTACAACTACAGTAGTTGACGTTATCAGGAAATAGAAAACAAGCACTTGTTTTTGTTTGCGGTGATTTCAATATTGACTTTGTTACAATGGAGGGCATAAGTTAACAATGGATTTCTGTAACACAATGTTCAGTTTTGGCCTCAGGCCTCTTACAGATAAACACAGTAGGATTACTAGGGACATGGCAACAAAAATAAGTGTGGGACACTGTCACAATTATTTATCATAATTTTAACTGCTATTGTTCAAACAACATGTGGGTTGCTGATAAATGATATAAGTGACCACCTTCCTATTTTTATGATCATGCAAAGTTCAAAGTCCTCAAATGTACCCAAGAAGAAGATTGTTAAGCATGCCAGGAAGAGTAGAATATTAAAGGTCTCATATTATGCAAAAAAAACACCTTTTTTAAGGCTTTTCAACACATTTTGGGGTCTTTGGCCTTCTTCCCAGCCCACAAAATGTGATATTAGGAAACAAAACCTGTATTTAGCAATCTTTTTAAAAGTATATTCATGACATTCAAAGAGCTGTTGAGTTTTTGGATATACTGTTATGTAAATGTATATTTTTGATTTGCATGTCTGACCTGATTGGTCCACCTGCCCACTGAATGCTGTCATATGGGCTGTGTGACTGGGAGGATAAGTTACAATTACTAACACTATAGCACATCAGTGAGTTATGAAAAACTGATGGAGGCAAATAAGGTGTGATTTAATTATCCTCCCATTTTATTTACTAACAACATATAGGCATAAACATTTTGTAACGCACTGCACAATGTGAAATTTGTAAGTAAAAACACATTTACCCCTGAAAGCCTGTTATAGCTTATTTGAGACATACTTCTGATACCTCTGTCTAATCAAAATGATCAATTATCAGTTGCCAGAAACACCTAATGTATCTAATGAGATACAAAAGCTATAAGTTGAATTTCATGGAATTTTTTTTTTTCAGATTTCAGTTCAAAGTGTAATAAACATTTCAGCTACAAAATGGTAAAAATGTATGGCTATAACTTGTGTTTTCGTGCTCTAAACATTTTTCTTTCTTCCGCGTATGCTGGTTGACTTCAGGCAACGTCTTCTGATGGTGAACTGCTGGGGAAAGTCAATATCCCAAAATCCACGAAGGGAGGATGCAACACAGCAAAGCCAGTGAGAGCAGAGCTAGCTTTCCGTAAGTTAAACAAGCCTTTATTAAAAATCAACACATTTAAAAACATTGGCAAATAGGCATAGCACGGAAAGGAAAAGATAAAGGAAACTGGAATAAAAATGTTGTCAACAAGGACTTGAGAATATATAATCAATAAGGATATTGTGTCAATAAAAGACTATGAAAAAAAATTACAACACTAGTACACGCAGTACACACACAGTGAGGTGTTTTGGTTTTGGTGCCATTTCTTGTAAACATACATTTTTGTGTCTTGCATTTCAGATCATGCAGATGCACCGTTGGACCTCATCTTTGAGAAGGTGTTCCAGGTCCCTGCTCCACACCAGATCATATGCTCCTTTTCCAAATACCAGGAAGCGCTGAACCCCTCATGCTGGTCTTCTGCATCAGGAATCTTCGCTCTTATCCGCAGCACCACGCAGGCAGACAGCACCACCCAGATTCTTCAGCCCAGAAAATCCCAGCACCAGCTCAAAGGCTCTGCAGGCCAGGCATCTGTAAGGGCTGGACATGATAAGAAGACTTTGTCAGAACTGAAGGGTTACTTTCATAGGTGTTTTTATATATGTAAGTTATTAATTCATATTGTTATCATTATGGTTTTATGGTTTCTGTTTAAAAATTCCTTTTCTTTTTTTCATGTCTTTTTTACCTCCTTTATGTAAAAATGTCTACAGTACCAGTCAGTACATTTGGTGCTTTTTTATGTAAAAATATTTTTCACAGTAAAAAGTCTACATGAACTGTTTTGTGTGTTTTCAGTTTTCCATATGTTACATGTAATGTTAATAAGCAAATAAGAAAGAAACACTTAAAAAATATAAGATGGAGAAAACAGTGATGTTATTTAAATCTTTACTATTTTGTTCAACAGTCATGGAAGTGTTTATGTCAAAATACTTATGCATTACTCCTCTTAGATGTAAAGGCTCATAGTCTGCTCTATAAATATAGAATGCATGTTGTCGTGAAAAACACATCCAAGCATAAAAGGTCCTGAATGGTGGGTCTGGGAGTCCTGTAGTCTTCCTCTGACCTAGTTAATTAAAAAAGGTAAGTCAGTGACATAGTACAGGAAAGTTAATGTACTAAATTGTTATTTAGCACTCATTTTTTAACAATACCTCTGGTATCTCCATGCAACAGACATTTTAGGCTCTTGGCATTTTCACGCATTTGGCACAGGAGCACCTATGTAGGAGGAGAGTGAAAACAGGATGTTCAGTAGAATTTTTATATAAAGGAAATTTACTAGATAAGCAATCATGTCCTGTTATTGTTTCAGAATATACATAGAGCTGTCATAAAATACAATAATGCAAGTGAAGAGGTTTTTAAGACAGCTACTGTGTGGCATATAGAAAAGAAAATAACCTTTTAAAATAAGGTTCACAGAAAACTGCTGGCTGCTTAGAGTTACAGCTAATAAACGTTCTCAGTTACTGTTACTGTCACTAAAGGCTATGGCTCTATTAAATGCTGTATTCTGATGGGTCAGTCACATTACTAATGTTATTTCTGTAAAACAGGCTGTTGCTCTGATCGGCCCTGAAGAGCCCAGACATTATTTACACATCACAACAACAGAGAAGACCCCCTCTTTCTGTCTTATTTCACTATCTGTAGCAACGGCCCGTTCAGTGTTACTCAGAAGTGAAAGTTAATTCACGTCGGGGTTTTAGCTAATTCTGTCGGGGTTACATTACTCATTACTAGACTCTATTTAACGCCAGTCTAAGCACTGCATGTCTGCTAACAGCCACACGCTTCACATTGACAACAACAAATGGAGGGGGAGTGGAAGAGGAACGGCAGAACAACTTAAATTTGTCTTCATATTAGCATTGAAGAAACAAACTTTATATACAGACCACTGAGAAACATCCCGGTTTATCCTTGGTCCTCGACTCTCTCCTGGTTCCTCTTATTTTCGGGTTCTGACTCTGTTAAAACGTGAAGTCCTGCAGCCGTGCTCGTCTCTCACACAGGGCTCCGACACCATGGTTACGCGCATGCGCACTGCGTCGACACGGAAGTCCGGGGCGGTATCAGCAGTGGCTCATTAACATATGAAGGTCTCGCCCACAAAATCAGATCATTCTGAACGGAGGGGCTTTGAGAATCCTGGGAACAATGCTGCTGTGCTTGTTTTATTGGGTTTTTAGACCAAAGAATGCTACTAAGATTTCATGAAGACATCAAAGATCCACATTACTCCGCAGAAAAGGACTATAATATGGGATCTTTAAATACTTATTTTCCCCACTGCACCACTGGGGGCTTCTCTTTCACTCTGGTGCTGCAGCTTTAAATACCCTTGTTTAAGTGTTTTGTCATGACAGGATAATAATCGTCATGGCAACCACTGAGCATGACAAACCAGCCTGCACTCCAGCTATAACTTCAATGTCTATCACCATGTTACTTCAGGGACATGCTGTAGGCAGCAGTATGATGTTCAGATACAATGAAGAGTCAAAGCCTGTGTTGCTTTTACCGATAAGTGGAAAATAAAGGAGGACATGGTGGTCTGCTTTTTAAAGATGCTATGAGGAGTTTCTAAGTAATTACAAAAAAGTCTCACTTTTAGATATATGCCTGATCGAAATACGCACTTTAACCCTTGAGGCACCTTGGGAGCCAAATTGGTACATTTTGCTTATTTTCTTTTTTTGATTCTCATTATTTCAGTCAGTTTAAATGCTTATTATATAAAACTTGACCAGGGTTTTTATTTTACTTTTACTTTTAAAATACCATGATCCTACTATTAAAAGGTGTGTAGAATAGGAGATATGCACCGAGCGTACACTCTTTGACTTCGTGTCCAACTTGGTCCCATTGACCCCCATTATAACTACATATTTTCGATATACTGAAATCCTGACATATCAAAATTCTTTCCCCATAAAAACCTAATAAATCTTATCCTCTACCTTCAAAATAAAGGGAAAACACGTTTTAGCTCTAATGAACCCCCTAAAATAACCAGGAGGGCATAACTGCATCAGGTAACGGTTGTAATTCAGGTCTGGATGCCCTACCAGGCCAAATGCATGGTATTAAAAAAAAAGGTGAACACCACAAAAATAGCCTTGGAGTGTTGGGATGATGTTTGTGAGTGTGTAGGTGTGTGTGTTTGAAGTTCTAACCATCAGAGGTCAAATGGGCACTGTTTACGTCTTGTCTTGATCAATAGAGAGCCTCATCTCTCCTATTGGGTGTTTGGTATAGCATGTTTATGCAGGTGCATCTTTGAAGTCAAGCAGAATAGTTGGCAGACTTTTCTGGCTGGTCATTTCTCCAGAGACAGCCATGAAGAGAAATCTGAACACCGAACAAGGGCCTGCCCTTGCTGCTGTAATGCAGTCCTCAGAGGAGAGTGAGTAGGATGATACCAGCATGGATGATTGAATTGAATTGAATTGATTTTATTTCGGTCATGTCAGGACACTTATACAACATCACACATTGTCAATAGATGATCACATTGTACATGTCCGAAAGGGAAGATGGGAGAAGCAGAGCTTATCTAGTCCCGTCCCCATTTCCTCAATATTTAGTCTCCTCTTTTTTCACGTATCATCAGATTATTGTAAATTTTTATTCCATTTACAGAAGTATGACATAATTCTTGACTGTCTTTTAGTGTCCATATTTGACCTTTAATGTCCAATCCTTTGTTCCACTAATTGATTGATTGATTGATTCATCTGATGGCCAGGAAGACGAATTTCTGCAAGGTGCAGAGGGGTCCAGCAGCTCATTGGAGTAGGAGGAGGAGGAGGAAGAGGAGCATGAGGGCCATGAGGCAATGGAGGATGACACCTCTCCATGGAGATCAAGGAATGGGAAAATCCTGTGGTCTCCAACACCTGAAGCGGCCCGGAGGTTCATTCCCCCTCTTATCTTGACTCCAGGACCATCTTACTTTTCACTTGCCAGAGCCAGGAGCCCCGAGACTGCATTTAATTTACTTTTCACAGAGGACATCCTGCAGCGTATCCAGCACTTCACTAACCTGCAGGGGAGAAGGTCAGTGGATGAATGGAAGGATGTGAGTGATGTGGAGCTGAGGGCCTACCTGGGTGTACTGATCTTGGCAGGGATGTTCAAATCCCAGTATGAGTCTACAAAGAGTCTGTGGGACAGTGAGACAGGGCGTGCAATTTTTGCTGCAACAATGTCACAGAAGAGATTTTTGCAGATCAATCTGGCCCTGCGGTTCGATGATCGTCTGTCTAGACCAGAGCGCCACAGGAGAGACAAGCTGACCCCAATCAAAGACCTGTGGATCAGCTGGAGCACCCGCCTCCCAAAGCTGTTCAACCCAGGGAGGTATATATGCATTGATGAACAGCTGGTCCCTTTTCGGGGTCGCTGTTCATTCAGGCAGTATATGCCCTCCAAACCCGCAAAGTATGGGTTGAAAATCTGGGCTCTGTGTGACGTGCAGACCTCTTATGCTTGGAGACTCCAGGTATATACAGTGTAGCGATTATTTTCTGGATATTACTGAATATTCATTAAATTAATTAATATTCATTTAATAACCAGGTTTGCTCTTGTTAATTAAAGGGGCACCATCCTTTTTATACAAAAAAGGCAAAATTAACTTAATTAGCTGATTTATTAATTTATTTAATTTAAATCAGATAAATCAATTAAGTCAAACTTCAGTTGTTTAATCAATCTCAATCTAAAGACAGAACTCTCATGCAGTGATGTCAATCTTCCAAATAGAATACCAACAGACAGAACTTTAAATATAAGGGTGATTTATTAAAATGAATATATAAGACAAAATAAAATAAAATAAACACTTAAGAAGGAATAAATGTCTGAGATATACTAAATCAATGATGCTGTCGATCAGGAAAGAAGATATGAACCCTCAAGGAACATTTAAGCATATGGAGTGGCTATAGAGGATTAATTTCCGAATTAACCTACTTTTGAAAGGTCAAATAAAAGGGAAATAATTGGAGAATTGAACCAAGACACACTCAAGCCCATCTGAAAGAATGTAGAACCGCCTCTTACGAAGTGTCGTCTGGATTGGGCCTCATCTGGTCCGAGCTACTGGAGAATCTGAAGGACTGTTCTGGTTCTAGGTGTCGTCCCAGAGGGTTGGTCCACACTCTGCCCAGCGCAATGGATCCAGAGAGGTTGTTCAGACGTGAGCTGGTCCCAGGTTTCCCGGGAGAGAAGTCTCAGATTGGACTGGCAGGTTCTGTTCAAGATTTTACGCTGGAGCTTGGGCGTTGGTGTCTCGATTGTATAAAAAAAATTGATTTGTAATTAATTCCAAAAATCAAGAATTCGTCGGCCATACGAATGCTATTCTGAAATTAATAAGAAAAAGTGAATTTACTAGGAAGTAAATCTTTGAAGTCTTACTGGCTTATAAAGAAAGAATTGGCGGGCTACAAAACTTAGACAAAAGAACTAAGGAAAAATATGGGGAGCCGAAAGTCACAGGAGTGGTGACGATAAAGAGGAGGAAGAAGAGAGAGGCGAGCCGACAAGAAGAGAAGAGGACAAGAGAGGACAAGAAAAGACAAGACCGCATGTCTCTCTGTTTTAACTCCTGATGAGGATCTCAGAGGAGGAGGGCCTTCTGTGGTGATCAAAACTTTCATCAACTACTATTTGGCCAATATTAAGTTGTATTTTGATTAAACATCCAATATAAGCACTCCAACTGGATAGGAAATCTCATGGTGATCAATTTGATACCAAATACTATATATCTAAAGTATAAGAAAGAATTAAACAATCCAAATCTTATTAAACAGTCAATTAAACACAATAGAGGTGGTTAACTTAAGATATATCAGTCAACATGCCCTTAAGATGGTGTGCAACCAAAACCCAAGGTGTAGCAATCCTATTATTAAGCATTCTTCAATGAAACAGAGTGATAACCCAACTTTCTCCTAACTTGGGGATTTTTAGGGCTAAAAACACACAAGTCACATCATTAGAAAGCATTTGTCATGACAGGATAAAATATTACATTATGAGATTTGTCCATTATTTCATTTAAACAGTTTAAAAGTTTTGTGGTTTTCTGTGCTAGACAGAGACCACATCTGGAGCAGATGAGGGGTCTGCGTGTCCAGGGAGGTCCAAGGTCAACTTAGGTGTCACCTAAGAATTGTTTATGACTTGGAAACGGACTCTCTTCGAACATACTATTTGGTCTCAGCCAATCGCTGTTTAGGAAGAAGAGTAAACATCCACACCGATGTCTGTTTGGGGGTACCTTGCAGTCATTAACGACAGACTCAGTGGCGCTAGCTGTCTTCTTGGAGATTTAGAGTCATGCAGGGAGGGAGGCCCAGAGTCAGAGAGGAATGTTCTTTGTCCCTTTTGGAGTTTCTTTAAAGTTGATCTGTTTGATATCGCTACAACAGGTAGGTCTGCCTCAGCCCCAAGAGAGAAGAACCAAGGGATGCGTGTGGCACTTGAGCTCACCGACAAGCTTGAGGGCCACACAGTCACCATGGACAATTTTTTCACATCATTTCCTCTTGGGGACGAATTACAGAAGAGGAGGATGGCCCTGGTGGAGACACTTAATAAATCTGAGCTCCCCCCACAGCTGCTCAACATCAGGCACAGACAGGTGCTTTCCTCTGTGTTTGCTTTCACCAACAACGGGCTGCTGTTTCCTATGTGCCCAAGAAGGGCAAGAATGTTCTTGTCTTGAGTTCAAGACATCGAGAGCCAAAGGTCCAGGAGTCTGGGAAAAAAAACACAGATCATCCTGGATTATAATAATTGTAAAGGAGCTGTGGACCACCTAGACCAGGTAAGCAATTAAACACCAGTTTTTAATCAATTATTTATGATAATCTGATAAGCCATTGACTGATTAATGAATTGTATTCTTACTTTTTTGTATTTAGCACAATAATGATATAATGCATATCTTCATGTCATTTCATCATTGATTTTTCTTTTGCAGCTCTGTGGCACCTACTCCTGTTGTCGACGGACATGCAGGTGGCCCATGTGCCTTCTGTACCACATGATCGACGTCTCATGCTACAATGCCTATGTCCTGTTTACCTCTGTGGACCCCAGCTGGAATAGTGACAAATGTTTCAGGAGGCGTCTCTTTTTGGAGCAGGTTGGCAGAGCTCTCATTGCCCTGGCCATGGCAATGAAGAGCTATTTGCCCAGAGGCCCTACTGCAGCCAACCTGGTCCGAAAAGCCCGCAGCCAGATCCATGGTCAAGAGAAGGAAAAGGAGGAGGAGGAGCCACAGCCAGGGCCCTCCAGAAAGTGGGGGCAGTGTGTCTTGTGCCCACAGAAGAGAAGGGTGTGGAAACAGTGTGTAAAATGTGGAGCACATGCATGTAAAATGCACCTCTTTGGGATCTGTTATTCATGCCTCTAAGTGTTAGTGTATGAAAAGCATGAAAAATGATAATAAAAAGATCTTTATCTATGGTAAAGACTTTAGTGTTATAATGGTAAAAAGGGTATAAAATCATAAAAACCGTTCATCTACAGTAAGGACTGTTGTCAGAGTGGGGTTTTTTTAAATAAATTATTGCTCTAAAAAAACAAAATGCATCAAAAACAATTTTGTTATTATTGTTGTATATTATATTATATTTATTATATTTATTATTGTATATTTCACTTTGCAACTTATTTTCGCAAAATTTTGCATATTTTGTGTTTTTCTCTTATAAAAATCAGGGGTTCCAACCACAAAAATGGGCATAAAAACATATAAAACATTTGAAAAAGTTGAAAAACTTTTTATCTATGGTAAACTCTTGGGTCATTGAAAAGATTAATTGCAGTGAAAGCAAAAGAAAATATTTTTTTCTACATTTTTATGTCACTTTTATGAGAGGAGCCATTTTGGTACACAAGGGATTTTCATGTCCATTTTGGAATAAATACTCTCTACCGCAAAAACAAAAACTTGAATTAAAAACAACTTTATTATGAATTGTTGACCTTGTCAGGCCTGTAATAACCTCATTCCAAATATTTCACTTTGCAACTTATTTTTGCAAAATATTGCATATTTTGTATTTTTCCCTTATAAAAGTCAGGGTTTCTGATGACAAAAATGGCTGAAGAACATATATAATATTTAATACATATATATATATATATATATATATATATATATATATATATGTACATATATATATATATATATATATATATATATTTATACATATATATATATAGATAGATAGATAGATAGATAGATAGATAGATATAGATATAGATATACATATACATATAGATATCAATGGTAAGCTATAGAGTCATTGAAAAGATTAATTGCAGTGAAAGCAAAAGAAAATATTTTTTTCTACATTTTAATGACACCTGTATGATAGGAACTATTTTGGTACACGAGGGATTTTAATGTTCATTTTGGAATAAATACTCTCAACTCCAAAAACAAAAACTTGGGTTAAAAACAACTTTCTTAGTAATTGATGACCTTGTTAGGACTGTAATAACCTCATCCCAAATATCCCACTTTGCAACTTATTTTTGCAAAATATTGCATAGTTTGTGGTTTTCACCTTATAAAAGTCAGGGTTTCTTATGACAAAAATGGGCATAAAAACATACAAAACATTTTAAAAATGAAAAAATCTTTATATTTATAGTAAGCTCTCGAGCTAATGATAAGATTGATTGCAGTGAAAGCAAAGGAAAATATTTATTTTCTACATTTTTATGACACTTTCATAATAGAAACCGTTTTGGTACACCAGGGATTTTAATGTTCATTTTAGAATAAATTGGCATTGATCCAAAAACAAAAAATGCATGAAAAACAACTTGATTATGGATTCTTGACTTGGTCAGGACTGTAATCACCTCATCCCAAATCAGCCACTCTGGAACTTTTTTTTTTTTTTTCAAAATATTGCACATTTTCAGTTTTTCCCCTTATAAAAATCAGGGGTTCCAACGACAAAAATGGGCAAAAAAACATATAAAACATATATATATATATATATATATAATTTTATATCAGTGGTCAGCTCTTGAGTCAATGAAAAGATTAATTGCAGTGAAAGCAAAATAAAATATTTATTTTCTACATTTTTATGACACTTGTATGAGAGGAACCATTTTGGTACACAAGGGATTTGGGTGTATGTTAATTTTTTGGGTGCCTCAAGGGTTAAGATGAGTTTTATAGCATCAAAATAGGTTATCTATAAATGCTAATCCTTAGCTTCACGGTCGGGTTGGGTCAGACAGGACTGGACTGGACTGGATACCCAATTTTGGGAACAAAACAATTAAAACTAGAGCACATTTATATTATTTTGGACACGTCTTAGAGCACCGGGCTGTAATTAGAGATATATAGCCAGCTACAAAAGTACGATGCTAAGCTTTCTAAAAATTGTCACATCTTTTGGTGCGTTCCAGTTGTATTCAGAAGTAGGAATTCCCGTGTTCCAAGTAGGAAACTGCAACTGGAACATCCCCCAGAGTCTGAATTTCCTACTGGGAACTCGGTGAACCCCCCCCCCCCCCGAGTTGACAATCGAAGATGGATGCCCCCAGTGTGAACAGTTATTTAGCTTGTGTAATAATCAATTTATTTGCTCTTCTGACTGGGGTGTGTCGCTCTAGATCAGCTGTATACATAGTATTGTTAGACTTATATTTACAAAAATGCTGCCATAGTGATAATCACATTCTTCATGTGATATTTGTGAACAACAACACAGGGCGTGCTAACAACAGCTAACAATAGCCTGGTAGATTGGCATGCTTTTTTCCGACTTCAACTGGAATGCCGAAAAGTCAAAGATGATGTCACTCCCAGTTCCGAGGTTACTGGAACGCAGCATTACGACAGGCACGTGCTCATGGGTAGCAGAGTCTTTATGTCGCCGGAACTAGATTCTCCTCATAGCACCTTTAAATTTCAGCTTCTGTGACACTTAATCCTGAGCGCTAAAATACTTCTGTGGACCACAGAATGTTTCATGGTGTCAACAAGGTTCAGACATAAATTGGATATGATGGATTGAAATTACACTGCTGCACATCTGTATCTCAGCTTCTGCCTGATAAACCTTTGTCATACATACACTCTTGCTTTTCCCTTCTGACACACTAATCACGATACAGTGGGTTCATTTTGGCAGTAGCTCATGAATTTTAATTTCAGTGTACATTTTAATTCAGACTGCACTATGCGTTAAGTGCAGAACATAAAACTAACACATAAACACATAAAAATGGCAGCTGTCAAAGTCCAAGACATATAAAAGGATTTTATACAAAATTTTTGGGGACAGAGTGGCCGCCTTCTTCACAGAAGCATTAGGGTCTTCATTATGCTGTGGAAGCAAGAGTTTACAGATTCCAGTGCAAGAGGGACAAACCTCATCTTGTTATCATTGCCTTTTCAGACAACATCAAGATGAGCCTTGATCATGCACAGCAGAGTGAGACATCCAGCGTATGTGTATTTTGACTTGAATGAATCATTTTAAATTACTGCAGTCCCTGTCCATGTAGAGGAGGTGGGGGAACTTATCGCTGGGCCCTCCATTGAATAAAATTAAACATAAATGTTAAAACAATGTTAAAACTGAAACAAACTTCTCATTCTCATCTGAAGTGTACCCCTGATAGTCTGAGTATGGGCACAAAAGTCTTTACAAGAGGAAACGGCTGATACCAAACTGGATAAATGGAAGATTTTTGTAGCCAGTATGACAGCCATATACTTTGTAGACTTAAAAATACTATTATCCAAAAACTTCTGTAGCTGGGGGGTCAACAGATCAAGAAATGGAGGAAACTGCCACAGGAACTGGAGGACTGGAAATTCTCGTTACCTGTTGGTACAGGTGTGTAAACAAACTGATCCATATCTTCAAAGAGATGAAAATAAAAATGTGACTGCAAAATATAACTTCAGTACATATCAAGATCAGAGAACATGAGCTGCTGTTATGCATGCCTTTACAAGCTACCTCTCTCTCAATGAGAAGCAACAAGCTAAAACTTGTGAGGATTGTGCAACTTTTGGTGAGCGTTAAAAGGTGTGCCAAATCCCTTGTTCCCCTGGAAGAAAGCCTGTGGTTCCTTAGTGAAAAAAGAGTGAGGATCTGGGCCCGTATTCCTAAAGATTTTTAGTGCAAAGAGTTGCTCCTAGTGGCCAAATTCTAAGAAAATTCTTAGAATCTTGGTGTTTTCTTAGAAGTTCTCTTAAAAATTAAGAGTAGATCCTAGTAAAGATAAAAGCTATTCCAAAAGAATCCTAGCTCCTAAGAGTGCTCCTAAGTGAGATTTATTAGGAGCAGGGAAGAGGACTTTTAAGCAGCTTAGGAGTTCCCTCAGCAGAGGAAAAAACAGCGGAGGGAGAGATATTCTTCACGTTTCTGTGCCGCAATCTCCTCTTTTGCTTTTGACTGTAACACATACCACTGCTTCTCGCAGTCCTCACTTGTGCACACAACCAACGGAAAGGAGGCATTTATCTGTTGTGCTATAGTGTCCCAGGCTTGCTTCTTGGCTTGCTCTGTGACACTGGGGCTAAATTTACCCCTCAAAACACTTTTATGCTCATTGTTTAATTGAGCCAAAAGCAAACACTGTTCCTCGGTCCAGTTGGGTTTTCTTGTTCTTTTTTTCTCCATTGTTGTTCACTAGTTTGTAGCAGATGTAAAAGACAGACAAGCCTACTTCTTGTGCACCTGTCAGCAATCAAGGACATTGAAGAAAGCTGTGCTGTGTTACACTCGTTAATACCAAATTAAGTTGAGATGTTGATAGTTGAAAGTACAAAAGCATGCAATTAATAAAAGCAAATTAATATAACCATCACGATATGAATATATGGGCATTCAGTAGGATTATTTTATAGTACAGTTTACTATTCATTTAACATGTATTTTCTTTTATGTGATATGTGATTTACAGTTACACAGTCTTCATAAGATTAGATTCCATGATTAAGTTCATCAATTATCACCAAAAGTAAGGTTTTTTTCCAGCTTTTAGGATCAACCAATCACAGCTTTGGAAATGATGACTCATACCTAGCAACGGGGTCAACCACACCTCCTCACTAAGATAGGAGTTTCTGTCCTTTCCTTGCTCAGAGTTCTCTGAGAGTGTTCTGGAATCACTCGTAAGCTCAGACTCCTTGCTAGGAATTTTTAGGGCAAGTTAGGAGCTCTCTGAGAGGATTCTCAGTATCTTTAGGAATACGGGCCCTGGTCTTCTTTGGTGCAAAAACAAAAATAAAACCCACTTTTGGGGAGGAAATAAGTTTTTTAGTGTGCAAAAAGTGAACAAGGGGTATTGCTATATTCAGAGAGAGTGAGAACAGACTTGTCATGGGTCAGATTTTTCTGCTAAAAAAAGCATCCGGTTCAAAAAGAACAGGCTGAAAACATACGACCACCAGTTGTTGTTTTTTTTTTTTTTGTAATGGGATATATTACTTTTTTCAAAGAGACATCTACATTAAGCTTTTGAATTTTCATCTACATTACATTTGAATTTTACAGTGATTTTTTTTCTTATTTATCTATTAATTTGATTATTTAACATCCTTTTGTTTAGAGGTGAAACATCCTTTTCTTTATACAGTGGTGAAAGGGAGAGACTGCAGTTCTTTAAACTCTGTTATCACTAAACATTCATTTTAACCTTGATTTTTGTGACCAACAACACACAGTAAGGATTTATGTTGATCCTCAACAGTTTTACTATGGTGAAAACAGTCATAGGTACTTTAGAAGTAAATTTAATTGTGGCATGAAGGGTTCCTTTTTGGTGGCAACATCATTTTGCCCCACTCTTTGCATTAGCAATTACATTTGTGCTTAGAATTGGGTTTATCTTGGTAATAAAGTGTGTATCAGATCCCTCCTGGGCTTGTGGCACTACTAGCCCAAATGAGCAACTTTCATTTTTGGAACAAGCAAAAATAACACAACCTGCAGCTGCCAATATTCACAATCAACTTTAAAAAACAAAAAAAAAGTTGCTTATAATAATAGGACATGGGAACAAAGACTCTAGAGCAGTCGTTCATGTGTGTGAGTATGTTTGGAGACAACGAGACAACCAGGAAACTGTACTGTAGCCTCCTTCTGCAGTACTTGTGTTTTACTTTACTGTGGGGAGCTGGGGGATAATCAGGGAGAATTCACATAGACAGAACAGTAAACTCAAATAAGCAACTACTTTAAAAAAAAAAAAAAAAAAAACAAGCCCAAGAACCACAGAACTTACAAGCGACTTTAGAGAAAAACAAGCCCAGAGACGCTTATTATAAACAGACTTGGCAACACTGGTCTTGGGCAGGGGGACCATCACTGCTGAGATAATAATAATAATAATAATAATGCATTTTATTTGTAACGCGCTTTACATTCTTGCGAATCTCAAAGTGCATACAGAGAATAAAAGCATACCATAAAAGCATTAAAAACATAAAAAAACAGTAGAAAAAAATTCTAGTGTTAAAAACATATAAAAACAGTAAAAACCAAAACAAAACAGAAAATTCAAGCAAACGCTTTAGAAAAAAGGAAGGTTTTGAGTCCTTTTTTGAAGGTGGTCGTGGGTTGTGGTGCCCTCAAGTTATCTGGGAGGGCATTCCACAGGCTTGGGGCAGTAAAAGAGAAAGCCCGGTCACCCATGGTGTGGAGTTTAGTGTCTGGAATGAAGAGAAGGTCCTTGTTGGAGGAACGGAGGGATCGGGTGGCTGGTTTTGGTTTGATAAGTTCTTTCAGGTAGGGGGGTGCATTGCCATACAGGCACTGGTGTGTGAGGAGGGAGATTTTGTATTCTGTCCGGAAAGTTATGGGGAGCCAATGAAGTGAGCGGAGGATGGGGGTGATGTGTTCGTATTTCTGCACCCTCATCAGGATCCTAGCAGCGCAGTTTTGGATGTGTTGTAGCCTTTGGAGGCTCTTGCTAGGGATCCCGATGAGGAGATCAGAGGAGAATAACGACCTTGTTGTTGGGTGAAACAAAACACAAAGCTCTATTTCAGAGTAGTATAGGTTAGAGGCCTCTAGTCTCAGGGAGACTATAAAAATACAAAATTTTACACAAAAGTTACACGGATCCGTGGGAACACTCACATGGAGATGGTATCTACAGCAACAAAGAATACAACACAGGAATTTGAACCTGTGTCGCCGAAGGAGAATTGCATGCATGATAACTTGGAGAAAAAGAAATAAAAATGATTCTGTTTATGCCACAGTGATGTGAAGAATTGGGGTTTCCAAAAGGGGGTTCTTTTGGGTTAACAGCAATAAAAGAAGAAGGAAGTACAACCCAAAACCAGTGAAGTTGGCACGTTGTGTAAATCGTAAATAAAAACAGAATACAATGATTTGCAAATCCTTTTCCACTTTTATTCAATTGAATACACAGCAAAGACAAGATATTTAATGTTCGAACTGAGAAACTTTCTTTTCTTTTGCAAATTATCATCAACTTAGAATTTAATGGCATCAACACATTGCAAAAAAGTTGTCACATGCGCATTTTTACCACTGTGTTACATCGCCTTTCCTTTCAACAACACTCAGTAATCGTTTGGGAACTGAGGAGACTAATTTTTGAAGCTTTTCGGGTGGAATTCTTTCCCATTCTTGCTTGATGTACAGCTTAAGTTGTTCATCAGTCCTGGGTCTCCGTTGCTGTATTTAATAATACATTCATAATGCACCACAAATGTTCAATGGGGGACAGGTCTTGACTACAGGCAGGCCAGTCTAGTACTCTTTTACTACGAAGCCACACTGTTGTAACACGTGCAGAATGTGGCTTGGCATTGTCTTTCTGAAATAAGCAGGGGTGTCCATGAAAAAGACGTTACTTGGTTGGCAACATATGTTGCTCCAAAACCTGTATGTACCTTTCAGCATTAATGGTGCCTTCACAGATGTGTAAGTTACCCATGCCTTGGGCACTCATACACCCCCATACCATCACAGATGCTGGCTTTTGAACTTTGCGCCTATAACAGTCCGGATGGTTCTTTTCCTCTTTGGTCCGGAGGACACGACGACCACAGTTTACAAAAACAATTTGAAATGTGGACTGGTCAGACCACAGAACACTTTTCCACTTTGCATCAGTCCATCTTAGATGAGCTCGGGCCCAGCGAAGCCAGCGGTGTTTCTGTGTGTTGTTGATAAATGGCTTTTGCTTTGCATAGTAGAGTTTTAACTTGCACTTACAGATGTAGCGACGAACTGTAGTTACTGACAGTGGTTTTCTGAAGTGTTCCTGAGCCCATGTGGGCCTATACACAGCGATGCCGGTTTTTGATGCAGTACCGCCTGAGGGATTGAGGGTCACCGGCAGTTAATGTTGGTTTTGGGCCTTGCCTCTTACGTCCAGTAATTTCTCCAGATACTCTGAACCTTTTGATGATATTACGGACCGTAGATGATGAAATCCCTAAATTCCTTGCAATAGCTGGTTGAGAAATGTTGTTCTTTAACTGTTCGACAATTTGCTCACACATTTGTTCACAAAGTGGTGACCCTCGCCCCATCCTTGTTTGTGAATGACTGAGCATTTCAGGGAAGCTGCTTTTATACCCAATCATGGCACCCACCTGTTCCCAATTAGCCTGTTCACCTGTGGGATGTTCCAAATAAGTGTTTGATGAGCATTCCTCAACTTTCTCAGTCTTTTTTGCCACTTGTGCCAGCTTTTTTGAAACATGTTGCAGGCATCAAATTCCAAATGAGCTTATATTTGCAAAAAATAAAGTTTACCAGTTCAAATGTTAAATATCTTGTCTTTGCTGTGTATTCAATTGAATATAGGTTGGAAGGGATTTCAAAATCATTGTATTCTGTTTTTATTTCAATTTACACAACGTGCCAACTTCACTGGTTTCTGGTTTTGTACATACTTGAATAATAAAGAAGAAAAGATTTCAAAAAGGGACAATTGTCTGAGCAGCTTTTTTGCTGTGTGCTGCTTTGTACTGTCTCCTACTTATGAGATTTAAACTTGGTGCATTGCTATCTTTCCAGTCTTGTTTTTGACTCTTTACAGACAGATCAAAATTTCAATGTGTCAGAGAGGAAATGTTGCACAGACATGAATGTGGTATGCCTTGTGATTTTGGCTTGATTTCCGATGTGGCTTGAAGAAAAATAGTTTAAAAACTCAGCTCTAAGTAACCTTCAGGTAAGAGAGATTTCAGCTCTCAGTGTTTACTTTAAATATGCAGGTTTACTGGAAGTCAGATGATCTTAAAATAAAGTCATTGGTGAAGAATATAAACAGAAGACTTCTGATTGGTTGATGCCTAAAGGGGCAGAGCTCTAAGACTCTGATTTAAGTTTCTGTTTCTGCTTTGTGTCTGCCATAGACTCACACTGATCGTCTTTTCTCTACACCGGTTCCTTTGAGGTGAGTTTGAGATCTGCTCAGGAGTTTTGATATTTTCAAGTCACTGATGAAAACTTCTCTCCTTTGAATTCAATTAGCTGATTAAGCATTAGTGTGTTTTTGTCAGTGTTTTTCATCTTTTTGTTTAACCTTACCATTGCACTTGTTTATGCAACACTTCAGTCAGTGTAAATGTTTTAAAATGTGCTTTATGGATAAGTTTGAAGCGTTTGAAGCTTTCTAAATTAAGCTTTAATTTGTTATTTTCTGTACAGATCAATGAGTGTTACCAGTTTAGACCTAAAATCACCCCACCCTGCTCTGCAGAGCAGAAACCCTGTCTGTAGTTTCCTTCCAACCTGAACTGTTCTCTGAATTTCCCTTCACATTTTTTTTACTAATGTAACGCAGGAAACTGACAATGTGTATCTGTTTACATAATTTTAAGTCTTTCAGATCATCATTGTGCATGATACTTCTTATTGTCATGGAACACTGTGTTATATTTTTGAGAAAAAAATGGCCCTCATGACTTTATTTTAATCCAAAGATCTGAAGCAGCCATGGAGAAAGCAAAGGGCTACAAACACATTGATGAAGAAATTAATGAAGCTCTACAAAACAATGACGAACAGTCGGCTGCTGCAAAGATCCAGGAGTACTTGGACGAGGGGAAAAATGTTCCTCTAAATATTGCCATCACAGGGCAGAGTGGCTCTGGTAAATCCTCCTTCATTAATGCCATCAGAGGCATCAAAAACAACGAGGAGGGAGCTGCTCCAGTTGGTGTGAAGGAAACCACCATGACAGTCACAGAGTACCCCCATCCAACCTTCCCAAATGTTAAGTTGTATGACCTCCCTGGTATTGGCTCACCAGATTTTCCAGCTGCCAAATACCTGAAGAAGGTTGAATTTGAAAAGTATGACTTCTTCATCATCATCTCACAAAGTCGCTTCACTGAAAATGATGTGAATCTTACCAAGCAGATTCAGAAGATGAAGAAGAAATTCTACTTTCTTCGCTCAAAGATTGACCATGACATAGGAGACGCAATAAGAGATCAGAAAAAATTTAATGAAGAGGAGACCCTCACAACAATCAGGGATGACTGCATCAGAGGTAAGCTCCATGCTTATAACATAACATAGACTTAAGAAGTTTCTTCTTAACTTTTTACTTTTGCTGCATCACATTTGAAAGTCTTCAAACATGTTATATTTTTTGTGTCCATCTTATTTTTATAAACATGTTTGTCATTGCTTTTCAGGGACATGCAAAGACATTATGAGGGGCAGGTGCTCATAGTTAAAAGGGTGCACATGGGACCCAAATTTGAAACACAATACAGAAACTACATACTTTTCAGTATAACCGGTTGAATTGTAGCAACCCATTTTGGTAAAGAATGTGACAGAATCATAATATTCATACAACATAACATAATTGTAATATTAATACATTGACGTAATATCACTTGTGACTTCTGTAATAAACCAGAGAGTTTGTAAATCTGTCAAGATTTCAGTGAGTAAAGCATGAATATATTTGAGCAGGTGTATCTTACTTCAACCGAGAACTATAGAGCAGAGCAGAAATGTGCACTGTACCAAGATGGCTGCTGTGTTAGAATTTTGTTGGCTCTGCCTCGAGCTAGCTAGCCTTTCTATACATGTCTGTGACAGCAATTACAGCTAGCTAAATGGTCAGGGCAGGTCATGGATCATGTGACCAACCAAACTAAATGTAATTTGTTTTATTTAACTTATTTTAGAGTACTTTTGTGCCACACAGACAGACCTTCTCACACACACTTTCAAAAAAAATGAAAATATCATTTTGACAAAAAGGCACTTTGGGCTTTAATTGCTCCAGAACCTTTTGGTCCTCCCTCTGCATGTCTGTTGCTTTTTTAACTCTTCTGAATCAACACTGTTGTCACAGCTGTTGACATTTTTATATTTTATTGTGCATCTTTTTAAGGCACAAACACTCCTTTCTTTGCAACCATTTTTAAAGAGTTGAGCCACAAATCTTTGTCTCAAACTCTCTCTATATATATTTTATTCCTGCTGTAGCTATTTTTCAGCACTACTTTCATGGATTTCAAAAGCATCTGTACTTCATCCAGTGATGTGGTGGGACAGATATATAAAGATGCAAAAAACTTTGCTGCCCTTCTCTTAAAGATAGAAAAGCCTACCTGGTCGCTGAAATAACTTGAAACTGACAAAAGTAATGATAAATAAAAACATACTAAAACACAATTATTTAAAAAAAAAAACAAAATAATGAAACTGACCTGGACAGGAATGATGGTACCGTAACTCAATGTTTTGTTGTACAAACTTTCAAGGCAATCACTGCAAATATGCAATTCTCTGACTCTAAATTAGACTTCTGCACCTGTCCACAGACTGCTTCAGCTGTCTCAGGTTTGAAGGGTGTCTTCTCCACACTGCGCGCTTCTGCTCCTTCCACAAAAGTTCAATAGGATTAAAATCAGGGCTCATAGAAGGGCTATTCATTATAATTAAAGACAATGGTAAACACAATGCTATACAATTTCTTATGTAGGCCGAAGCAGATGTATATCCAGGGCTCTCGACTAACTTTTTGAGTTGGTTGCAACGGTGCACCTAAAAAAAAATTCTAGGTGCACCAGCACAAAATTTAGGTGCACCCAAATTTTTCTGTGTCGCCTTTAACGCCATGAGGTCACCATTTTATTACTCTCCATAAATTTTATATAATGTAAATGCTTTTTAAACAAGACTAAAATGTAAAGAAATACTTGCCTTTATTTAAAGCAAAATTATACATTTAATGTAAAACAGAGCGTTTAAAGTGCTTCACTGAATGAAATTTACAACTTTAAACTAAAACATTAAGCAGAATAAAACATCTCAAAATAAAAGTGCTTGTTCTTAACCCTTTAAGGTCCAAGACCAAAGATGATAGCCAGAAAATTCTATTTTTTGGAGATTGAATTTTTTTTTCATTTTCTGGTAAAATCCTACAAAAATCAGAAAATCTATAAAATTCTACATATAGATTTTTCGTATCTCATTTGATACATTAGTTTTTGGCAACTGATAATCCATTTGAGGACATTTTTATCATTTATCTGATTTTATTCTGATGTTTTTTTGTCACTTGATGATCAAATTGTGTAGATAGAGGTATTATAAAAGTATGTATTAAATATGGTACAATTGGCATTATAGGGTTAAAGTGTTTTACTGAACTGAAATTTAATATTTCAAACTCAAACATCTCAAGTTAAATAAAATATTTCAAAATAATTAAACTAATGTTTAAGGTGCTATACTGAGCTGAAAAATGAAATAAATATCCATATTTTAACAACCAACAACATAACATTTAACTGGATAGTCTTATTCTCTATGAAATTTGAACCTAGAATAAGACTTCATTCACTGTATTCAATATTTACAAAACTGAAACTAAGGTAAATAATGAAAAACAATTTTCAAACTAATTTATGAAAACGACTTTAAGGGCAGAACATTTCTGACTTTTTTAAATTATTTTTTTCTCTTTTTTTGCCTTTTTTTTAATTTACAGCCCAATTTAATGTACAGTCGGGGGCTGTCAGTCAGATCATTTGTCCTCAGTGGACGTGAACACTCACCTCTGTGCCTGTGTGATTAAACTCCTGCCTTAACAGGAGAAATGACTGTGCCGATATAGATGTTATATTTAACTTTACTTTGTTTTACTTGTTATTGTATTTGATTATTAATTATCTGACTGTCACTAAGATGATTCGGCGGAGTTTCGCTGTGTCTACTTATCTCTTCCTGCTGTAACCTGACATCAAGCAGAGTCTGGGCTCCTCCGCTGATTGGATGATTACTGAGGGCTGTGTGTGTGCGTGCGTGCGTGCGTGTATGTGTGCTGGCCGTGCTGTTAAATGGAAGGACAGAGAGACAGAGCGAGACTGCAGGCGCGGTGTTTTGTCCGGTTTTAGTGGATTTTCTGCTACCACCGTTACTTTTGTCAACTTAAATAAGCTGTATAACATTTGTAGGTATTTCGAAATGTGCTTTCTCAACTTCTAAGCTTTTGATTTGAGAGAGAAAGATGAGGGGCTTGCGACCGCAGTCAGTGTTTTCACCCGGGGAGCGCAAGGTGCACCAGTGCGGCAAAAAAAAAGTTAGGTGCACTCTGCCAAATTTTGGTCGCATATGGTCACACTTGAGAGCCCTGATATCGCAAATGGAGGGGGTCACCATATAAAATATGGCCAAGGCCGCACATTGCATAGAGGCAGCTCTGCATGCAAGCACAATTTTCTGCACACTTGGCTACATATAATCCATCAGTATGGGAGCATGCTACAGCATGACATGGGAGCCGATTTTCTCTCCTGTCCCAGCCCACTCCCAGAGAAAAAATCCCTTCCCATCCCAATCCTGGGCCGTAGTAAAAAAATAATCCTGTCCCACTCCTGTAGAATGACTCCCACTCCCGTCCCACTCCCACTCAAAAACATGTTAAAAAAATGTTGCATTTTTTAATTTAAGTAGAAGTGCAGTGCATATAAAAGGCCATGCCTTTAAGTTTCATATGCCTGACATTTGGTTAGTGTGAACAGCTATCTTTTCGATGTGTTGTCTTTTCCCTCCATGTTGTTTTGTCATATGTGTTGCCAGCAGCCGGTCAGAGTCCATTTTCACTTCCGGTTGTGACAGAAAGTCAAACCACTTTTGTAGTTCTTTTGTGTTGCTAACATGGTCAAGAGTGTTTGCTCTCACTGAGAGATGACTACAAAAACGGACGCATCTGCTCATCTGTTTGTTTAACACAGCTGAAAATGATCATCTTTTAATGTATAAATCTGTGGATATTCTCAGTCATCCAGGCCATGACTCATCTCAAACAAAGCGTAAATTGTGTCAACTGGACCAAGCTCGTGTGAGTAGAAAACGTTTCGCTTCTCATCCAAGAAGCTTCTTCAGTTCCAAAGATCCTGGTGGGGAGTAAGGATATTTATACACCAGGAGGGAGGTAGCAAAGCACAAAAACAAGTCATTATGTGACCGAGCCAAAGGCTCGTTAGGTGTTAAAGTGGGACAAAAGCCCTGCTGGGCAGTTGTTCACCCCCGGCTCTCCTATGCGAGTCGTTAGGGTCACCTGGCTGAAGGTGTGAAGGACGGCTGCGCCTCCTTGGGAGGGCTCCAAAGACAGCATTGTATGTTGGGGACAAGTGGTGTCTGAGGCCTCCTCCTCTGTTTAAAGATGGCCGTTCTAGTTTGACATGAATGGCTTCGTCTTTCCTATCCTCCCTGGGCTTTTTAGCAGTTTTGCTAAAAGCCCAGTTTGGATAGCCACAAGTTTGGAGAGCAGAATGAATGTGTTTGTGTTCCCTTAACTTTCCATCTGCTTCAGATGGGATATTTTGTGCTCTGTGCTGTAGAGTACGGATTACCCCTAGTTTGTGTTCCAGTGGGTTGCGTCAATCAAATTGGAGGTATTGATCCGTGTGCGTGGGTTTTCTGTAGACCCCCATGTTTTCTACAGGCAAAAACATGGCTGTGCCATGGGATCTCCGGTTTCACCTATTGTAGCTAACCTGTATATGGAGGAGATGGAGAGAGAGGCACTGACAACTTTCAATGGCCACTCGCCGAGGCATTGGTTCAGATATGTGGATGACACATGGGTCGCCATTAGGAAAGGTGAAGTTGAACCTTTTACAGAACACCTCAACTCGGTGGATAATAACATCAAATTCACAAGAGAGGATGTCAAAGACAACTGTCTGGCATTTCTAGATTGCGAGGTTCGCATTGAAACTAATGGGGAACTCAACATTGGGGTCTACAGAAAACCCACGCACACGGATCAATACCTCCAATTTGATTCACACAACCCACTGGAACACAAACTAGGGGTAATCCGTACTCTACAGCACAGAGCACAAAATATCCTATCTGAAGCAGATGGAAAGTTAAGGGAACACAAACACATTCATTCTGCTCTCCAAACTTGTGGCTATCCAAACTGGGCTTTTAGTAAAACTGCTAAAAAGCCCAGGGATGATAGGAAAGACGAGGTCCACAAGAAGAGAAACAATATTGTCATACCCTATGTGGCAGGAGTTTCGGAGAAACTCAGGAGGATCTTTAAAACGCACCAGATCCCCGTACACTTCAAGCCCAGCAACACTCTGAGGCAGAAACTTGTCCATCCCAAGGACAAAATTCCAAGGGAGAAACAAAGCAATGTGGTGTACGCATTGCAGTGCAATGAGGAATGCTCTGACCTGTACATTGGAGAGACTAAGCAACCATTATATAAACGCATGTCACAACACAGGAGGGCCACGACCACGGGCCAGGACTCGGCAGTCCACCTCCACCTCAAGGAGAAGGGGCACTCCTTTGATGACCACAAAGTGCGCATTCTAGCCAGAGAGGACAGATGGTTTGAGAGAGGGGTAAAAGAAGCCATTCATGTCAAACTAGAACGGCCATCTTTAAACAGAGGAGGAGGCCTCAGACACCACTTGTCTCCAACATACAATGCTGTCTTTGGAGCCCTCCCAAGGAGGCGCAGCTGTCCTTCACACCTTCAGCCAGGTGACCCTAATGACACGCATAGGAGAGCCGGGGGTGAACAACTGCCCAGCAGGGCTATTGTCCCACTTTAACACCTAATGAGCCTTTGGCTCGGTCACATAATGACTTGTTTTTGTGCTTTGCTACCTCCCTCCTGGTGTATAAATATCCTTACTCCCCACCAGGATCTTTGGAACTGAAGAAGCTTCTTGGATGAGAAGCGAAACGTTTTCTACTCACACGAGCTTGGTCCAGTTGACACAATCTACGCTTTGTTTGAGATGGATCCTTTAATGTAGCTCCCAATCCTACCCGCTCCCGTGCCTTTTTTTCCCGTCCCGTCCCATCCTGATCATCCTGTGGGAATCGCGTGACCCACGGGAATTCCCGAAAAATGTCATCCTCTAGAGCATGCAGCATGAGGAGCACACATGGATGTTTCAGTTTCAAGTGCAATTCAACAAACTCATAATCAAGGCACAATGATGATTTCAGAGATGTTAAACTGTTTAAATCGATCATGTGATGTTTTAGCTGAGTAGAGTGTGCATCAGTGCGCTACCTGTGCATTCAGACGGTCTGGAGAGCTTTCTTTCCATTATTGTATCGCCACATATCGGTGGGGTTTCGTCAATCATAATTAGGTCTTTTACCTTCTCAAACGCCTCCATGAGGACTTCCTGCTCCGATGAAAGAAGCACGCTGCTCTTGTTGTCATGGTGAATTTATAATTCTTTGATTAATGGCGGGGTCTGTTTAAGGAATCGCATGAACGCACTGATCCAGGATTGGTTACGCCTAGCTTGATGAATCCATGTGCTCTCAGCCTCGCTTGGCCTTTTGTGCAACCAAATAAGCCTGAACCCCCTTGTTTTGGATTCGATGAGCCAGGCTAAATCACTTATCCTGAGGGCATTCCATTAAGCTGGCTAAAAAAGGCTGGGCTATTGCTGGTAAGCATGGCTTGAATAAGTGGCAATGTTAATCTCAGCCGCTAGGCTGAGCTGTTTTTTAGAGACCCTCATTCTAGCCAGGCTGATCCAAGCTGCGGCTAAGCTTTCCGGGGGAGAGAAAAAACCCTGACGTGTCGAATGTCGAAATGATGAATTCATGTCAAAACCAAGAGCAGAGACGTCCTCCTCAGAGGAGCAAAAACTCCTCATGGAGTTGTATTAGGACTACAAGGAGAAAATAATAAAAAAGGCAGCATGGTTACAATTAATAAAGTCTGGCAAAGCATTGCCAACTGTTTAAAGTAATTGTTTTAGTTTGTTTTTTAGACAAACTTAGCCTGTATGTACACAGGCACACGTCTGCAAATTTAGATTTTCAGAGGGCATGATTCTGAACGCTAGTTGAGTTTTTATATATACATACGTATACGTATACATATATATATATTAGGCCTGGGCAATATATCGTTTGAACATCGCCATCGCGATGTGCGCGTGCGCGATAGTCACATCGCAGCACGTGCAATATATATATATTTTTTTGAATAGGCAAACTTTGTTTTGCTTCATAAAAGCAGCAAGCTGCTCCATGCTCCACACAGCGTCTCTTCCTCCCTCCTGCTGTAGCGCCCCCGTTCAGACACACTCATCACACAGCCCCCACCATCCTGTGGACAGCCCTCACGAGTGAATTTCCACCCCCACGATCCCGGCAGCACCAATCTCCACTCACCGCGCGCCTTTCAATCTCAGATTCAGGAAATAGCTGAGTATGTCCGGAGCGAGACTCTGAGGAGGGCGGTGAAGGAGGAAGCATTCTCGTGGTTTTTAGCGTCATGTCAGTTCGCGTCTCGTGCTCTTATCTACTGCCCTGCGTGTGGTTTTTAGCGTCATGTCAGTCCGCATCTCGTGCTCTTATCTACTGCCCTGCGTGTGGTTTTCAGCGTCATGTCAGTCCGTGTCTCGTGCTCTGATTTACCGACCTGCGCGGCCTTATGTTCTGAGTCCGTGTGGATTGTACTTGGAGCATTATTTCCGTGAGGGAATTCCTGGAGCGTCTCACCCTCTTCCTTGTCAGGAGTCCGTCAAAGTTGGCTGAATATCCCCCCAGAACGACTGACCGACCGACCATAACCCGACAATGGTGCCGTGAGTGCCTCTTGAGTGTGTGTGTGAACGCTGAATGTCTGTCATTGAACGGCGAAAAGAGGTAAATCTGTTGTTTATCTTGAGTTGTTTTGAGAGTGGGTCCGTGGTAAAACGCGGACTGGGTTTCCATTGCCAAGCCTGATTTCAGTTGGTTTGAACTGGATTGAACTGTGGGTGAAATTTATTTTGAAAACCCGGAACAGATCTTGTGTTTGAACTGAACTGAACTGGGTCTACACACGTGCACAGTGTACCCCGCTTGGTTTTGTTATTTGTTATATATGATTGGTTTTGACTTGCATATTGCATTGAATTTAATCAGATAAATCTACTTTGCCTTGTTTTTTTCTTTCTGTTTGATTGCTCCTGATATACTCCTGTGTTTTATATTTTCATAAGTCTCTAATATGCACAAAGATCCTGATGAGATATTACAAACATTTTCTTCAGCATTTATTTAATAGAAGGGGTTTTTATTATATACATATATCGTCTACATTTATTGGGGAAATAAAAATAAGCAACTGAAATTGAAACCTATTCTATTTTGTACAGGCCTCCTGGATCCCTTTTTATATACATCAATTTTCATCATTCACAGATGAACCCCCTTAGCCTGGATTATACGGTATTATATAAATACAATGGTGTCATTGTGAGTCAACTAAATTCTTCCCAAACAGAGCTATTCAAGTCATCTGGTGAAAATTCTTCTATTTTTAATATCACAATATATATCGCAAACCCCCCAAAAATCGCAATGTCAGTTTTTTCCAATATCGTCCAGCCCTAATATGTATTTATATATATATATCTATATATATATCTATATATATATATATATATATATATATATATATATATATATATATATATATATATATATATATATATTTGCATATATATATTTGCTTAAGTATTGAGAGGAGTCAGATGAGGTGGCTCGGGCATCTGGTCAGGATGCCTCCTGGACGCCTTCCTGGTGAGGTGTTCAATACATTTTGGTGCTGATCTGATCCAGATTGACATCACAAAAAAATATTTAAGTTAATAATGGCAAATCATTTTCATTTACAGTTTTATGTGAATTCTAGTTTATTATCAAACTGACATCTAGACGCTCTGTCAGCTGTCTTAACTCTGTCTACAGCATTGTCGCGCCCACAGCATCATCCAATTGGTTACACGCTCTGGTTACACACAGCCACTACATGCCGAACAGCCAATCAGCACTGAAAGCTGTGCATACAGTTCTACTCACAGACATAGCAGATAGGAGGAAAGATGTAGTGACCTCACACTTTAGACACTCTTTGCCTTTTCCTCTGCAGACTCTATACTTTCTGTCCCTCTCTTTTCTCTTCCTTCATGATTTTACAAGCCGCGCAGCAGTGTAGGCAGTAGGCACGTTGCGCCACAGAAATGACCGTCCTTGTCAAACACTGTGCGCTGCATGGTCTAGATTTAATGGAGGCCTCGAGGCACATAATGTGCCCCGAGGATATTTTGCAATCCAATTGACTGGATTACATGAAGAATCATTTTAGCCCTACATTACCATGAGCTCTTTAACATTATAGCTCTGCTAGCTCGTATTCCCTCCAGACGTGCCTCTCAGTCAATTGAAACAAGGCTGTTGATTATGGAAGCGTATTGCTGCCAATACTAAAATGACAATGCAAACATGAAAATGAAAATGCAATACACAATGCATTTTCAATTCAAGATTAAAGGTGCATTATTTGCGTCAAAATGAAAATTAAATGTCAATTATACCATTAGCATTTTCATTTTCATCTACAAGACTGCAAACTGTGTGACATAATTCAAATTATAATGAAAAAGGGTGTTTGCATTTTAATTTTCAAGAAATGGTCCAGTCAATACATGACATAATTCAAATGAAAATGCAAACATGAAAATGAAAATAGAATACTGACTTAACATTTACATTTCAGGATCAAAGATGCATTAAGTGTGACAAAACTCAAATGAAAATTCAAATGACTCCTTGGTTGTACATCATATTCAACACTACGTGGCAGTGTGTACATACGGCACTGTCATCAATCCAACAAGTAGCCTACCAAAAGAGGAGAAAAGGAAGCGCCAAGTTCTACCGCGAGCGGAAAGAGGACAGGCAGAGAGATGGCAAGTCAGCAGCAAAATATGTCATACTTGAGCAGAATTAAACATTCCATTGAGGAATTGGCTCTTTTGGTAGAGCAGAATGAAATCGCCAAATCAGATGTCCACGACCGGGTGTCAATGCTGATGGAAAACTTGGCAGAATACTCTGCTATCACTGATTCAGAGGTGAACGAGGTAACGGAATCACTTTCTGCAGTTATGGAGCCTGTAGCGGCTCCAGTGGCGGCTGGAATGGGGCGGCCAGCCATCGATATCCCAGAAGAAGCAGTGGAGAGCTACCTCCTGAGCGGATTAAAAGTTCGGGAGAAAGCAGAGGTTTTTGGTGTGAGCGTCAGAACTTTTTTCTGAAGGATGCAGAACTCCGGATTGAGGTACCGTCTCTGCTTAAACTATTCGAAATGCAAAAACTATTACTTGTGTGCAGGGCTTGACACTAACATCCGCCAACCCGTCAAATGCGGGTGATTATCAGCAGTGGTGGGTACCACCATCACTCCCATTAGCCACTTTGGCGGGTTGGATTTTATATATGAGAGGAAATATAAGAGTGCGGCCAACATTTTTTCGAGGTCGTACTGGTGCGCGTGACTTGTTTTTATAGCTGCGCATCATCATCTCTCTGTAATCCCCCGCTGACTAAACTCACCCTCATGAAGGATCGTGGTCTAAACCAACCAGAGACAGAGCCTTTTTGCATGTCTTTGCCTCTGATTGACCGTGGTACTGTTCATTCTCACTCAAGTTGTATGTGTACAATTCTCAACTCTGCAGAACAGCGGAGTTCATCCCGCTGCACGCGTATAAGACACACAACTACAAGAGAAAATTCAATTCCGTGCTTTCTGTGATCATTTATCAGTGCTTAAAGAGACATGTTATCATCTTACTCTGTTTTAGGCTATATGCTGTAATTATGTACGTTTCAATGTTATTCTTCTGTGATACATGGCGAAAACGTTTGCTTTCATCTTTTTCAGCTTTATGTCAGAGTATAAAGTCACCACAATCAGAAGTGTCCCCTGTCACTCTGTGTGGTTTATACTTTAAACTTACTATTTATGCACTATTTATTTTTAAATAAATGCACATACAGACTTGGGGAATCTGCTCTCTTCTACTGCACACATATTATTTTCACTCAGGTTTGTCAGCAGATCTTAGTCATGTTGTATCACTAAATACAGATCATGTCCCTGTCATTAGAAGCTGAATTTATGTCTAACTTTGAGAAATATTTTGATGTGTTGTATTTTAATTGGTAGAAAACAGCTTATCTCTGTTGTTGTGCATGTCTGATGTTAAATAATAAAATGATATCTATGCTCTGCCCATGGTGCTCATCAGACTGATATCATGCTTTAATAACTTGTTAAGTCCTCAGACAATTCGTCTATAAAATAAAACATTCTGTAGCATCATCAGGCTGCAGGACTCCTTCATAAAACCCGCTGTTACAATCTTGTAAATAATCTGAACTATCTGCTGCAGCCTCGGGTCACAAGTGTCATAAAGTCGTCTAACTGAGATGAATGGACTCATTTTCAAGAATAACGAGTGAGCACTGGAGCTGTTAAGCAGCTGAACTTACATGATTTTCCGGATATTTTTTGAATAACTGAAGGTAAATAATTTTTTTTCATCTGGATCTTCTCATTCTGCCCACCTATGTGTCCCTGCTGCTCGGTCAGGCTCTTCATCACTCGTCATCATTGATTAGCATAGACTCTTATTTTGATTTTGTCTGGATGAGCATGCATGAGGCATTCAGAGATTGAGATCCATGAGGATCAATCCAAATCAAGAGGGGTCTCTCACAGACCTCATTTTTGAAAGTTTTTCACAGACAGAGGCCCTCCCCGAGCTGCTGCAGGCTCAGGCTGACCAGCTCAAAGGTCATCTGAGGATTATCCACATGAGAATCTACATTTATTTTTTATTTCACTGTCTGAACATGTCTGCACTCATGTATGTGTGTGTGTGTTCATCAAGGACATTGGAGTTCAGTTTTAAACAGGACCCCAACTCATAAAATGCTTGGTGACATCAGTCTGTTAGGGAGGGGAAGCACCAACAGGTAGAACAAGAATACAGCTCAAGGTCAGGTCCCAAGTTATTGACAACAGCTAATTAGGCCACAAATGACTAAAACACATGAAAAAAAACTCCTGGCATCTCTACTGTGTTGGTCAACCATTTCAGCATGTCTTTGCTCAGCTGCCGGCTGGATTGTGATAACCTTCTCCTCTTCCACGTGAAATCCGTCTAATCTGACTTCGTTTTGTCTCAGTGAGCTTCAGAGACACGGTATGCCGCAAAATCCTCCATCTAACCAACTGCAAATCTTCACCCCCGGACAGCTGAGCGCTTCACTTGGAAGCCCGTGTTTAACTTGCCACTGTGTCAACATTTTCTACAGTACAGAGGTAAAACTTAAATCAATTGCTTCAGCAGGTTCTTTGAATGCTCACAGTGCAATCCCTTTTTTGTTGTCTATCATGATTTTGGAACAGTGAGAGGCCATGTACCCGGAAGTACTCAGCTTTATTTCCCTGCTCTGTACATGCATAACAGTAACATCAAATACTCTACTCCTCAAAACATTGACTGTGAAAGATGTAGCTCAGTGGTAGCGGCTTCGGCTGAAAACTGAGGGACAGACCCGCAGCTGACGTTCAAAGCCTCCATGAAACCGGCAGATTCAGCGGAGGTTCGGGTGAGACATGACGCAGGGATTGCAACAGCTCGGAGCTTTCTACATGCCTGGAAGTCACATGAAATAGTCAGGTCCTGCTGTACAAGCATGTTTCTGTCAAATGGCTCAGCGGAAAATTACCGTCTGTCAATTTGGCGACCCAGGTTCAAATTCTGGTCAAGACAAAAACGCTTCCTGGTGTATTACAGCCTTCAAGACACAGATTTTCAGAGAATCCAATTGAGCAGATCAGAATGTTAAACAGAAGTCTTCTTGTTTTTTCACATGCTTAACTGTAATAGTTTTAAAAGACAAAAATACTTTTTGCTGAATTTTTCACATTGAAATGAATGGGAGATTTATGCAGTTCTGCTGAAAGCTGCTTAATCCGTTAAACTCTACAGATGTGGCTTACTTACAAAAGACCCCATTCTTGCTTTAATAGATCCATTTATCTCTCACTTGTTTTACAGATGTATACATGCATGCATACATACTTACATGCATACATTAATATAATCAGACATACATGAACAGATTCATAAATGTATTATTTTATAATATATACACACAACAAATATACCATCTCATTCCCATATGCACATACTCTGAAAAATACATAAATAAAATCATAGAAACATACATGCACAAATATATGTCTAGAAAAATGAATATAAGTATTTATCAATACATATGCACACATATACCAACAGAAATGTATCAATAATCTTTTTTTTTCTTTAGAGTGTAAACTTCAGAACATATTTAACACTACTGCTACTGATTACAGTCTTTATTTTAGACCTCACATATTTAACTCTTAATGATTGATTCTAATTCCTTCAGTGTGGGCAAACATTTCAGCAGCTTTCCGCAATTTTCTTTCACCTTGATTCATTTTAAGCTTTCTTTTGCAACTTTTAGCAGTTTTTATTCAACATGTTCCAGTTGTCAGCTTTGCTTAACTGCTTCCAACTTCTGTGGTCACAATTTCACATTTTCAGCTTTATTTGCACTGGTTTTAGATATTTAATTTCACATTTCCAGCACTCAGACTCAGCACTTCAACACATTTGCTGCAAGGAAATGCAGATTTTTTTGTTTTCTTATTCTCTATGGTTTTTGGCACTTTTCACATTCTTCAAATTTGCACAGATTTTCACAGAAAAAAAACTTAGCAATACAGCATATTCATGAGAATTGGGCTTGTATTCTTCACATGTGTAACACTTATAATTTTTACAGTGAAAAATATTTCCTTCAAATATTTTTACATTGAAGTGAATTGGACATTTCTGCAGCTCTGCTAAAAACTACTTCAGCTTTGACGCTCAACAGATTGGGCATACTTCTGTCTACTCAGTTCTTGCTTCAACGGATTCACTGACTTATGTTCAGCTGTCTGTCTTCCACAGTTTTTCAGATATCAATTCTTAAGCAACACCAAGTTTTGTGAGTAAGTCAGTGTTCATAGAGCATGTCACGTGACCTCTCAGAGCTTAGAGCCCGCTGCTGACAGACAAGAAATCATTAGAATCTTCCTGCTATAATATCGTCAAACTGTCCTCCACAAGCATGATTTATACATCAACACGTCGAAAATTTCTCCTCTTGCTCGTAGGGATGGTGTTGTGAGATGATCTTTCTGTGAACTCTTCAAGTCAGAGAGCTCCCAGGAAATGCAACTTTTTTAGGGTCATCATGTGCCCTAACCCCGCTGTTACGTCGCCAGGCTACTCAGCTAAGCTACTTACCAAATCCACGCCGGAGGCTAGCCTAGCGGGTAACACTACCTACCTTCTCCCTGCGTGTTGCGTTTAACGTGAACGTGAAACTGCTCATCCCTGAGTGAATGCAAAGTTTCCCTGCTCTGGAGGGGGTTTGTGTGTGTGTGGAAAAACTCACCCAGCCAGGTCGTCCCCCCTCTCGCGTTCTTGTCTCTGTGGCCTGCTCGACCTCGACCCGACTGTCTCCCTCGTCGTCTCGTCACGTCGATGTGGTATTCTCTCGGCCAGCCCGCTCTCCGTCACATACGTTGTTCAGTTTTTAAGAGGTGTATATACAAAATCTTTGTGGAGGTTATGGGGATCCATAGTAAAATCAACGCTTCCTTCTTCTAAGTTTCCTTGCCGTCTCTCCTCGAGCATGTGGCCTCTCTAGCCTCCCCAGTTCCTGTCCAGGTGCAGCTTCTTGAGCAATCCAACACCACGCCCCCCCTCACGTGTGCATGTCAGTCTGCCCCTGTCAGTCATATTTAGCCCACGCCCACTTCTTCCAAATAACACGATATAAAAAGGAAACCTAACACCGTTCTGACCCTTTAACAGACTTCCTACTCACTAAGCCATTTGGGCCAGATGCAGGATGAAACTGTCAACCAAAATGGCGATAGAAGCCAATTCTCCTGGAGGACCATCAGATCCCCACAGTCTTAAGGACGATCGTAAAAGACTGCTCTCCTTTGTCTGGAACTGTGATGACCACCACTCATTGCCTTTAACCAAGCTTGCCAGGTTGACCTTTCAACCCTCTTATCAGCCCTGGGACATCTGTATTTAGAAAGACATTCTTTGAACTCAGTCCAATACCAAACTTTGGACAAACCCTTAAAACTCATGGTACATGTCTAGCAATGTGATATTCTGCTGTGTTGTGAAATGTGTATTATTTAGATCCAACTCCTGTTGTTCAGCCATTTATATTGGAAAAATAGGAGCTTCTGTCACAAGGAGACCCAACTCATTTCCTCATCATGAAAACTACCATGGATAAACAGTGCAACCTTGTGGAAGCTAAATAATCGGTATCAGTGAAGTCTACACAATATAGCTTTGTATAATAGTAATTATTAGTTGTGTCATATATATATATATATATATATATAAATATATATATATATATATATATATATATATATATATATATATATATATATATATATATACATATATACATATATATATACATATATATATACATATATATAGATATAGATATAGATATATAGATATATATACATATATATATATATATATATTAAGGCTGTCACTTTAGTGCATTAATTAGATTAATTAATTACAGAACACATAATTAATGCGTTAAAAAAAAATAATCGCAATTAATCATAGCACATAAACATTTTGATATTGGCCAGCTGGAGGACCCGTACATGGCAGTGGCACGTTACTTCACACATGCGTCTCTCTCTCTGTCTCTCTATATATATATATATATCTATATCTATATATATATATACATATACACATATATACATATATATATATGTATGTATATATATATATATATATGTATATATATATATATATATATATATATATACATATATATATATATATATATGTAACCATTAAATCTTTCCCTTATACACTATATTACCAAAAGTATTTGCTCACCTGCCATGACTCACATATGAACGTAAGTGCCATCCCATTCCTAATCCATAGGGTTCAATATGATGTCGGTCCATCTTTGGAGCTATTACGGCTTCAACTCTTCTGGGAAGGCTGTCCACAAGGTTGAGGAGTGTGTTTATAGGAATTTTTGACCATTCTTCCGTTCTTCTTCTGTCTCTGCTCTAATTCATCCCAAAGGTGTTCTATCGGGTTCAGGTCAGGACTCTGTGCAGGCCAGTCAAGTTGATCCACTCCAGACTCTGTCATCCATGTCTTTATGGACCTTGATTTGTGCACTGGTGCACAGTCATGTTGGAAGAGGAAGGGACCAGCTCCAAACTGTTCCCACGAGGTTGGGAGCATGGAATTGTCCAAAATGTTTTGGTATCCTGAAGCATTCAAAGTTTCTTTCACTGGAACTAAGGGGCCAAGTCCAACTCCTGAAAAACAACCCCACACCAAAATTCCTCCTCCACCAAACTTTACGCTTGGCATAATGCAGTCCGAAATGTACCGTTCTCCTGGCAACCTCCAAACCCCAGACTTGACCATCAGATTGCCAGATGGAAAAGCGTGATTCATCACTCCAGAGAACGCGTCTCCACTGCTCAATAGTCCAGTGGCGGCGTGCTTTACACCACTGCATCCGGTGCGCTTTGCATTGCACTTGGTGATGTGAGGCTTGGATGCAGCCATGGAAACCCATCCATGAAGCTCTCTGCGTACTGTACTTGGGCTAATCTGAAGGCCACATGAAGTTTGGAGCTCTGTAGCAATTGTCTGTGCAGGAAGTTGTCGACCTCTTTGCACTATGCGCCTCAGCATCCGCTGACCCCTCTCCGTCAGTTTACATGGCCTACCACTTCGTGACTGAGTTGCTGTTGTTCCCAAACTCTTCCATTTTCTTATATTAAAGCTGACAGTTGACTGTGGAATATTTCGGAGTGAGGGAATTTCACGACTGGATTTGTTGCACAGGTGGCATCCTATGACAGTTCCACGCTGGAATTCACTGAGCTCCTGAAAGCGGCCCATTCTTGCACAGATGTTTGTTGAAACAGTCTGCACGCCTAGGTGCTTGATTTTATACACCTGTGGCCAAGCCAAGTAATTAGAACACCTGATTCTGATCATTTGGATGGGTGAGCAAATACTTTTGGGAATATAGTATATTTTGGATAATAGGTATTGGTTATCAGAACATTCAGAATGAGATGATCTTACTCTTTATGTTGGTTGTATTGGGTGATTCCCAAATTATAACTCCCTATTAGAAAAACTTAAGTTTCTAAAAGTTTGTGAAAGCTTAGACAGACCCGCTCCCAGGCCACGCCTACTTTAGAGTTTAAAGCTGGAGGTGCAGTCTCAGTCCGTCACTTCTTTTACTTCTCTCTTCACTTCACTCTACTTCCTTCCTTCTCTTCACTCTCGTGTCTTCTACATACTTCTTTCTTCCCTTGAAACTTTTTCACGTGTTTGTCTTTTCGCACCTTTGCTGCGTGATGCTTCTTCGCCTGCCCAGCTGCCGACATGACTCTTCTGCTGTTTTTGTGCAAAGTCAGCACTGTTTGCCGTTGTTCAGTTTTGGCGCAAGTTTTTCAAGATTGATCTTTCTTTAACGACATTCTACCACCATCACGTTATTTAACTTGAGAAGTAATTTCGTCTGGCCAACAAGAATCCTTTTTTGAGTTCATTAAAGTAAGCCGCCGTGAACCAGTCGATATTCCTGCCCACCGCATCTTCATCTGAGCTGAACCAAGCCGAAGAGTGAGCTGCAACTCCATCCCAGCGCAGAACTACTTCCCGAGATCCTCAGGAGCACCAGACGGGTCCAGCCTGCCTTCGTCAAGAGGCCGCTGCATCGAGCCACATCATCCCCTGGTGACTTCAGACTCGTGAGAGACCTGTGCTACGTCAAAGTAAGACCTTTCCTGGACGTCCCTAGTCAGACGAGTGGTGTAAATTATCTCTATCGTTCAATCAGCCAAAATCACTTTTATTTTTCTTGGTTTTAAATAAACTCTCCTTAGAGTTAAAGTCCTGCATTTTAGAGTTTGTTTTGAAGTCTGACATCCCTGTAAAGAAAACTCTTCCCTTCAGGTTCAAGATTGATAAAATTAAAGTGTTAATCACTTGCTTTAGTTAATAAAAATCCAGTTAGTCTGATCAATTAATCAGTCAATGAATGAAATTTTGCCTATTTTTGTATAAATAGGATGGTGCCCCGTTCGAGTATTATTTGAGTAAATCAATAAATAAATTCTAAAGTCATAGCAAACAAAGACCAAACAAATTACTGCAACAGATTGGTACCTTTCACATTGAACCATTTCCATACCGATGCCGGGTACCTGGGAATCGGTATCCGTACTCAATGGTACCAATTTTCAGTACTTTTGCATGTGTTTATGGGGTAATAAATATTAATTTGCTTAATATTAAGATCTCAAATTCTTTAATTGTAAATTTATTTCTCAATATATAAAATTTGACAGATGTATATCAAAACAACATTCAACTGTTTGTATTGTAACATTGTAGTTGTTCCAAAAATGTCTTCAACATGAAAACCAGTAACTAAAATGAACCACAACTTAATAAATTAACTGCAGCCCTCACTTTAACTTTAGGGCAGTTTAACCATGGGCCCAACAGAGCTGTAAATAAAAAAAAAAGTGTTTACATTAACGTTACAAAGTACGAGGAACCGACCTGATAATGATAACTGACGCACATTAAAATGCCAATCTAATACCATCTTAAACATGAGGCTTATTTACCTGGACCAGGTATCCTCCTTGTTGCATTTGCTGCCATCACCAAATGTTAAAGCCATTTCTTTTCCTGTGTTTTCAGGCTGCGGACGACTAGTCGCCATTAGACACAGGCGTGCTAACAGTGCCGAATGAATCCTTTGTGGTCGTAGATCTGAGGCTATCAAATATTGTGCACTCTTCAGCTTGAAGGAAAATTTTGTGCGTCACCAGGTGCTTCCTCAGATTTGAAGTATTTCCACTGCTGGCCTTACACTTGGCGTCGCAAATATTGCAGCGAGCATAATCTGATCACATTTAATAAAGTAGAGCCATACTTTAGAGTAATTTCTCTCAGCCATGCTTGCTTTGTTGACTGAACCCGCGGCGGCTGACGTCATTACGCTATTGCTGTGCTGCGTTCAAGTCCGGTTTGGAAATTCTCCTACTCTACCCAATAGTATGCCTGCTTCTTCCACTCCTTCACAGTCACAAGGATGCGATTAGGTACCTAAACATGGCACCGTTTGATTTTACGTGAATTAGTCCTCGGTAGTACCTACACAATTCGGTCGGTACCTCTTAAAGAACCGAATTCGGTACCCATCCCTACTTACACGTGAAATCCATTTTAAAGTTTAATCTGACATCATTTTGTCTCAGTGAGCTTCAGAGTCACAGGTATGTCGCAAAATCCTTCATCATCACTAATAGAAATTGCTCAGCTGAGAGCTGAGCGCTTCACTTTGAGCCTGTTTTTAACTCACCACTGTGTCAACATTTTCTACTGTACAGATGAAAATTACATCAATCGCTTCAGCAGGTTCTTTGGATGCTCACAGTGCAATCCCTTTTTTTTCACAGTTTAGGCACAGCAACAGCTCATTTACCCTGAAGCACCCGGCTTCATCTCCCCACTTTGTACACACATAACAGAGACATTAAGTACTCTGCTCCTCCACGTAGACTGCATACAGTATATCGTGTTTCTCTGCGGTAGAGTCTTTGTCATGTTTTTTCTCTCACTCATAGCCTGCCCCTCTCCTTCCGGTTCATGGCAGCAGGGCTGTGAATAGAACAAAAAGAACTGTC
Organism: Scarus forsteni; assembly: GCA_036419115.1. NCBI lineage: Eukaryota > Metazoa > Chordata > Actinopteri > Labriformes > Labridae > Scarus > Scarus forsteni. The sequence continues at coordinate 5,812,381 of JAZDUH010000400.1, read as the reverse complement.
ACACTTGCGCTCTTTTTCTCTCTCTCTCCCTCTTCTTTCTCATTAGTAGCCTACCTACCGGTGACAGAGAAGAAGGGGCCCAGAACTAGGCGATTTACAGATTGTCTTTCCTCAACAATGGTGCAATTCATCTCTTTTTTTTTCTCTATCATGGTTTTACCACTGCAAAAGCTCCACTGCAGTGCTCTCTAGATGCATATGAGTGACATTGAATACTGTGGCCTTGCAGTGTGTGCATGTTACTGCTACCTGGCCTAGCAGTTGTTATTTATTATTTATTTATTTTCTGGATATTACTGGACATTAATTTAAGGAAATTAATATACATTACATAACCAGCTTTGCTCTCGTTAATTAAAGGGGCACCATCCTTTTTATACAAAAAAGGCAGAATTAACTTAATTAGCTGATTTATTAATTTATTTCATTTAAAGTAGATAAATCAATTAAGTCAAACTTATCAGTTTAATCAGTTAAGTCAAACTTCAGTTGTTTAATCAATCTCAAATCTAAAGACAGAACTCTCATGCAGTGATGTCAATCTTCCAAATAGAATACCAACAGACAGAACTTTAAATATAAGGGTGATTTATTAAAATGAATATATAAGACAAAATAAAATAAACACTTAAGAAGGAATAAATGTCAGAGTTATACTGAATCAATGATGCTGTCAATCAGGAAAGAAGATATGAACCCTCAAGGAACATTTAAGCATATGGAGTGGTTATAGAGGATTAATTTCACGAATTAATCTACTTGTGAAAGGTCAAATAAGGGGAAACTATTGGAGAATTGAACCAAGACACACTCAAGCCCATCTGAAATGACTGGAGAACCACGCCTTACTTCGTTAAGCTTTAATGATCGGATCTCAGACTGGTCCTGAGCTACTGAATGCTTTGGACTGTTCTGGTTCTGGGTGTCGTCCCAGAGGGTGAAGTCCACATCCAGCGCGATGGATCCAGGAAGGATGTTCCGATGCGAGCTGGTCTGTCCCAGGTTTCCCGGGGGGGAGGAGTCTTAGATTGGACTGGCAGGTTCTGTTCACGGTGAAGCTGGAGCTTGGACGTTGGTGTCTCGATTGTAGAAAAAATTGATTTGTAACTAATTCCAAAAATCAAGAATGGCTTTTATCGACGGGCATGTCACCAAAAGAATTAAGGAAAAATATTGGAGCCAAAATCAAAAGCGGTGACGACGGGGAGGAAGAAGAAAGGAGACAGAAGCGGACAAGCAGGGGAAAGAAGACAAGAGGACAAGAGGGAGTATCACGTCTCTCTCTCTGGTTTTACTTCTGAAGAGGATTTCAGAGTAGGAGGGCCTTCTGTGGAAATCCAAACTTTCCTCAACTAATATTTGGCCAATATTAAGTTGTATTTTGATTAAACATCCACTATAAGCACTCCAACTGGATAGGAAATCTCATGGTGATCAATTTGATACCAAATACTATATATCTAAAGTATAAGAAAGAATTAAACAATTCTAATCCTATTAAACAGTCAATTAAACAAAATAGAGGTGGTTAACTTTAGACATACAAGTCAACATGCCTTTAAGGTGGTTTGCAACTAAACTTAAGGTGTAGAAATCCTATTATAAGCATTCTTCAATGAAACAGAGTGATAAAATAATACAGAGTAATAACCCAACTTTCTCCTAAGTTGGGGATTTTTAGGGCTAAAAACACACAAGTCACATCATTAGAAAGCATTTGTCATGACAGGATAAAATATAACATTATTAGACATGTCCATTATTTCATTTAAACAGTTTGAAAGTTTTGTGGTTTTCTGTGCTAGACAGAGACCACATCTGGAGCGGATGAGGGGTCCAGGATGGCCAGGGAGGTCAAAGGTCAACTTAGGTGCCTCCTAAGAATTGTTTATGACTTCATACTATTTGGTCTCAGCCAATCGCTGTTTAGGAAGAAAAGTAAACATCCACACTGATGTCTGTTTGGGGGTACCTTGCAGTCATTAACGACAGACTCGATGGCGCCAGATGTTTCTAGGAGATTTACAGTCATGATGCAGGGAGGCCCAGAGTCAGAGAGGAATGTTCTTTATCCTTTTAGAGTTTCCTTAAAGTTGATCAGTTTGATATCGCCACACGGTAATGTGGGCGACTTTAAATTTGGTGGCCTGGGCTTAAATCCCAGCTGAGACAATTATACTTTTCTGCTGTGCGTCACAGTCTTCAAATTTGCTCACATTTTCAGGCATAGAAGTAATAGTTTTAAAAGACAAAAAGGTCTTTGGCTGATATTTTTTTTTCCATTTAAATGAATGGGAGGTTTATGCAGTTCTGCTGAAAACTTCTTCAACTTTCAAACTCTCCATTCTTGCTTTGACAGATTAACTGATCTCTCAATTATTTTACAGATGCATACATACATACATACAGTTTATGAACAGAAAAATAAATGTTTTTTTTCATACACACACATCAACAGAAATATACTAATAAAGAAATATACCATTTCATTCTCATATTCTGATAATTACATAGATATATAAACATATAGAAACATATGCACAAATACATTTATGGAAAAAATAAATACATTTATTTATCCATACATACATCCACAAATAAATGTCTATAGAAAAATGAATATAAGTATTTATCAATACATATGCATGCATACATCAACAGAAATGTATCAATAATCAGTTTTTTTTTTCTTTAGAATGTAAACTTCAGAACATATTTAGCTCTTCCGCTACTGATTACAGTATTTGTCATTTTAGGCCTTACACATTTAACTCTTAACGATTGATTGTAACTCCTTCAGGGCTGGCTAAAATTTCAGTAGCTTTCTGTAGGATTATTTCACATTCATTCGTTTATAGCTTTCTTTGAGACTTTTAACATCGTATTCCACATTTTCAAATTTTCAGCTTTGCTTCCGCTGCTTTTGTGTATTTCATTTCACATTTGTATCATTAAGACTCAGCAGTTCAACACATTTGCTGCAAAGGAAATGCATTTTTTCTAGTTTAAATCAAATATATAAGCGAGAGTAAATGTGGAAAACAATGGCTTTTTAAAGAAACATTTAATATCACTGGATTAAAACTGAAGCTCCATGAATGTGGTCATATAGTTGTGACAGATGGTGAAGGTAAGGCTTATTTGGACTTTCAGAGTGGCATATTTATTATAAATGAACATGTTAGTCAGCTGCACTTTCAATTATTTGAATCAGTAATGATAAGCCTTAAAATAATACACTAGATAATATTCTAGAGAAAAAGCTGTTTTCATCAAAAAGCTGAGTGTAAATGTTCACGAATGTTTCTATCAAATTGGTTTTGTTTTGAATAAAAGTAATTTCAGTTAAGTGGTCAGTACTTCAGTAGATATATTTATGTTTGTTCCACAGCTTGTTTAAAAAAAGAGTAGTTCAGGTGCATTTTAGCAGTGTCTCTATCAACAGGTCTTTCAATAATGTGGAGCTTTAAATGATCCAATTAAATGTTGGTCATGCAGAGCTGAATTGATTATAGCCTCTGCTTCGGCTTATTTTGGACTTAAACAAGTTAGTCATCAGTTCAAACTCATCTAAGCTGTTTTAAAACAGATAAAATGATTCAGTCACATATTATTTTTAAATGCAATCAAATGACATGATAAAAATACTATGGGAAATTCTCTATTAACTTGGAACTAGTGTCTTATCTCACTCATAGATGCATGCTTACGGTTACGAGGACAAAGGCCAAGGTCTGTAGTGCTACTTGTAGTCATTTGTTGCTTATGACTGTAATATATCAGGAACATTGCAAGACACTGACATCAATCTCTACTCAAATATCTACTTAGATACAGGAATGAACCATGTGGATTTCGAAGGTCAAAGGTCAAGGTCATGGTCAAGAAATGTTAAGTTCTGATAAAACCGCTGTCATAGTGAGCAGTATCCACTCTGTTCTCTTCACCAGCAGTCATTGTTTACAGTCTGGCTGTTTCTTCTCACTGACGGCACATTTGTAGCCCCTGCCTCTTTGTCCTCAGGCTGTGATTGGTCAGTGTCTCTGCAGACAGAGCTCATTCAACTGGAAGCTTTTGTTAGGTATGTAAAGGATAGATGGGTCCTCTTCTTTCTTTTCTTTTCTGGGGGTTTCTTTTGTTTTCTCATTTACTTTGGACTGGTTTTCACGATGGAAAATAAAGTGGGTTAAGCTGTGTTGGCATAACTGTGTTTTCTGATGGACTTGAACGCATCGTGCTTGAGGTGTGCCAGGAGTGGACGTCTGTCTTCTTTTGTAAGGCGTCATTAGCCATCAGGTAAAATGGGCTGCAGCTGGGAGGTTTTTGGAGATACCAACGTACAGACGCCTGAGGATTCGACACGGATTCCCACTGAGATAAAACCAGCATTGTCCTTTTGTTTAACCCCCAACCAAAATACAAAAACTGAACTGAGAAAGAAGCCGACTGGGTTCGCCGCTCACAGCTACTCCGATTGGGTTCGCCGCTCACAGCTACGACGGAGTCCGCCATTCGACTCGCCGCCGACCAGAGCCGTCCTCGCCAGGTGCCCGGCCGAAAGACGTGTGGGTGAGCTTATCCCGCTTCGGTTGTTTCTGCGTGAAAACCAGTCCATTCTTTCTCTAGCTGTCTAGTATCACTTGTACACTTTAGGTTATGGTTAGCTATATGTTTTTTCTGTTTTGTTCTGGACCCGGGTGAGGCTAATCCGTAACAAAATGGGGGCTCGGCCGGTATATTAACTAGGTTAGTGACGTTGTACGTATTAAAGCAAGATAGTTACGTCCAAACATTGTCTTGTGAGAAAAGCACAGGGAGTTGTATTCAGCTCGGGAAAAGCGATGTGTCGTTAGGTTTACTGTTTAGGCTTGGCACGTCGGCTACGGGCAGGCTAGCTGCACGGTGCTAATTTCTCAGAAGTACAATGTTTGTGTGTATTTGTTAAATCTAACTATTGAAAAAAAAAAAACGTGTGTACTGATAGGACGGTCGGACTTGACGTTTTGATGGTTGGGCGGCTTTCATAGCTGGTTTGATTTGCATTTCGTAAATTTGTTTCCGCGGGCTGTCCTAATTCCAATGTATCAGTGGTTGTGTAATATTACGGGCTCTTGAGTGTCTGCTTTGGTCGATATACTAACTTTTTGGTAAATTGGTTAAGGTTTTGTTTAAGTAAGTATTGCTGCTAGGCGCAATTTTGGTTTCGGTTCCCTTTTGCTTGGACCATATTGGTGAAATTGACCTTAACAATGAGCACTTTTAAGTTGGAGGATTTCTGCGAGAGCGATTTTGGGCGCTCTGAGTTGCGTAAGCTTAAAAAGGAGGATCTAGTTGCAGTTGCTCATCACTTTGAAGTTGATATTGGCCCGGATGTCAAAAAGCTTGATCTTGTCGAGACTTTAATTAAAGAGATATTATGCCTAAGTTTAATCGTGATGATGTGGGGTCTTTCTTTGAGGCTTTTGAAAAAATTGCCATTGATCTTGATTGGCCACAGGATAAATGGACCTTATTAATCCAAAGCGTGTTAGAGGGTAAAGCACAGGAGGCCTATGCAGCATTGGACATTAATGACAGCAGGGACTATGACATTAGGAAAGTGGTCTTAGCTGCATACGAAGTGGTACCTGAGGCGTACAGGCAGACTTTTAGATCACTCCGGAAAAAACCTGGTGACACTTTTCTTGATTTGGCTAGACAGCAGGAAGTGGTGTTTGACCGGTGGCTTTCAAGCACTAAAACATATAACTTCCAGGATCTTCGTCAGCTGGTGCTGGCCGAACAGTTTAAATCCAGTGTGCCGCGACATATTGAAATACATCTAAACGAGTTGGAAGTTACTGACTTGAGGAAAGCTGCCATGGCAGCAGATTCCTACGAGCTTACACATAGAGATGTGCAACTCAAAGTAAAGCCTGGTAGAGAGAGGGTTTCAGATAGGCCTGTAGAGGTCAGCATGACTAAACCCGTAACCTCTTTGGCATCCTCTTCAGTGCCAATTAAAAGATATGAGAGGCCATCCTTTCAGAAGAATGACATTATTTGTCATTACTGTAAAAAGCCTGGTCATGTGAAGTCTAATTGCCTGATTCTGAAAAGAAAACAGGGGGATACAAAAATTGTTGGATTAATTGGGGCCCCAACTCAAGCTGTCGATCTAGGAGCAGGTGATCTGAGAGGCCCAATCTGTCCAGTATCGGAAGGATTTGAAGGATTTGTATCCAGAGGTGCTGTTTCCTGTTCTGCTTCGGGGGAAAGGGTCCCGGTTAACATTTTAAGGGACACAGGTGCTAATCGGTCTTTGCTGCTGAAGGGCATTTTGGATTTTCCTCCTGCAACTTTTCTGAATGCATCCACCCCAGTAAAAGGAGTAGGTGATGGTTTTGTCAGTGCTCCCTTGCATCAGGTGTTTTTGCAGTCTAACATTGTGAATGGCCCTGTTGTAGTAGGTGTGGTACCTGAGTTGCCAATTAAAGGTGTAGCTTTTGTACTGGGAAATGACTTGGCTGGTACTCGGGTATGTGTGACCCCAGTTGTATGTGAGACCCCCTGTGAGGTTCCAGAGACGGTAGCACTTGAGAGAGAGCACCCAGAGGTTTTTACCGCCTGTGTGGTAACACGCTCTCAATCCAAACACAGTGAAGAGGGTAACATTTCCGAGGACCATGGGTCCTCTGACTGTTTGGCAGATACCTTTTTTGCCCAGCTAGCTGAAGTGTCTCCTTCTCAGTTTTCGCGTGAAGCTCTCATATCTGAGCAGGAGAAGGACCCCTCAATTGCTTCCTTGAAAGCCACAGCTGGTTCTGCAGAGGACCTCAAAGGGGTAGCAGAAGGTTTCTTCCTTCAAGATGGAGTGTTGTTGAGGAAGTGGCGTCCGCGTGACCGTCCGGCAGATGAATCTTGGGCTGTTATGACTCAGATTGTGTTGCCAAAAGGCTTCCAAAATGAAGTTTTGCGTTTAGCTCATGAGGTATCTATGGCAGGCCATTTAGGCATCCGTAAAACTCATGAGAAGGTTGGAAGACATTTTTACTGGCCACGCATGCATAAAGATGTTGTGCGGTATTGTCGAAGTTGTCATGCTTGCCAGGTCACGGGCAAGCTGAATCAAACGATCCCAGTGGCTCCTCTCTGTCCTGTGCCAGTTATGGAAGAACCATTTTCCAAAGTGCTGATTGACTGTGTTGGACCTTTACCAAAAACGAAGAAAGGTAATGAGTATCTCTTGACTATTATGGATACTGCCACCAGGTTTCCAGAAGCTGTGCCTTTACGATCAATCAAAACCAAGGCTATAGTCGAGTCGCTGCTTCATTTCTTTTCCCGTGTAGGTCTACCACGGGAAGTTAAGCATGATCGTGGGTCTAAATTTACGTCTGGAATGTTTCAAGACGTGATGCATGATCTTGGGATTAAGCAAATAATGTCATCGGCTTATCATCCGCAGTCACAAGGGGCCATTGAGCGTTACCACCAAACTCTAAAATGTATGATTAAGACTTACTCTGTGAGCCATGCAGGTGACTGGGATGTTGCCATGCCATTTCTTTTGTTTGCCATCAGGGACTCTGTGAATGAAGCTACAGGTTTTAGTCCTTTTGAGCTTGTTTATGGACATCAGGTACGTGGACCACTAAGGATGGTCAAAGAACAGCTGTTGCAGTCAGCAGGAGAGGGCCGAGGGGGTTTGTTGCACTATTTTGCGTCTTTTCAGGACAGGTTGCGCTCAGCTTGTGAGTTGGCCAGGACAAACTTGACAGCTACCAAAGGTAAAATGAAGGCTCAATATGACCGAAAGGCTGTAAGACGCACCTTTAAGCCAGGAGATCAGGTTCTGGTGCTGTTGCCGATGGGTGCAGGGAAGCTGGGTGTGAAGTTTTATGGTCCATACAAGATTATTAAGGCTGTGGGTGAATGTAACTATGTAGTGGAGACACCGGATCGTAGACTGAAGTCGCGTCTGTGCCATGTAAACCTTTTAAAGCCATACTTTGTCCGTGATACTTTCACAGTGGTAGGTACTGTAGTGAAAGAGGATGAAAGTGAGGAGGATGAGGTAGTTTCGGTGGAACCAGTGACAGCTAGGCTCAAGAACTCAGCAGCCTTAGCTAGCCTCCAGGAATCCTTGACTCATCTCGCCATTGAACAACAGGAAGAGGTTTTGCAGTTGGTGAGTAAATTTAAGTCTCTCTTTAAAGACACCCCTGGCCTTACAGACTTGATAACACATGATGTGGCCCCGGGGTGGCAACTCCAATAAAGCAACACCCTTATCGAATTAATCCGCAAAAGTGGGCTCAAGTAAAGCCAGAGTTGACATACATGGAGGAAATCGGGGTGATTGAACAAGGCTCCAGTGAATGGAGTTCTCCTTTGGTTCCTGTCCCGAAGCCCGATTTGTCTGTGCGTCCATGCATTGATTACCGTAAGGTAAATAATGTGACAAAGACCGATGCATATCCTATACCTCGCCTGGAGGACTGCATTGACAAGATTGGCAGTGCTCAGTATGTTTCTAAGTTTGACTTATTAAAAGGCTATTGGCAAGTACCTTTGACTGAACGGGCCAAAGAAGTGTCTGCTTTTGTTACGCCGGAGAGTTTGTACTGTTGTCAGGTCCTCCTAGGGGTAAATTTTTGGCATGAAAAATGCGCCCGCCACATTTCAAAGGTTAATGAATCTGGTGACTTCAGGTTTGCAGAACACAGTGACATATCTTGATGATGTTGTTTGTTTTAGTTCGTCCTGGTCAGATCACATGAAACATCTGAGAATGCTGTTTGAGCGCCTTGAGGAGGCAGGCCTGGTGATAAACTTACCCAAATGTGAGATTGGAAAGGGACAGGTCACCTATTTGGGCCACCAGGTGGGCCAAGGTTCTGTGAGGCCAAGGACAGCCAAGGTTCAGGCGATTTTAGACCTCCCTGCGCCAAAAACTAAGCCTCAGCTTATGCGCCTATTAGGGATGTGTGGTTTCTACAGACGTTTTGTTCCAAACTTTGCTGCTGTGACTGCACCTCTTACCAACTTGTTGAAGAAAGGGGTAAAGTATAGCTGGTCAGCAGACTGTCAAAAGGCTCTTGAAATGGTTAAAGCCATTTTAGCAAGTGAACCAGTTCTAGCGGCACCAGACTTCTCTTCTCCGTTTAAGCTTGCAGTTGATGCATGTGATGTAGGAGTAGGAGCGGTCTTACTACAGACGGATGGGTCAGGAATTGACAGGCCTGTAGCATATTTCTCTAGGAAACTGAACCGACATCAAAGACGGTACTCAACAATAGAGAAGGAGGCCCTGGCCTTGGTTCTCGCGGTTCAACATTTTGAAGTTTATATCTCAAGTGCTAGTGGGGACCTTGAGGTACTGACAGATCATAACCCGCTTACTTTTCTGGCAAAGTTCAAGACCTCCAGTCAGAGGGTGTTCAGGTGGAGTCTTATTCTTCAGCCTTATAGTCTGACTGTTAGGCATGTACCTGGTAGAGACAATGTAATAGCAGATGCCCTGTCAAGAGGTTGAGAGACACTATTGAGTATTCCGAATGTTTAAGAGGTTTTGTTGATTGTCGTGCTTAAAAGGAAAGCAACGAAATCAATGAATGACGACGGTTCTTTTGCAAAGTCCTATATGGGAGCAGAGCAGCCCAAATTGGGATTAGGATAGGACTGTCTTGTTTTAAAATTAAAATGTTAATATAAAAATTGTGTAAACTTTAAAAAGAAAAAAACTACAAAAAGAGAAAAAAAACTAAACAGAAGAAGGTTGGTTTTTTTTTTTTGTTAAGGGGGGAGGAATGTTAGGTATGTAAAGGATAGATGGGTCCTCTTCTTTCTTTTCTTTTTTGGGGGTTTCTTTTGTTTTCTCATTTACTTTGGACTGGTTTTCACGATGGAAAATAAAGTGGATTAAGCTGTGTTGGCATAACTGTGTTTTCTGATGGACTTGAACGCATCGTGCTTGAGGTGTGCCAGGAGTGGACGTCTGTCTTCTTTTGTAAGGCGTCATTAGCCATCAGGTAAAATGGGCTGCAGCTGGGAGGTTTTTGGAGATGCCAACGTACAGACGCCTGAGGATTCGACACAGATTCCCACTGAGATAAAACCAGCATTGTCCTTTTGTTTAACCCCCAACCAAAATACAAAAACTGAACTGAGAAAGAAGCCGACTGGGTTACGCGCTCTACTCCGATTGGGTTCGCCGCTCACAGCTACGACGGAGTCCGCCATTCGACTCGCCGCCGACCAGAGCCGTCCTCGCCAGGTGCCCGGCCGAAAGACGTGTGGGTGAGCTTATCCCGCTTCGGTTGTTTCTGCGTGAAAACCAGTCCATTCTTTCTCTAGCTGTCTAGTATCACTTGTACACTTTAGGTTATGGTTAGCTATATGTTTTTTCTGTTTTGTTCTGGACCCGGGTGGGGCTAATCCGTAACACTTTGAAAGTTTGATCTGTCTGATGACAGACCTGGAATCAGATGGATAAATGTGAACTGTTGGTTACAACATTGTTGATCATCTTTTTGTTTTTCATTGTCTCACAGGTCTTCAGAGAGCTGGTTTTGAGTCTCCTCAGGTCTTCTTGGTGTCCAGCAGAGAGCTCCACCTCTATGATTTCCCTCTGCTACAGGAGACCCTGCAGAGAGAACTTCCTGATCACAAGAGGGAGGCCTTTCTGCTCGCCATGCCGAACATCAGCCTGGAGATGATCAACAAGAAGAAAAAGGCTTTTCAGAGCAAAATCGAATACTTTGCTTTTCTGTCTGCAGCTGGAGCAGCTGTACCAGTTCCTGGACTTTCTGTGGCTGTTGATGTATCAGTGTTAGTTGGTGTTACCGTACGGTATGTTTATGGATTTGGTCTCGACATCCAGTCACTCAAAAGAATAGCGAACTACTCAGGTGTTCCTTATCAGGAACTGAAGTCGATTATCATTTCATCACTGGCAGCAGCTGAAGTAACTCCTGATCATATAAAAAAAGTCTTGTCCCAGACTTGCACAACAGTTGCATTACTGATAGCAGAGGAAGTCTCAAAATTCATTCCAATACTTAAAATCCCAACTGCAATGATCTCCTCTTTTGATTTTATTTACAAAGTCCTCAACATCATACTCAACAGGCTTGCTGAAGATGCAGAAAAGATTCTTCAAAGGATCATGGATGAGAGACCACAGGGTCATAATAGATAATCAGATAATGTAAATATTGGATACCACTGGATCTGAAAAATACAAAACATGAGCCATTGTGTAAAACAAAACATGTCAGCAGTAAGAATATATTTTCTTTGTTCTGTTTTAATTGATGGTCCTGTATCTCTTCTCACTCGTTTTAGACACCTCACTTTCTCTTATCAATGAATTTTGAATGTTAGTGACAATTATATAAGGCCTGACAAATGATAGTCAGGACCATGATGTCAGTGATTAAGGGAATATTATTTATGAATCCTTGTACTGTGTCAGCTTTCTCTATACACTAGGTTTGGTTTTGACCTGAGCCTTGAATCAGCTTTAAATTACACTAAATCCAATTACCTAACATGGCAGTTTGACTTACAGCTTTAACAAGTCATATCTCAGGCTGTAGCCTTTAATTTAAGAGAATTTCCAGACAATTTTCCAGCCATGAGCACTGATCAGATCAGTGCACATGGCTGGAGGAATTGGATGTATAGCATTGTTAATTATACATGATAAAGAAAAAAATGAATTTAAGATAGCGATTTCTGTAGTCCTTGTTAGAAGTCTGTTCCAATCTTTTTGAAGATGAAACAATGCTTTAAAATCCACATAAGGGGCAATGCCAAATGCATTTAATGGTGTAGAATATTTTTAAATATAATTTGCTTGTGTTTACTACTCAACTCACAACTGAAACATTTGTTCAGATTTTAAAAAATCACAAAAAATGGACTTCAAAATGTACAGCTTGGCAGCACAGAGCGGTAGATTACAGACAAACACTCACAGTGGAAACAAAGTAATGAGTGATAAGATATGGAGGACATCTTGGTGTTTTTATCACTGAGTATCTTTAAACACATTTTTTAATTTGTTTTAAAACAGTTGAATTTCAGGTCACAATTTTATTGGGCAGGGCTTCCATATGGTGTAAGAAAGCTGTCAAAAAAGACGTATATTTGTGTGGCATAACTAATAATTAGCATTTGTAATTTCAACCATTTCTGTGTTAACAATGTTGTTTCACACAAAAATTTGCTGTCATATATAAGTCTGTGAAATTGGGTTCCGGTTACAGTTGTTTTGGTACGAGTACAAAGTCTTATGAATACAACTCACTTTTCTACGACTACGAATTCTTCTTTGTGAGTATGAATCCAAGATTACGGTTACGAATCGAAAAGTGCTGGAATGACGTCACTGAGGTTACAGGTCGCAGGGAAAGCAATCAATCTTCTCTAACCGCATACCCAAGCCCCAGAGGCAAACATGAAGGGAAATACAGAAGGAGACAGCCTTCCAACATAGGCATTATATATATATACATATATATACATATATATATATATATATATATATATATATATATATATATATATGTATATGTATATATATACTAAATATATATGTATATGTATATATATATATATATATATATATATATATATATATATATATATATATATATATGTATATATATATATATATATATATATATATATGTATATATATATATATATTAGTGCTGTCAATAGATTTAAAAAAAATAACTAATTAATCGCATAATTTTGTGTAGTTAACTGAGATTAATCGAGATTCATTGAGATTAATTTATCAATAAATTAATCGCAATTAATCTCATTTTTCTACTAAAGACAGAAGCTTGTGACATATTTACTTGAGTAAAATCACGGAATTAATGTAGAATCAACATAATCAACACAAAGACAGTATATTTGGGTTCAAAGACTATTTTGTAAAATAGCTTTCTTTGATCTCTCAACATACAGTTTCTCTCCTGTGAAACACAATCAACATTGACACAGCATTTAAAGACATCTCAAAAGTCCCTCTTTGTCCATCTTGCTCAGAACAGGTAGCTAGCTTTGTGTAGTTTGGCTGCACTGCACACCTCATCAGAGGTTACAGGTCAGCCGTGACAGGAAGTAACAAAGCTGCGTTAACTGTGTTAATTTTTTTTAACACGTTATATATTTTAAATTAATCTCCAGAGTTAAAGCATTAATTTTGACAGCACTAATATATATATATATATATTTTATATATATAAATATATATATATATATATATATATATATATATATATATATATATATATATATATATAAATAAATATGTATATATGTATATATATATATATATATATTAGTGCTGTCAGACAATTAAAAATTACTGGATTTATAATTAATTAATCTAATTAATCGCATTTTAATCTCATATCTGCTTAAAGTATCAAAATAAAGAATTTGAATTCTAGGATATTTTAAAATTGTCAAATGAATACACTTAGAAGTGAAGATTTGTAAATCCCCATTTTCATTGGTGACAGAATAAAACCAAAGTCAGGATAACTTGTCCAGAAAATTCTAAGCTCAATCAGGTAACTCAAATTACACTTTAAGTTTGTTTCATCAATCATATTCAAAATAAGAAAAAGGTCGAGGACATCCAGCTAAACAATTAGGCCTGAATTAAAGAATTCAGTACAAATATAGAAAAATAAATTCAAAAATAAAATATGACTAAGTCTTAAATAGACCATTCCTGTTGTCACCTGGACTTTGTTTGGTTTGACTAGAGACACATGTGTGAAGTGGCGTGCCACTGTCATGTACGGGTCCTCCAGCTGGCCAATATTAAAATGTTTGTGTGCTATGATTAATCTTGTGATTAATTTTTGTAACGCATTAATTTGCGGTGTAATTAATTAATCTAATTAATGCACTATAGTGACAGCCCTAATATATATGAATATATATATATATATATATATATATATATATATATATATATATATATATATATATATATACATATATACATATATATATATATATATATATAAATATATATATATAACCAGACATCTAATATAAATCATGTTGACATGCATATTAAACTTTAAATATGTTTTTACGCAGCTGTGTTAGAATAAAACAGAAAAAAAAATCATATACTTTCAATATTGCGCCATTTACTGTCACTTTACACTGCACAAAATAAGAGCATAAATGCATTCACTCCACTTGTTTCTTGTGCAATACCAGAGTGAAGAGAGCCATCCAAAATGGCGGCGATGCTGGATTAAGCTCCAGGCCATAATGAGGCAGTGGAGATGGATTGCTTTCCCTGCGACCTGTGACACCAATGACGTCATTTCAGCACTTTTCGATTCATTCCCGTAAGCTTTGATTCAAACTCACAGGGAAGAATTTGTAGTCGTAGAAAAGTGAGTTGTATTCATAAGACTTTGTAATCATATAAAAACAACTGTAACCTGAACCCAATTTCACAGACTTATGTATATGACAGCAGATTTTTGTGTGAAACAACATTGTTAACACAGAAATGGTTGAAATTACAAATGCGAATCATTAATTATGCATACATCTTTTTTGACAGCTTTCTGACACCATATTTCCACTGAGTCATGACTTTCACAGAATAAACCTTACTGCCAAAAAGCAGAATGCCAGAAGTGTGGTGTGTAGAACCATGTCTTGATGAAGATATTCATGTGGGTTTCACTGATGTCTCTGAGTGGAAGTTGATTAAGTTACTCAGAGGGGGAGAGACCAATTAAGATTTTAAATATTGAACCCTGTGAGTGACCACACTGATATTTTCACCCATTGAAAATCGCATTATGCTTTTAAAGGGATAACTGTTTGCATTATGTGATGTTCTGGTAAGTTAATTGGTAGAAACTCTACTTAATGACATACTTCAACATATTTGTACCACTTTTTAATGTTCCATGCTGTCCTGGAACTTCAGTTAAATAGAATTAACATCAGCCTTTGGTTAGCACAGGTCCAGTCAGACAAATAAAATACATCAGAACTCTATGATCTTTTTTGCTTGAGAAGCATCTTGTTGATAATTTGCTGGAGGAGAGCTAGCATTAGCCAATCTAGGCTCTCTGTATTGTTTAACTGAGGTGAAGTTATTAAAGAATTTAAAAAATTAAAAGTAAATAATAAGGAAAATGGAGATTATTTTTAGTTGTTTTTAATTTGAAGAAGCTGAGGACAGGAACATTTATCTAACCTAGCAACAGTAACAAAGGCTGACAAAGGGTCATGTGTACAGAAAAAAACAGTCCCGTATTGTTGCCCCTGCTCGATAGGTTGATTATTAGAGATACTCATACTGTTCTACTTACTAACTAGATAAGCACTCTGAGAGCTTGGACCACTGCCAAGCAGCTCAGTTCCATCCATAAATCATGATTTCCACCCAACTTTATAGCCCTATACTTATTTTATACGCATATTGTGGAATGAAACATATCAGTCTGCAAGAAGTGTGATTATTGATGATATAAACATCATCCAGTTAGTAGTGGGTCTTGCAACTCTTTGACTGAACCAATTTTCTGCTGCTTTTACAGATGTTAATGATGTGCGCACTATGGCCCTGCTGTGCTGTCTGTGTCTATTGCAACCTCTGTTCCTTTTCTCTATCTGTTTTAACGTCCCGTCTGTCCTTGAGCAGGCGTATCTACTCTCCTGGAATGTTTTGCAAACGGAGACTCAATTACCTCCTCTCCTCCCTGAACTCCCTCATCCTGTGACCTCTGCTCTGGATCAAAAACTCTCTCTCTCAAGGCCGTACAGTCATCTTTTTGGACAATAGAGACTTTGTGGGGTCTGAGCTAAGACAAGGTTGCAGGTTTTTTCTTCAAATCAACGCCCCCGGTGGCTTCATTTCTGTTTGTCTCTCTGAAGCATCTGTGATTAGCCTGTTCTGAGCTCTAGTGGTCGAAATGAAGAATCACATCACTGCAAGATTTAAGTCAATTTTATTTAAGAGATATTATGTTTATTAAATCCTATCACAAATAATTTCTTATAATTACTTTATTTCTTTCAAAAAACAGTTATTCATGATTAATTTGGCTTTAAATGGTACATGGAACTGTAAGACACATTTTTCCAACAGTGATTCTGTAGTGAGAGTTGATCAGAGTTTAAAGATTTTTTATACAGTACGTAGACATAGATGCTGAGAGTCTGTTTATTAATCCTCTATTTTGTTACTTGATAAGAACTGAGAAAAGGTTTCAGTGTGTTTTTTTTTTCACTTAAGATTAAAAAAACATCCTTAAAAGACTGACTAAAATGTGTCTGTTGGTCATCATTAACCTGAGGGTATAGAAAGATGATATGAGGGGTTCTCCAAGTATCAATTCACAGGTGTTTCTTTAATGTTTACATGCTGCCTCTTGCTCAGGTCATGGAATATCATAATGAGCACCCAAAATGTATAATTCATGCAATAACACTGTGTTAGTATTAGATTAATACATTCTTTGTGTACTCAAGCATGATACATGGCAACAACAAAAAAAGAAAAAAAAGAAAAAATGAACGTTAAAAGATTAACTTCTTCACTGGATGGAGAAAGAGAGGCCAAGAAACAACACTGTCATCTTCTCCATGCTCAAATGTCCCTTAAATGCATGTAAATGCTCTGTGTTTACTTCCCAGAGTTTATGATGTAACAGCTATACAGCCTCCATCCACATGAGGGTTTTCTGCTCTGTGGCCTGTCATATTTGCAGACAGATAATTTTATGTCATTGTCACTCCTCTGGTCACTGTTTCTGTGTTTCAGCAGATGATGTTCAGATACAATGAAGAGTCAGAGCATGTGTGGCGTTTACAGATAAGTGAAAAGTAAAAGAGGACATGATGGTCTGCTCCTTAGATTTCAGCATCTGTGACACTTGATCCTGAGTACTAAAATACTTCTGTGAACCATTGTGACACCCTGCATGTGTAAGACGTTTTATGGTGTCAACAAGGTTCAGACACAGATTGGATATGATGGATTTAGATTACGCTGCACATCTTTGTTCCTCAGCTTCTTTATGATAAACCTTTTTCATACATACACTCTTGATCTTTCCCTCTGACAAACTTATTCATTTACAGTGGATTTGTATTAGCAGAAGCTCATGAATTTCCATTTCAGTGGACATTTTAATCAGACTGCACTATGCGTTAAGTGCAGAACATGAGTAATGATAATTTCACTAAGCCTCACCCCCTAAACACACTGGGACAGACCAACAGCACGCTGCACTAAATAAAAATGGCAGCTGTCAAAGTACAAGACATATCAAAGGACGCTACACAGAATTTGGGGACTCAAGGGCCTTAATTCACACAGAAGCCATCAAAGGGGTCTTCACTGTGCTGTGGATATATTCAAAGTTTCATTGGAAATGGAGAGTAATGAGATCAAACTGCAGGCAAGATTTTACAGGTCTCAGCGAAAAAGGGAGAAACCTCATCTCGTTGTAATTCCCTTTTCAGACAATTATGCCAGATCTGCCTTTTTAATGCACAGCAGGGTGAGACATATGAATGTCTGTTTTTGACTTGACCTTTTCAAATTACTGCAGTCCAGGTCCATGTAGAGGTGTTTGAAGAACTCCATTAATGCAAGGCTCTCTAATCTCATGGATTCAGCATGTGACACACATATTTGAGCTTGTTCACACTGTCACATGCCAATCCTTGTACCTCTCTTGCATGAAAGTGTATTATGTACAAGTAATACTCACCAAGCTACACCACAGTATATTCATCGGGACGTGTAGCTAGATGACCTGAGCATCATAGAGCTCAACGGGACCTTGACTCATCGGTGTAAATGAGATCAACCACCAATCAACCAACCAAAAAAATAACACAGTGACATATCAGTCAATCAGAAAAGAGCACTGCTGTATCCAGGTAAAATGAAGTCAATCTGACCGTTGGGGATACAAACTGCACACACACGATGGGAGTGCCTTATCACATGAATGCAGTAAGTTATCTCATCATTTGATTTTGTAAAGCATTGATTAATGAAATTACTGATTGTACAAAAGAAAACAACCATAGCTCATCTGATTCTTCCTCCACACCTTCCAACATTAAAGCAAAGTTTAATCACAATGACGGACAAACTGTGGTTACCAGGCATCAAATTAAAACAAAATCCTTATGTTAAGTTAGTTAAATCAATACTTTAAACATGAAGAATGTTTGGCTAAAATTTAATTAGAAATTGCACATTTTTAGTTTGAAAGGCATGGTAAAATTCTGGGGGTAAATAATAATAAAAAGAACAATAAAAAACTATAATTATGTTACATCATTACTTGATATAATATACTCACATCACAAAGTAACAATAAGACCAATTAATAATTTTGGGGGCAAATAAAAAAATAGCCAAATTTTATTATTTTTTTCTGCTCTATCCCTTGCAGTGATCTCCTGGAGCCCAACCCTGACATTTTTGCATATGGTCACTCACTCACCTTGTGCACTGGCTTTACTTCCCTCTTTTTTTGTGACTTTTTGGAGATGTAAGTAAAACCTGAAAACCTTTTCTTTGTCTCCGGCTTCAGCTTTAGGTCCAACTACACTGACAGTTTCCTGACAGTAAATCCCCTCCCACAAGCCATTAAAAATCCAACTCTTACCTGAAATCAAAACTTGAGAGCTCTGTTGTTGGAAGGCCTAGATCAGAAAAAATGTAAAGAAGCAAATAGGTGAATTTGATGTCAAAACACAAATAAACCAACGTTTGAACTCTGACAGGCAGATTTTTCCAAATAATCAGCATTAGTATTAGCATTGGCATTAGCCAGCCTCTACCTGTCTTTGTAATGTACATTCAAATAACATGCTTTGACAACCATTCTTGGACAACTCTGTGTTTTAGGATTATCTTTTGATTATTTTTGGACAGCTGTGCAACTGTCTTGCTATGTGTATTTCTGTGCTCTCTGTTTACAGATTGGCCGTGGCTACCTTGGGGCTCACTGAAAAAGTGTCAGACCTGACTCACATTTACCACAATCGTGGGTGCTACTTAAAGGTGACATATTATGCAAATAAACATTTTAAAAGGCTTTCAAACAAATTTATGGTATTTGGCCCTCCTCTCAGCTCAAAAAATGTGATAGCAGACAACAAAACCTGCATTTCGCAGGCTGCATTAATGTGAACTAATGAAATTCAGTGAGCTGTTCAGTCTGTGGATATACAGTTACGTAACAATATATTTTTGATTAGCAAACCTGATTGGTCTACCCAAGTATGCCCCTCCCCCCTGCTGGAGAGATTCCTCTGCGAAATGCAGCCATGACTTTTAAATTCTTAGCAAAAGATTTGGCGAATTGGCATATTTTAAGTGCGTGTAGTGCCTGTGACGCGCCGCGCGTAATGCCCGAGGCTGGACGCTGGACCATTTTGACAGCCTGAGAGGCGACGCGTGTCACGTGTGCAGGCAAATCCAGCTGGAAACAAATATTTACAGAACTTACCTTCAGAACCTGTCTTCTCAGAGACTTTCACCCAAGCCTGCTCCTTCTTGTTCAGGTCTCTGATGATGGCAAACAGTGCAGATCAACCTCTCTTCCATCTTTCAGAGGGGTTTGAGCAGGAGCTGGTGGCCGGAGTGTCACACGTCATCAAATCAATGACGCTGGAGGAGAATGTCATCGCTGATTGGCAGCCGTGGCACAGCGTCACGCGAATTTGCATCAAAAGTTCAATATTTTCAACTCAAGCATCGCAGTGTTTCACGCCCCAAATGTGCCGGACACATATGCGCCAAACGCGCTGCCCTGGGCAAGTCTGCGTCCAAATGCGTCTTTGCATTGACTTTGTAATCTCGACCCGCGTCCTGGCGAATTCGCGTCAGATGTGGCCGTACCATAAGACAGCATGTTGTGTTACCCTGTGAGGTTTGGGAGAAAATAGCTTTGCTGTTGTATCTGCGTGGTAACCAGTGTGGGACTGATCTGGTACCTACACTGGCATAAATTAAAGGTTTGTATGTGTTCAGGGCTGTATGCGGTGCATGGCTGGAGCACCAGAGTGCTGTGCTTCACTCAACTTATTCTGCTCTATTGTAACTTGCCATGTGCTGGTCTAGCTCATTAGCATGTGAAGGTGCTACCAAATCCAGCTGTTGTGAACAGAGCAGTTATGTGAGTGTGGAAAACATGCTGCTGTGCTTTGGTCATAGGCTTCATGGACCAAAACATGTAACTAACCTGTCATGAAGATTTCAAGGATCCATGTTAAACTGCAGAAAAGGAGTAAGATATGGGACCTTTAAGTGTAGACATTCAAAACCTATACTAAATTCCACCACTGTTACAAGTCCTGATTTCCTGTGTTTTAATTTTAGTATGTATGCTTGTACTGACTCTTCTGTCTGCCTCATTTCCTTTCAGTGCTTCCACAAGCCTGCCGCATCACAAGCCAAGTCTCCATGATCACTACTGCACCCTGAAGATCTCATCACCACTGCCCCCAACTCTACCTGGATTGTCCCCTAAATCCCGATGGATTCCTCATAATAAATATTCATTGCAACCCCCTTATCAAGTCTTGGGTTCTGCTTTTGGATCAACACTTCCTTATCAACAAAGATTCCCTCACACTTTCACTTAAATGTCAGATAATTGAATAATAGTTCCATTAAAATGAATTGAAATAAGGGTGAAACTGACCATAACATTCACAGTAATTAGCTAGTTGAAGGCACAGCTACAAAGCAGTTTGTTTCATGATAATGTTTATTTATCATTTAAAAAAAATCTTTATTTTATATAAAATTTAATTTTACAGCTGACTTTGCTAAAGCTATGTCATCTTGAAAATATGTAGACATCCTTGTTGATCTTACGCTGAGTTGACCACAAGGTTTAATCCAGAGGAGACACTTTGCTGTGTTTATGTGAGGTCAAGGGAGCAGAATAAAGTTCATTCTCCTCTGGCCTCTTAGGGTCTCTTGTATCAGTGTTACATGTGTCCCATGCACATTGTTTGACTGTTTCTTAAAGTCTAAACTGTAAAAATATCAATCACCATCATCAAACATCACTGTTTTTATGCTTTTCTGTGAGAGTCTATAAGCCACATGTCAGAGTTCAGTGAGTAGTTGGTAGAAATGACATTAGTCCATAAAGTTGAGGGTGGAGTTTAGGAATAGATCAACTTGATAAAGCCATGAGAAGTCAGCAGAGGCTTTCATACAATTTTGAGGCAAAGCCAGCCATACTATAAACAACTTTTCAACCTAACTTTGGATCAGCATTATGATTGACAGAGGCAGGGCTGAGACTGGACTTAATCTGCTTCATGTTTTTATTTTTAATGACTGGTGGAGTATTTTCACAATCACTGAGGCTCTAAAAAGACTTCTCATTTTTACATAACGTGTACCCCTGTTGGTGCTACATTCTTCATCTGAATGAAATGCTCTGTTAGACCTCCTGTTCCATAAAGAGATTTAGTTTTTGGATATTTGAAGATGGGTTGTAGGAGGTATGTGGCATTAGCATGAACATTGGCCACAGTGACTGAGAGCATCTCTGCATGTGTAAAAGATGAATTGGCACTGAAGGCTTTACAAAAGGAAACAGCTGCTACCAAACCAGATAAATGGTGGATTTTTGCAGCCAAAATGACACATATATACTTTGAGTACTTGTAAATAATTTAATACACAGGAGTACACAGGAAAAACTTCTGTAGATGGAGAATCAACAGGTCTGAATGAAAAATGGAGTAAACTGCCTCCAAGAACTTGAGGACTGGAGAAACTCACATTACCTGTTGATACAGGTGTCAAAACCATGGATTCATATTTCAAATGGATGAAATAAAGTGTGACTATGAAAATTAATTCAGGACTTTCAAGAGTTGATTTTATGCATGCCTCTGCAAGCTGCATCTCTCACAATGAGGAGTGACAAGCTAAGACTTGTAAGAATTGTGCAACTTGTGTGCATCAAAAGACATGTGCCAAAATTCCCTGTTCCCCTGGAAGAAGGCTGATGGTTCCTGAGTGAACAAAGAGTGAGGATCTGCTGTTCTTTGGGTGGAAAAACAAAAACAAAACCTACTTTGGTGGAGAAGATCAGTTTTTACGTGTCCAACAAGAGAACAACAGACATCAAAGAGCTAAATTGGGTGAATTTGCAGGATTTAATAATTTTATACAGATTCTTGAATTTTCAAAATAACAATAATAATAATAATAATAATAATAATAATAACAATAATAATAATAATAATAATAATAATAATAATAACAATAATAATAATAATAATGAATAAATAAATAAGACAAAACAAGAAAACAAAAACTAGAAAAGCACTCAGAGAGTGCAGACCTCCACCAAGATACAAAACTGGATACCCACGGGCTCCAATATGACAGCTGAGGTTTCGCTGTTGTCTGTACATGTGGAGAAGTCCTCCATTGGCATTGCAAGGGAACCTGGGAAATATAGTGATATAGGCTTGAAAAACTAGACCTCAATTTGCAAATAAACTACTATTCCCATGATGACTTGAAGGGGTGGAACCTCACAGCAGCAGAGTAAAAATGAATAGGATTTGCCATTATCAACCTCAGTTTTTTTGGTGAGGTCCATCTAGATTGGCTCCAGATAAAATTGACGTGATGATAATATTAAATTCATTATCATGTAAATTTTGAAGTGAATCTATCAAGTCATGTCTGTGGTATGAATTTTAAAAATACAGCCCAGTGTTATAATAATGAGATTTTATGCAAATTTTTTAGTTTTTTTTTTAAATATGCAAATCACCACCAAATTATAATGGCTTCTTCCTTGGACCAAACCACACCTCTGGTAAAATTTTAATGTAAATCCATCCAACAGTGTTTTCATCATATTGCTAACCAAAAAAAACACAAACACACAAACAGACCCTGGTGAAAACATAACCTTCTTGGTGATCAGTTTGTTAGTGACATTGTACATCTGTTAGTTAATCTGTAATATAATGGCAGATAGAAATACATATGTAAACTCTTACAGGCTAACAGAGAGCTGTTACTTGTGTCAGCGAATCTATTGCACAGATATGAATGTGGTGTGTCTTAAGATTTTGGTTTGATTTCAGATGTGGCTTGAGTTGAAATAGTTTGAAAACTCTGCCCTTAGTAACCTTCAGGTGAGAGAGAGTTCAGATCTCAGTGTTTAGTCTGAATATGCAGGTTTACTGGAAGTCAGATGATCTTAAAATAAAGTCATTGGCTAAGAAGACAAACAGAAGGCTTCCGATTGGTTGATGCCAAAAAGGGCAGAGCTCCCAGACTCTGATAAAAGTTTCTGTTTCTATTTTGTGTCTACCACAGAGTCACACTCGATCGTCTTCTCTCTACACTGGTTTCTTTGAGGTGAGTGGGAGATCTGTTCAGGAGTTTTGATATTTTAAAATCACTGACGAAAACTTCTCTCTTTTTAATTCCAACTGACATCAGTTACTTTATAGTTGTCGATTTATAATGTCTCTTATCATTTTTGTATCATGACTGTTTTTTCTATATTTTTAACTTGATTATCATTTGTTTTGTTTATTTACTCTCTTACATTCCATTTTGTTGATTAAGCATTAGTGTTATTGTCAGTGTCTTAGACTTGTTTATGCAACACTTCAATCTGTGTGAGTGTTTATAAAATGTGCTGCATTAATTAGTTTGATGTGTGTGAAGCTTTTAGAATTAAGCAGAAGTGAATTTTTTTGCAAGCAGATCTGACAGTAATATGACTTTCGATCTAATATGAATCCCACCCTGCTGTGCAGAGCAGATTACCCTGTTTGTCGTTTCCTCTCTGTCTGAACTGTTCACTGAATTTCCCTCTTAAAGATTTTCTTTGCACATGATACTTGTTACCTCCACCAATGAGGTTATGTTTTTCAGCAGGGTCTGTCTGGTTGTTTGTCTGTTAGCAAGATTTGGCAAAAACTACTGGATGGATTTACATTAAAATTTTACCAGAAGTGTGGCGTGGTCCAAGGAAGAAGCCAATACATTTTGATACTGATCTGATCCAGATTGATGTCACAAAAGTATTTAAGCTAATAATGGCAAATCCCATTCATTTACAGCATTATGGGAATTGTAGTTTATTTGTAAACTGATGTCTAGTATTTTAAGCCTATGTCACTATATTTCCCAGGTTCCCTTGCAATGCCAATGGAGGAGTTCTCCAAAGCACACTGTCTGCTGTCTGAACTCTGTCTACAGTATTGTACCACCCACAGCACCATCCGACGCACTTTGGTTACACACAGAGTCAGGGTAGGACGAACAGTCAATCAGCAATGAAAGCTGTGCATGCACAGTTCTGCTCACAGACATGGCGGCATGGAGAAAGAAATTTCTGATGGAGAAATCCCGGCAATGATCCTCGAGCCTTGGTTTCTAAGATAAATTAAGGGAGCAGACTCTCCCGAATTTGTAATAAACATTCCAGTCCTCTACAAATCATAACTACTAGTAACATTACTGTGAGCCCATTAACGTTATAGACTAATCCTGAGAAACACCGAAAGTTGATGAACCGCCATTACTGCGGTTGTAAAATTCCTGTAACTAGCATACATTTGAATGAGAATAATCAGGAGAATCAAATCTAAGTTTTTTGTTTTATCACTGTAAAAAAATCCTCTCAACTCTCTTCGTGTAACTATCAGATACTCCTTCCTGTTCAGTTTCCAAGTAATTAATCTATGTAAGCAGCACATGGCTAATTGAATAGTCAAGAGATAAACATGGAGTTGGAGCTGGTTGGCATGCTCAAGGCTATACAGGCTCACAGCATTGAAGACATAAAGCTGATGGAGGGATAAACAACAAAAGGACAGCACTAAACTACCAATGAACGGAGGACAATATTTAGCTATTACTGAACCAGAGGACCTATTTTTCATGGCTGGATGTTAAAGTTTGAGGTGAACAGCAGCTGCAGCTGAATTCATTAGCTTACGAAGATAAAAATTGTCGATGGGTGAGCAACATATTTTATTAACATGCAGAGTTTTGTGTTGGTGTTTTGTGTGGAGGATATGTGGCTGTTAGCTGCTAATCATAGCTATAAAAAGCTTTGGGCTAACTGGGAGTTTACAAAAGGTACTGGTTAGTTAATGTGTGAAATGAAACAAAAAACAGATAAGAAGCAGATAGTCATATTTAACGATCTATTCAATCCAACTTGAAAACAAATAGTGGAATGATGACTTTTTCCAGTCATGTTTGAATTCTGGTCCTGAGTAATCTGTGTTCAAAGAAACAGGATGGTCAGCTTTGGCTGAGGTTGGGTTCAGTTTGTTATCGTCTTGAACTCAAGTGAATTTTGTACTGAAATATGTGGCTCCAGCCTTGCTCTTGTGAGACATAAAACTGGATCAGCGTTTGTTTTTCTGTCTGTTTTGTTGCGGATAGATGCTGCTTATGCCCAATTGCTGTTTTTGAGTGAATTCTGGAGATTGGTCTGCTACGAGAGTCTAGCCTGAAATCTGGACCTATTTTCACATTTTACATTATTTTTTTAAATAAATATTTGACTTGAGTAAAATTCTTCATCTTTGAAATATATCTTAAAGGTACAGTGTGTAGTTTTTAGCGACATCTAAAGGTGAGGTTTGAGATTGCAGCACTCCGGCGTCCAAAAGTGTTTTTTCAACATGGCGTCGTCAACGAGTGTTTCCAGCTACCAAGCTATCAAATATCTCTGTTGATTCGCCACATTTGAAAATTTAGAGAGTATTTCAGGCGCGAAAGTCACCACGTCGAATACTAAAATGTGGTCATTTGAGCCATAAAACGCACAGATACAAATTTCATTTCGGTATTTCAGACATTCTGTTAAGCCGGCCAGTATGCCATCGAAGAAACTTCCGGTCGGCTCCAAAACAAGAGCCTAATTTACAAAAGCGTGAAAGAACTAATAGGAGATAATGAAGAATGCTTTTATTTTGAAAATGGGAAGTTTGCTAGTGGCTGATTTTTAGCTGAATGCCGTCTCAAGACGACTTGACATTTATGATATTACGATGATTATGATATTGTTACGACCTGACGCTGTTTTTTATTTGAGTCCGTTTTTCCAGTATTTTGTCTGATGACTTTCATTTTGAAGCCTGAGGCCGTATTATCTGACGGAGGTTTTATTGAGGGGGGTTCTTCTGATGCTGTTTGGTCTGAGAAATGACACAGAGGCTTTCCTGAGACCGAGGATGTCCTAAAAAGTACACCTTACCAATGTGTACATGTGCTACTAAATGACAAATTAGGAGCAAACAATAAAATTAAGGAGTACGGTGAAAATCTTTATATTTGTCTCATCAACAGCGCTATATAGCTTAGTTATCAGCCTATATTTTGTGTTACTGCCACATAAAATTGCTTGTGGCCGTAAAATAAGCCTCTCATAGCAGATACATTCTCTGCGTCTTACTCCGACTTCTCACAAAAGTAAACAAATAAATTCGGCTCCATATAAGAGTACAATTCCACACTTAGTCTTACCTGTCCAGCAAAAAACAGGCAATTTCTGCGTCTGTCTGCAAACTTATCCTTCAGAGACTTCCATCTGGGAAAGGCAGCGCTGATGCTGACCCTGTTTTTTTGTCGTAGCCTGTACCCGATTGCGTTTGGCTTCATCCCGGTTTAGTTTCTTTGACGAAGTTTCACGCTCCTCTGCTGGCAAATTGTACGTGTGGTCCTTCATGTTTGTTTGTAATAGCACAGCTCCTTGGTAATCACTCTCTTCTTCTTTGTCTGTTTCACAACTGTGCATTTCCGGTAGGCATTTCTGGTAGGCGTCAACAAAAAAACGCATAAGCATATTTTTGTCCGTTCTGGGTTACGGTAGAAAAGATGGCGACGCAAGATGGAGGCCCCCATAAACGGGCGACCTGCTCCTAGATTGATATAAAAGACTTTTTCTAAGGTAACGAAAACAAAACATTAATTATTTAAGGCTAATTAGAAACTACTATATAAATATAATTTCAAATAATATATTCCATTTTTACCAAGTCTGTTATTTTTTTTTCGTTTAGCATTTAATAATACACTCTGTTCCTTTAAGTGTTAGCCTTGTGTTTACAGTACTCTTGTGGTGTTGATTACAAATGTCTCTGCCAATGTCTCAGGCAGCAGGTGGAAGTAGACACGCTGTTCCACCGCAGTCATGTCGGCCGCTTATAATAGCAGTGCCCACAAATCAGCTATAGGATTAGTCTATAGAAACATAAGTAGCAGCTCAGTTGCTCGCAGTCCTTCATGTCATGTCTGTTAATCACTTGAAACAAGGTTGCTGGTAATGTCTGTCCAGATTTTTGCCAAACTACCTACAGTAGCATAACAAAATTCCTTCTGGAAGGGTAATCAGGACAAGTATGGCTCTTCTTTTCCCTTAAACATTTATTCCACGCAAGCACATACAACAAAACACTCAAACACTAAATTTTTGTTTGAAAGTGAGATAACTCTATTAGGTTGTAAACCTGAAATATAAACACAAACAAGACCCAAAATTAACTACCGTAACTTCAAAATTAGTTAAGTGACCTTAAATCTCTTTTAAACTTTAGCAATGTCAAGGTATAAACTCACCGACACGGCATACAAGTCCCGATAATTAATCAGGGGATTAATTCAAACTTGAGGAATAATTATACTTTTTTGTAAGCCCTGCCCACTCCATGCACACAGTTTGGATTTAGATTTTAACAACACAAATCTCAAAGTAACGTGAGGGATATAACATCATTACCTGGTTTAACATAAATATGAAAATAAACATTAATTGACTTCTGGAAAGTTAAACAATGTCAATATGGAAATAGTCCATTATGGCAGAAGTCTTTGTGTAAAAACCAAACCCCCAAATTGTGCATAGAGCAAACACTCCATGCACTGAAGCATCCTGTATTTGCTTGGAGTGACAGGCGAATAACATCACCCACTGGAAGTGTCATGGCATGCACAACACCAACATCTGTACAAGCAGATTGGTTCAATCAACAAGTTACAGGGCCCACTACTAAATGGGTCACTCTATTGGATGATATTTATATCAACAATAATCACACTTCTTGCAAACTAATACGTTACATTCCACCTGTGTGTATAAAATAAACATAGGACTAAAATAAATATAGGACTACAATGTTGGGTAGAAATCACAATTTATGGGTGAAACTGAGCTGTTCGGTATAGGGCTGTGCTCTCAGAGTGCGTTTAAGTTTACATCATATAACTGTCATATTTTTTAGAGGAAAAGAAATGTCCTCATAACATTATTTTAATCCACAGATTTGAAGCAGCACCATGGAGAATGCAAACAAACAAATTGATGAAGAAATTCAAGAAGCTCAACAAAACAATGACAAAGAGTCGGCTGCTGCAAAGATCCAGGAGTATTCAGACAAATGGAAAAATGTTCCCCTTAATATTGCCATCACAGGGCAGAGTGGCTCTGGTAAATCGTCCTTCATTAATGCCATCAGAGGCATCGAAAACAACGAGGAGGGAGCAGCTCCAGTTGGCGTGAATAAAACCACCATGGAGGTCACAGAGTACCTCCATCCAAACTTCCCAAATGTGAAGTTGTATGATCTCCCTGATGTAGGCAAAGCAAGTTATTCGGCTGCCAAGTACCTGAAGATGGTTAAATTTGAAAAGTATGACTTTTTCATCATCATCTCAGCTGGTCGCCTCACTGAAAATGATGTAAACCTGGCCAAGGAGATTCAAAAGATGAAGAAATTCTACTTTCTTCGCTCAAAGATTGACCAGGACATGAGAAACGCTAAAGAAGATCAGACAAACTTCAATGAAGAGGAGACTCTGAAAACAATCAGGGATGACTGCATCGGAGGTAGGATCCAGGGAGAAAAAATTTCCCCAAGGTATTTATTTTAAAAGTTAGCAGCCTAAATGTGGAAAACCGCCCTATCACAGAATGTTATCAAATTCTTTAAGAGACCTGATAAAATATTTTTAACTCAATTTCCATAAGTTTACACTGACCAAATAGTCCCAGGATATTTTTGCCTTGAAATTAGGGGTCAATTGATATTGAGTTATTAGGGCTCATAATAGGGGTGGAATTTTAATATAGGTTTTCAACATTTTTACTTAAAAGTCTCATATTTTGCTCCTTTTCTGCAGTTTAGCATGGATCTTTGATGTCTTCATAAAATGTAAGTGACATGCTTTGGTCCAGAAAGCCTATGAATAAAGCACGGCTGCACTCTTTCCACGCTCACATATCCCCTCTGTTCTGAGTGGTTTGAGGGCGGTCTCTTTTAAAGCTAGGGTTAGTAATTTTGGATAAATAGCATGAAGTTGAATGTAGTATCTCCTCAGGACTCTGCCTAGCCCCTCCAACCTCTCACTGGAGCTCCTCCAAACCCCACCCCCACTCTCATGTACAATCTGCTGATCCGTGTCCACATGACTGATTCAACTCAAAACCAGTCTTCAGCACAAAGAAAACACCAAAACATTATCATTGCAAATTAAAAAACAAACAAACAAAACAAACAAGCATGACAAGTTAGTTAATACTCACTTCCCAATGTTGACTCTGGCTTTTGCCCCGGCTTTCCCCAAATTCTTGTTTGTTTCAGTCTTCTCTGCCTCCATCTTTCTCTTCCTCTGTTTAGCAGGAGGAGCAGTAATCAGGATACAGGTACTGTAGTTTCTTTTCCATTCTCCACATAGCTTTCCATTCCCCTGTTTTGGCTGGGACACCATTCCTCTGCCTCTCCAAACTAAACTCTGTCACTAGGCATATGGTGTGGTAATGCACCAAAATGTTGGATGCCAACCGCCATAAAATCGAAGAAGAAGCCTTGCAAGAACTGCCACCTGCAGTAGCCTGGGAGCCAGTTGTTGTGAGATTAGAGCCCACAGCGGCAACAAACTAAGAGAAACTAAGTGTTTCTTTTAGATTTCTTGTACACCTGTCACATAAATGTAAGGGATACTGGAGCTTGTTGGGGCGGTAGGATGGCTCGTAGATGGCTTCCCTTATTTCAGAGGCAAAACTTGACAGGTAACGATTCTCCAGCATAGTTGGATTCTTCTCAGCTCAGCTACACGCAGTGAATCAGGGTCATTGCATGCCAGCAAAATGTACATGCAGAAGGTGGGCAAAACGGCACCATGGGATTTGATTTGTTTAAAAAAAATGGAACAATTGCAGTGATTGGTTTGTGTTTTCTCTGTTTTACTCCTGATGTAGATGGCACCTTTTTTTCAGTCTTTCAAAGAACACATCATGCATTGATCATCATCAGGACATATTTAAACCAGTATAACAAAAAGTGTATCTAAATAAAATTACCAGCCCTAGCTTTATATGCTAATGAGCCAGAGCAGCGTACATACAACAATTCATGGAGTAGCGTAACTCGAGTGAAGCACAGCGCTGTTACCCCGGCAAGCCACACGATGCTAACAGTCCTGAGCACATACAAATCATTCATTGATGCAGGTTCCCCACACACACATGGTTACAGCAGTCAAGCTCTTTTCTCCCAAACATCATAGGCAAACACACAATATGCTAACCACAGTGGAACAGCCACAACTTAGCCTACCTTCCAGACTAACATTAGCACAAGTGAAGGGACCTGGGGTGAGCAAACGACTGATTATATTCAGCCAATTCTTTATTGTCTCTTACTGAACACATACAAACTACAAATGTAAGCCATTCAACATATCATCACCTTCTTAAAATAATTGCCTAAGTCAGATTTTCAAGTTTTTCAGAAAACAGAAAAAACCTAGCCAAATAAAAAGAAAATGATATCTACAAATAATTTCAAACAAAAAGGTTAATTCAATAGATGACTATTAACATACAAACAATGACTTTGCTGAATTATGTTGCATAGAGGGATGAAATGACTTAGGCAAAATGATGAACATGACTTTGCGATTTACAAAATTTTGAACCTGACTTAGGCCAAATTACCAAAGGAAATCTGACTAGACAACAATGTGCATTACTCTTTTTTCTACTACTGTGACAGACCATGGGGAAGGGGAAGCCACAAACATTTAAAATTAGAACTAGAGACTCAGGAAACAGCAAGGTTTGGCTGTGAAAGGCCATTTTATTCAGAAACAAGATCAAACCTCACAACTTTGATAAATCTCAGCTCAACCAGAAAAGAGGCAGATAACCATGTCCTCTGTGATAATGTAGTATGCTTTTCCAACTCTGCACTGTAAAGTTCAACTAACAAGCTAACTAAATGAACTGAAGGCCAAGGAGGGATGCACATCTCATTCTATTAATTCTAATTATTTTGTGCAGAAGATTAAAAAAATTAAAAATCAAGATTTTTTTTCTTACCTTAGTCCAATTGTAAGTAGTTGCAATTTTTGAAAAAAAAAATACAGTTTTCATGATGGTCGGCCTTGTAGGGTTTGCACAAGCACTTTTATAGGCTTGTATTTGTCATTTAAGAAGATTAGATATTGATCAGCGAGTTTCATGCCCATACTGTCAAAATACATCAGCCTTTTAGTGTTTATGTAGACAAACCTGCCTATGTTTATGCTACATAATCAACCTTTTATGACCCAGACTTTGACTTTAAGAGGGAAACATTTAGACAACATAAAGGCAAAACTTGATTTGTTTCATTTTTATGTCACTGGGAGTTTTGTTTCTTTTAGGGAGGGGAAATCGATTAAAATCATAAATTGAGTGTTGTGTACAAAATAGGGGATTTTATTTCTAGGCCATATTGCCCAGCCCTAATAGCTATCTTGAGTGATGCATACTTATGTAGCAAACTGTCCAAGAAGTGGTGACACTCAATGGGCATGACATGAGCTGTTCCAGAAATCCTGCGGATAGCACTACATGCATCACTACCCTGGAAGGTCACAAGAAAAAGTCACTCAGTACAAATATCTTGGTATTTGACTGGATCAACAATTCACATTCAAACCTCACATCAGTTCACTTGTTACCAAATTAAGACAAAAAATGGGCTATTTATACAGGCACAAAACACGCCATAGCTAGCTCACTTAAACCACTGGATTCAGTTTACCACTCTGACATAAGATTCATTACTGGTGACAGCTTTTCAGCCCATCTCTGCATACTGTATAACAAAGTGGACTGGTCTTCTTTGTCAGTTAGAAGAAACAGGCATTGGTTACTTTTCATCTACAAGGCTCTTTATGGGCATCTGCCAAAGTATGCTCCAAGAGTCCGCAGCAAGATGGGAGAAACATCTTCAGCTTTTGTGCAGCCATCAGCTGGAACACTTTACAGCAAACTCAGTTCACTTATTAGTGCAGGACAGTTTCAAAATATGATAAAGAACCACTATGTCCATGTCTGTAACTGTTTTTGGATTTTACTCCACTGTTGTTTCTTCATTGTATTGCAATTATCATTTACCGACCACAGTTTGGGAGGCAGACTCCCTCTCTACCTTTAAGGTTAGGTTTAAAACATTCCTCTTTGATAAAGCTTTCAGTTAGGGACCAGCTTACAGTCCATAAATTAGTCCATGAATTAGACTCAAAGTGAAGATGCAATAGGCCTAGTCTGCTGGGAGGATCTGGCACACAGTGCTCTTTGTCACTCTCTCCCCACATCTGCCTTTGCCCCTTTTGTTTGCTCCTGTACTTGTCTCTGATATTGTAGGTGGTCTGGGATCCTTGGTGTAGACTGTCTGCTGCTGTGGAGTCACGAAGCCTCAAAAACTACAATTATAGACATGTCATATTTTTGGGCATTTCATTGGGAACATTCTATTCCCATTATCATTATAGCTGTTAATGAAGACATTAGAATGATCTTCCTATCCATGGTTGTTACTATAGTATCTATTCTCATTACTAGGCATGAGATCCCTCTGAAACTGGGATGTCACATCTCAAGAGGCCTTTAACACATTTATACTTAACAGAGACAAATATGGTAGGGATGCAGTTGTGGTCTGGGCTCACATGAGTTCGTCACTACCATAAATTCTTATTTTCAGTAAGAATATCATTGATTATACTTGTATAAAATGATCACCACAACCATTCAGACATGAGGACCCTCCTGAAAACGAGATGTAGCATCTCAAGAGGCTAACCTCTAATAAATCAGACGACAGGTCTATGGTTCATGAACCTGTCCCTAACTTTAGTTCTTACTTTAGTCCACTTGTCTCCTCTTACCTCCCTTCCTTTGCCCTCACACCCAACACAGCATGGTGTGGATTTGCTGTTCATCATGAGACTGGGATCCACATTCAAGATTTCCTGCTGCTTAACAGAAGGTTTTTTCTTGAGCCTCGATGGAGGGATTCATGATTGGCTATATGGATTCATGTTGGTGTTGGATGGATATATTTGTATAGATATGTATATGTGTTTCTTTATATGTATACATGTATCTATGCATATATGTGTATCCATAAAATGAAGAGCTTTATGCTCTATTGTAAAGTGTCTTGAGATAACACTTGTTATGAATTGGCACTACACAAATAAAGATTGATTGATTGAATTACTGTTTTTATGTGCTCTTGGAAATGAGAGCACACTCTCAATGGAATTTCGAAATTAAATTAAGAAATGAATGAATAAATACATGAATGTTTCATAGACTTAAGTTCCCCAAACTTTCTCTCCTTGATTGGTAGAGCACAAGGAAACAGTCTTATCCATGTCATCGGCTCACCTAGCACCTAAATCTCAGCAGTGAATAAATCCTGGACCATTGTAATAACTTCACTAGCTAAGTAGAATTTCTTTCTTTTTGCAGCAGCCACCATTTTGAAAGGCTCATAAAATTGCCTAAGTCACTCTGTCCAGTGACTTAGGCAAAATAAAATGGCCTAAGTCACTGTGTCTTTTGACTTAGGCAAAATAAAATGGCCTAAGTCACTGTGTCTTTTGACTTAGGCAAAATAAAATGGCCTAAGTCACACTCTTGACATAGGCAATTATATTACAAGGGTAGAATTGCATTTTCTGTTCAACTGAGGATGCAGGAAATTTGACCAGAGGTGGCTAGCATCATGAGGAGCTAACTGAGGCAAAAAAATCATTTTTGTCAAAAAATGACTTAGGCAATTATTTTAAGAAGGTGACGATATGAAAAATGATACCCCACCTAACGTCACAGGCTAACGCATGACATGCTAACCACAGTGGGATAGCCACAACTTAGTCTACCTTACCAGCTAACGTTAGCATAAACTGAGGGACTTGGGGTGGGTAAACAACTGATTATTGACATGGAGGCAGTAAGGACCCAGACGTGAGACAGATTTTGCAGTTCACAATAACCAGTTTTATTTAGCAGACTCAGGAACAGATGAGCAGAGAGCAGGAATCGAACACGTGATCCCTTGATCATGGAGCCGTGTTGTCCACTCAGCCAGCCAGGAGCCATACACATCAACAGCAACTCAGAGTCTTTGAGTGACAGCAGACTTGGACTCACTTTGTCTTTAATCTCTGGAGTTGGTTCAGTTTGTCCGAGATCAGGCTGCCAGCACTGATTCGGGGACTCAGGCGGGTACTCAGTGTCACAAACAAGCAGAAGGGTCATATACCGGAGAACAGATAGCCACCACAGATCAGGATTCACGAACAGGTACTCGGCATCAGGAACAGAAGACAAGGTCGGCAACCGGGGATCAGGCAGGCAGATAGATGCAGGACAGAAACATGGGGTACCTTGAAGTCAAGCCGAGGATCAGCCGAAACAGGCGGAAACAGGAACAGAACAGGTCGGCAAGGGGTGATCAGTCCGGATAACAGGTCTGTAATTCTTAGCATGAGAGCGAAGACAGTCTGATGCCGAGTGAGTGTGAAACTGGGGTTTAAATAGGTGGCTTGATTGCAATACAATGTATGTACAATACGATGTGTAAACAGCGATACATATTTTGATGCCGACGCCAAGACAATACGGGGCCGTCCTCGTGTGAGGAGGGCCTGAGACTGAGGCTGTGACAGATTATACTCATCCATCTGTTAAACTTCTCTTCCTGAGCACACACGAACTACAAATTCATCCAGATAACAGTGATTCGGTTTTCCCCATACATCACAGGCTAAGGCACGACATGTTAAACTTGGCTTAGTCTCACCCTGCCCCTATATACAAAAGGGGCAGGGTGAGGCTCCAGGAGATCACTGTGAGGAAAAGAGCAGAAAAAGCAGAGATTAGTACATACAAAAATAGCATGAGTAAAAAAGGTAACAATCCAACAAAGAACTAAAGGCTAAAGAGCATGAAGGGCTGAGAGAAAGTGAGACAATCCGCCAGCAACTATAAGTGACTCCTAGCAGCTTATAAAGGGTGCTTGACTGCTGATCATCAATAGGTGAGGGATGAGGGACACCGAGGTGAGGGAGGAGACCACGCTTACAGCAGAGAGAGAAGCAGGAAGGGAGGGGGAGGAGAGAGAGCTGGCTGCAGGGAGGATGAATCCTCACAATGGCTGGACTTTGGAGAGGAATCTCTTCAACAGAGGGGGAAGGGGATACTCAGGTGGACCAATCAGGCTAGGTTTGCAAATCAAAAATATACTGTTACTTAACTGTATATCCACAGACTCAGTAGCTCGCTGAATGCCATGAGTTTACATTGATACAGCCTGCTAAACACAGGTTTTATTTGTCTACTATCGCATTTTGCGGGAGGAAGGCCAAATACACAAGAATGCATTCAAAAGCCTTGAAAAATAGTTTTTTTTGCATTGTCCCCTTTAATGTTATCAAAGTTAAGTTTAAATTTTTATTTCTCTACATATGTATACAAAAGTAAAACCATACCTTGTACAGTTGCTTTCTAAGAAAGCTCCAGGCTCCATTTACTTCAAAGAGCCCATACTCTCCTTTTTTGAGTTTTATATACCTGTTAGTGTGCGATAAGTCTCCTGACTGTCATAGAGCCCTGATATGCACAAGATAAAAAGTCTGTGGGACAACTAGAACAGAACTACCCATGCGACATCCTGCCATGTTTATTCTCAGTTTAAGCCCCTTGTGTGAGAGCAGAGACTGTAGAATGAATGTAGAGCTGTTGAAAACATGACACCGAGCAGTGTCAAACTGACCAATCACCACAGAGTAGCCTGGTCAGGAAATCAGAACAAACTGGACCCAAGTGGGGAAAGGGGCCTTACTGTGACAGGGTCTCCAACAAAGCATCTCATACAGAGTGAGTGTACAGCTGGATCAGGGCACTTTGTGTATAAAAAATTAGAGATAAAGTACAATAAAATAGGCCGTTTACGCTAATATATTGTTTCACTTATAACTTCAGCTGCATGAATGTGATCATTATTTAATTGTCACAGATGGTGGAGGTATGGACTATTAGGATTTTCAGAGTGGCTTAATTTTTACAAATGAACACATAGATTTGCTGCATAACAAATAATTTGAATCGGTAATAATAAGCCTTAAATTAGCCCAGAGTGTAAATGCTCAGGAATGTTTCTGTTAATTTAGTTTTGTATTTACGTAATTTCAATGAAACGGTCGGTACTTCAGTGAATATTCATAATCGTTCCACAGCTTTTATCAAAAAAGGCCTGATGGCCAAGATTTCATCGCCCACCCAAGTCACAATGCCAGTCCATAAAACAGCTCATTTTGTCACCGTTGTGTTGCTAACTGATGCCATGCCCACTCAAATTTTACCCCAATCACATCACATAATTTATATTTGTATATATTAACTGACATTATTCCAACTGTATACTTTTCACTCATTCATCAACCATAAAACACTGCAGTTGATGCAGATGAGGAAGGACAGGACCACATAGAACTGCCACTTCTGTTGAATAACGTGGATGATGTACTAACTAAAGTTCCCACATGGACAGGGATTTTCACTCTGTGATCCAGAACAGAAACAATGGTTGTGGGTGTTGTCACACACCCACACAACACTGACTAATTGTTGCGGCATTGCCACACACAATGTCACCTGAAAAGTTTAAAATTTTCAGCATTGGTCACCTGGTTGTGGGTCCAAAGAAACCTGGTAGCTGGACCAAGTTACCCAGATCGGGTCCACCCTATCACGGGAGGGCTGATCACACCTGATCAAGCCTTATCCTATCATGGCTGCACATTGACTCTGCATTGGAGAGTGATTGCCCTGGTCACCCAAGTCACGTTTGGTGTGAACAAACCATAAGACGTAGGTCTCTTATGTTTCCAGTCTGTCTGTATAGTCTGAAGTTTCCTTTATTTCCTTTTTTTCTTTTATTTCTAAACTATCAACAGAAACCACTCAGGAGCAATTCAGCAACATCTTTCAACAAGTCACAATTAAGGATGAGACTGATTATGAGCAGCTTTCACATCTAAAGGAAGAGAAATGACACCATAGATTTTCTTTAAGAATAATCCTACTCAAATATAAACTTTTATTCATCTAGGGCTGTCACAGTATTAGATTTACACCTCACACTTATGGTCAAATGTATTTCATATCTATAGTGTTGCAATATAAGCTGAAAATTTGGAAAACCAAAAAAAATAGTAAACTTAATGAAACTTAAGTTGTATTTTTGACAAAGTTTCTTATTGTGAAATATATTTCTTATTGGGAAGCCTCATGTTTTCATTGGCAGAAGTTTAAGTGCTCAAAATAACCATTGATCATGCAGAGCTTGAGTGACTCTAGTCTCTGCTTTGGCTCTTTAACAAGTCAGTCATCAGTTTAAATTCAGCTGTTTTGAAACATAAAATTACGCAATCATAAATTGCTTTAAAATGTGACTCATTGGATGTAATATGTTAAAAAAATACCTTTAGGCATTCTGTAATAACTTTGCACAGGTGTCTTATCTGACATGGAGGCAATTAGGACCCAGACGCAAGACAGACTCTGCAGTTCACAATAACCAGTTTTATTTAACAGACACAGGAACAGTTCAGTAGTGAGCAGGGATCGAACCAGTGAACCTTGGAACATAGGGCCATAACATAGACCACTCAACCACACAGGAGCCAGACATTCAGACTGCAACTCAAAGTCTTTGAGGAAGACCAGGATTGGACTCATTTTGTCTTTCCACTCAGGAGGCGGTTTAGATTGCCAGGAATCAGGCTGCCACCACTGAATCAGGCACACAGACGGGTACTTGGCGTCACACACAAGCAGGAGGGTCAGATACTGGAGAACAGATAGCCACCACAGATCAGGATACACAAACAGGTACTCGGCGTCAGGAACAGAAGGCAAGGTCGGCAACTGGGGATCAGGCAGGCAGGTAGGTGCCTTTGAAGTCTCGCCGAGAATCAGATGATATAGGCGGAAACAGGAATAGAACAGGTCGGCAACAGGTGATCAGTCCGGTTAGCAGGTCTGGAGTTCTTGGCATGAGAGCGAAGACAGTCTGACGGCAAGTGAGTGTGGAGCTGGGGTTTAATTAGGTGGTGTGATTGCAGTTGATGAGGAGCAGGTGTGAGCAGGAGCGCAGGTGAAAGGAGTCAAAAATAATAATATTAGGGTGGACATTAGCTCAGTTGGTAGAGCGTCCGCCCATGTATGGGGACTTCCAAACCCCAGCAGCGGCAGTAGGTTTGAATTCCGGCCACAGCCCTTTGCTGCATGTCTTCCCCTCCTCTCTACACCTGCTTTCCTGTCATTCTCCAGCTTTCCTATCAAATAAAGGCCACAAAAGCCCGAAAAAAATAACTTAAAAAATAATAATAATAATAAAATAAAATATTATTAAATATAACAAGTTATTAACTTCTAAATAATAAATAATAGTAATTATTCTTTCGGGAAAGATCCTTTGTTTTTTTTTGTCCTAAGATGTTTGTAAGCCAAGAGATTACCTCTTCTTCCATGTCCAGTCCAATCACAACTTATCTCCTTATTTTTACTTTCTTTATAAACAAACAACTGTCACAGACCATGGACCTACTCAGATTGTGAGTTCTTCATTTTTTTGGTCTGACATAGTAATACTGTGTTTTTCCCCTATCAATCTGTGACCCTCCTGCTCCCCCCTTTTCTCTAAGCTACATCTTAATTATATAAACTTTGCTGATTACAAAAGTAAAAGATTTTGACCCACATACCAATTTACAGAGAATATCAATGAACTACCAAGACAAGAAATCATTTATTTTCGTTTTCAACAAATTATTTTATGCATTGTCTTTACTGGCATATTTACTGATTATTACCCATATTTTTGTTGAATGAGTTACTTAGGCGACAGCATTGCACAGTTCTGATAAAACCTTAAACATCTAGTATTTTGCTCCTTTTCTGCAGTTTAACGTGCAAATTGGATCTGTCTGATGACTGACCTTGAATCAGGTGGATAAATGTGTGCTGTAGGTACATAGTTTATCTTTTTGTTTTTCTTTGTCACACAGGTCTTCAGAGAGCTGGTTTTGAGTCTCCTCAGGTCTTCTTGGTGTCCAACAAAAAGCTCGACCTCTATGATTTCCCTCTGCTACTGGAGACCCTGGAGAGAGAACTTCCTAATCACAAGAAAGATGCCTTCCTGTTGGCCATGCCGAACACCAGCCTGGAGATGATCAACAAGAAGAAAATGGCTTTTCAGAACAAAATCAATTTCTTTGCTACTCTGTCTGCAGCTGCAGCAGCTGTACCAGTTCCCAGGGTTTCTGTGGCTGCTAATACATCAGTGTTAGCTGCTGTTATCACAAGATATGTTTTTGGGTTTGGTCTTGACATTCAGTCACTCAAAAGAATGGCAAACTACTCAGGTGTTCCTTATAAGGATCTGAAGGCTGTTATCACTTCACCACCGGCAGCAGCTGTAATAACTCCTTTAGTCTTACTGGGTTTGTTGTCTCAGACTCGCAAAACAGCTGCATTCCTGGCAGCAGAAGAAGGCTCAAGATTCATTCCAATATTTAGAATCACATTGTCAATGGGCCTCTCTTTTGCTTTAACTAACAAATCCCTCAGCATGATACTTAACATGCTCGCTGAAAATGCAGAGAAGGTTTTTCAAAAGGTCATGGTTTGGAGACCTCAGGGTCATAATGGATAAAGGCCTGCCTCCTCATCCACTCAGACCAGAAAAAAATAAACATCACAAAAAAAGAAAATTGCAACAGAAAAACTACCAGATTTTAAATTTAATACCACAGGAAAATGAGAAAAAATGTGACAAATACCCCCGAACAAATTTTTGATCACTGGCGTTTAATATCAACTGTAAAGGTGCGTTCACACCGCAAGCGACCCAGCTACCAAAGTCGCGTCGCCCACTGAGGTAGCGTCGCGCGTCCATAAATAGCCTACCTGTTTGGTCGCCTGGCGTCGGACGTCAGTCGGTGACGTCACGTCTGCTCGAGTTTTACCGCGATCGTATCATATATCCCATAATAGGGTGTATAAGCGGACATTATTCCAGCTGTGTCCTTTTCACTCACTTATCAAACACAAAACTCTGCAGCTGATGATGCAGCAGCATCCTCTGTGAGTTTACTGCGGTCCGCCTGCAAATGTCCTCACTGAGATTAGTTCCGCCTATGCGGAAGTCATCCGCCCTGTAGTCCGGATGAATAACAGCACCGTCCTGCGTACACACACGCTGATTGGCTGATGCTGCACAGCCACGCACGACATCGCCTGAATAGATCAACTTTTTTTTAACTTTGACATCGCGCGACGAGTGAAGCGGTCGTCTTGTCGCCAGCTGTCGCGTCGCGGGAGGCTTAGCCCCGCCCCATCGCAGCCGTACATTGACTTTGCATGGAGAGTGATCGCCGAGGTAGTACAAGTAGCGTCCAGTGTGAACGCACCTTAAGTGGTTGTTATTTGGTTTAACTTAACTTGCTTTCAGTGTTGTTTGTAATCTAATGACACAATGTGGTTTGGATCTGATAACAGTATTTCTGAAGCTGTTAGCATCTATGCTAATCTCTGTGCGAGGAGTCACTTACTGCTGTGGAATTGAAATATTCTGTTTGGGCCGTGCAGCTTCAGGCAGAGTATTTTTCTGTAAATTAGAACTCAAAAAGATGGATGTGAGTGATCACAGCCGTTGAATCAGTTGAATATAGATAGATAGATAGATAGATAGATAGATAGATAGATAGATAGATAGATAGATAGATAGATAGATAGATAGATAGATAGATAGATAGATAATATTAGTCTTAAATAAGAGCTTTAGTATAAACTGGAAGAGATGTTTGTTCTTCAGGCTGTTTGGCAGCACTACAGTCAGCAACAGCAGTTATTACAGTTTTAAAAGTCATGTCCTATCAATGAATATACGTCATTATTAAAAAATCATTAGAAATTACATCAAAAACTATTTCTATTAAAGTCAGAGCTGTAGTATAAACTGCAAGAGAGGTGTGATTTGGTTTTGTTGTCACTACAGTTAACAATAGTAAACCAACCGTTTTTAATGTCATTACCTATCAATGAATTTACGTCAATAATAATTAAAAATTGATATAAATAACCTCAAAACCTATTTCTCTTAAGTGAGAGCTGTAGAATAAACTAGGAGAGATGCTTGATGATCTGGCTAGGTTTGGTGTTACTACGGTCAACAGCAGTACAGTTATTACAGATTTTATAGTCATTACCTAATGATAAACAAACGTCAGTAATAAAAAAAAATCATATACATTACACTAAAACATATTTCTCTAAAGTAAGAGCTGTAGTATAAACTTGAGGAAATGTTGGATCATTAGTTTGAGTTTGGTGTCACTACAGTCAGCAACAGTACAGTTAGTGCAGTAATTCTTAAAAAAAAATGATGACATGTAGGCTACTATGAAAAGTAAAAGCAGTGAATCAGGTGGATCCAGCTACTGTGCAAGGAGGCTACAGATAGATGGATGGAAAATGCTCAAATACTGCATTAAATATCTGACCTTACAGGAGTTTTTCCTTCAAATGAAACTACAGTGAAGGACAAAATCGCCTTTTACACGTGTCATGATCCACTGCTTAGAAAACAATTCTGCTGGTGAAACTTACCCACTAGAGCAGGAATAAGAACCAGCTGAACAGGTCTGAGAGCACACAGAGCCTATCACTGATGGCATCTATTTCACTCTGGTGCTGCAGCTTTAAATACCCATGAGTCTTTTGTCACTCATGTTCTCTTGATCTTTCCCACTGACATGCCTGTTCTTTTAACACATGATTTGTATTAGAAGCAATTCATGATTTGTATTTAAGTGTAAATTTTAATTCCGACTGCGCTATGTTTTAAAGGGACTGTGAGGAGTTTCTAAATAATTACAAAAAAGTCTCACTTTTAGATATATGCCTGATCGAAATACACACTTTAAGATGAGTTTTATAGCACCAAAATAGGTTATCTATAAATGCTATTCCTTAGCCTTCCGGTCGGGTCAGACAGGGCTGAACTGGCCTGGATACTCAACTTCAGGAACAAGACATTTAAAACGAGAGCAAATTTATATTATTCAGAC
Source organism: Scarus forsteni (assembly GCA_036419115.1). Taxonomy (NCBI): domain Eukaryota; kingdom Metazoa; phylum Chordata; class Actinopteri; order Labriformes; family Labridae; genus Scarus; species Scarus forsteni. The sequence continues at coordinate 5,769,867 of JAZDUH010000400.1, read as the reverse complement.
ACGTCTTAGAGCACCGGGCTGTAAGTAGCGATATATAGCTGACTACAAAACTGCGATACCAGTTTTTCCAAAAATTGCTTGTTGTCACACATCAAAAACTACCGCTACGTAACTAGAAATAGATACATTACCTTGTTGCTTTGCACCCTGAAAGTTGTTGAAAAAAAGAAAGTTGTAAAGCAATGCAGAGTTCTGGGGAAGGTCCGAGCTGCATTCATTAGCATCAACAAACTCGCTTTGGCTTGTGGTGCGTTCAAGTTGTAGTCGGAAGTTAGTATTTCTGAGTTCCGAGGAGGAAACTACAACTGAAGTGGGAATTTCCTACTGCACTGTAAGCCCGGATAAGTTGAATCTACTCAAAAAACGTGAGGAAAGTGGTTGCCCTAAAAAAAATTAAGTAATGTACAATGAAAACTTAAGTAAATTAAACTTAAATATGTGAAGTTCTGGAATTGCTATTTTTAAGTACAATAAACTTAATGTCAAGCTGAATTAACTTAAAATCTTGAGTATTATCAATTCCAGAACTTCACATATTTAAGTTTAATCTACTTAAGTTTTCATTGTACATTACTTAATTTTTTTAGGGCAACCACTTTCCTCACGTTTTTTGAGTAGATTCAACTTATCCGTGCTTACAGTGTGTGGGCCAGCTCCTGCATAAATTCAGGGAAAAAAGGACAGAGCCAAAACATTTTTTTTTTTTTTTTATTGAAAGTGAATTCAAGTCAATGCCATAAAAACTCTATATAGAATGCAGGCAAAAAACTGGCCCCAAAATTTCCAGAGAAAACTGTCACACGAAATATAAAAGTTCAGTAGAGCCACTGATGTTTACCTCCGCCAAGGAGGTTATGTTTTTGGGAGACTTTGTCCGTCTGTCCGTCCGTGAACAAAACAACTCAAAAAGTAATTGACAGATTTGGATGAAATTTTCAGGAAATGTTCAGCATGGGAAAAGGAAGAACTGATTCGATTTTGGTGTTGATCCGGACCAACATCTGGCCGCCATGGTGAAAAATCTGATTTCTGTGAATAACTACTGAACTAAAATAGATATCATTATTAATCCAGTTGCTAATGGTTTGTTTTCATGCTCAAGGAATCTAAATATTGACATGAAATAAAGGTAGGAGTAATATTTATGGTCAAAATGACAATATGGCTGAGGACAGTGGCGCTGGCGGAGGTCTGCGCTCTCTGAGTGCTTTCTAGTTTAACAAATGTATTCATCTTGAAGGATGTAAACAGTCAAAATCTCACTAAAATACTCACTCAAAACATACATTTAACAAGGAGGAACTCTTGTCTACTTAACATTGTTATCAAGTAACATGAAATTTAGATTTGTGTTCTTAACAATGTGTGACTCATGTCTCAGAATATAGATTTTTTTTCTTGTGAAATATTTTTTTAGGTTTTTTTTCCCCTCTTGATTCTCTGTTATGTTTTTTGCAAATACATCTCCTGAGTAAATTTTCTGTTTTTTTTACCACATAGATGGAGTGTTATTTTTTTTTGAATGACAAAAATGCAATATGCTCCCATTAAGTCACATAAGTCAGTCGTAAGCTGACAACATGCGCACTTCTTGGACTTCAGCATAGAAACATTAATAAAGATAACTTGAAAAAGGACGGATGCTCCCGTCCCTGAAACTACTTCAAACTAACTTGTAAACACTGAACATTAAAGTCCAAATACTGACTATATGGAGCAGTAGCTAACTTTAAGAACCTTTGTTTTTTTTTTACCACATAGATGGAGTTTTTTTTTCTTTTTTTTTTGAAAGACTAAGTTGCAATATGCTCCCATTAAGTCACATAAATCAGTTGTAGGCTGACAACATGAGCACTTATTGGACTTCCGCATAGAAAGATTATTAATAAAGATAACTTGAACAAGGACGGATGCTCCCGTCCCTGAAGCTACTTCAAACTAACTTAAAAGGGTAAAAACATTGTAAACACTGAACATTAAAGTCCAAACACTGACTATATAGAGCAGTAGCTAACTTTAAGAACCTTTGTTTTTTTTATTACCACATAGATGAATTTTTTTTTTCTTTTTTTTTGAAAGACTAAATTGCAATATGCACCCAGATAATGAAAGTCACATTAATCAGTCATAGGCTAACAACATGACCACTTATTGCACTTTAGCATAAAAACATTATTGATAAAGATAACTTGAACAAGGGCTGATGCTCCCCTCCTGGCGCTACTGCAAACTAACTTAACCACTAACTTAATACTTACCATATGGAGCAGTAGCTAACTTTTCAGAACCTTTGTTCACACTGCAAGCAGATTTTTCAGGGTCTGTACTTTTGGTGCCAGCTCTCCTTTACCCAGGTTTAACATTACCTGCTGAGCAAAGTTGAATGTATGCTTGATGCACTTTGGGTACTGCAGGTGTAGGGCATAAATTAGTCCAAACAGGAGACAAAACGCCTGAGGCAGGTCGGCTGGTTCGTCCATTACCAAAGTCCCCTCCAAAATAATTGCCACACTCGATGGATTTAGCTGAAGACTTCCTTCAGCGACACAGAGGATTCCCACCTGGGTTCCGCTGTACCCGTTCAAGTCGGTCACATCCTAACAGAAAAACAAAGACATTAGTAGATAGTTAACTTTTCATAATGAAAAGCATCCTATATTAGAAACCCCATCAAATTAATCTTAATAATTAAGAAATTAACAATATTGTCCTCAATTTGGCTTTTTGACAGCTGCCATAACTGAATTTACAAAATATAAGTACGCTGCTCACAAAATTTCAAAACTATTTTAAGCACAACACTGCACATCTATACTGGAGGTTGCTAGAGAGTTTGCTGTGTCTCAAAAGAGTGCGGAGGAGATACCAGGAGGCTATGGAGGTTGGGGCATGGGTGGGGCAGTTGGATAGTGCGCTTGATCAGAGATTGGGAGGTTGCATGGCGATGTGTTCTTGAGCAAGATACTTAACCCCAAGTTGCTCCCACTGCTGCGTCAGTGGTGTGTAAATGGGCATGAAAGGGCATGAATGTGTTAGAAATACTGATGGATAACTAACATAGAAACTCTGAACCATCAGTGAGTGAATGTGAGAGTGAATGGGTAGGTGCGACCTGCAGTATAAAGCAGCTTTGAGTAGTCCAAGACTGAAAAAGTGCGATATAAGCTCCACTAACCATTTATGGAGCTCAATCCAGGCTAAAGATGTTGTTATATAATTATTAAAAAAGACTGAAAAAATAAAATTGAAACATAAATTACAATGTTTGTTCTTGTTTTTAAACATTGAATTGAATTAAAAAATGGAAGAGATCTTTTGTTTAGTTTGAGTATGCTTTTAATTCAGCGATGTAAATATTTTAGTAAAATATTTTATTTTCATTTTTTTCTCTGAAATATATTTTAAAGTGTGATATGATTTTTTTTCAGTAGCATATTTTTTTTTTTTTTTAAATCTTATCTTTTTTGTACAAATTTATTTTTTTCACCTTCAGATCTTATTGTTTTACTTACAGATCATAGTTTTACAGTTTCAATTTTTAGCCATGTTCTGGTGTGGGGGGCCAGACATTGACTGAGAGGGGTGTGGTATTGTGAATGACAGCATAGCAAAGCATCCTCTAGGGCCCCCACTCTTTTTGAGAAATTATTTTTCAGGACTTTTCCAGGATGTTTTCACAACCACAATATTGGTGTGGGTAATTCTCAGGTTAATCTAGCTTTCTAAGGATTAAAGGGTGATGACAAATATCTGTAGGCTGGCCCTACCATATCATGTTGAATTTCAAATGTATTTTTATTGACTCTCTGACATGAACATTGTCTGCTAGAATTCAATCAGTCTGGCCTTTTTGTAGCATTTTACAATTATAAATTTATGGTTTATACTTATTTTTAATCTTTACTTACTTTGCTTTCTCACAAAAAGATTTTGTTGATTTACTGTTTAAGAAGCTTAAATTTTATTTAGCCATTTTTATTATTTCTTTCATCATCATTGTTCTGACTTTTTGATTTTTATTCCTTAACTTGTATTATATTATCTACTCATTTTTTATAGATAAGTGTACATGAAAAACAGAGTACATTTTTACTTTTTTCCCATGTTAGATTTTTGGTGATTAACATACAGAAGAGGATTAGGGCCACTGAAAAAAGTGAGTTCTGTTTAAAGTTAGAATTCTGATTTTCTCAGAATTCTGAGAAAAACATTCAAAATCTCAGAATTCTTACTTTTTCTCAGACTTTACATAAAAAGGTCAAAATCTCAGAATTCTTTTGTTTCCGAATTGACTTTTTTTTTTCCTTTACAAGAATTCTGAGAAAAATGACAGAAGTCTGAGATTTTTACTTTTATCTCAGAATCCTGAGACTGACATTAAAGTCAGATTTCTGAGAAAGTCAGAGCTGACTTTAAAATCAGAATCTCAGAATTCTGACTTTCTCTCAGAATGTTTTTTATAATTCAGAGTCCAAAGTCAGAATTTTACGATTATGATTAAACACTCAGCATTCTTAGAATCTGACATTAAATTTGACTTCTGAGTTTAGATTCAGAATTCTGACTTTTTCTCAGAACTCACTTTTTATTTTTAGTGGCCCAATCCTCTTCCTCACTAACAAGATAGAAGGAATGCAAATCATTTTTCAGGACATTTTACTTGTTTTGCATTTTCCATATGCTTTCCATGATTTGAAAATTGGTCAATCATTTTCTTTTTTTTTTAATATATTTTTTGGGCATTTTGTGCCTTTATTGATAGGAGAGAGACAGTGGATAGGCTTGTGAAAGGGGGTGAAAGAGTAGGGGAAGACACTCTGCAAACTGGTCACAGGTGGGATTTGAACCTGAACCGGCAGAAGCAAATACATGGGGTGCCTGGTTGCTAACCACTCCGCCAAACCAGCACCCCGGTCAATCATTTTCCAGGTTTTCCAGGACATGTGGGAATCTTGTCCTCAATGATGTTGCTTTGGGAAACATGGGTACTTTGATAGATTTAACTCAACACTCTCTTTTCACTATATTCTCTCGATACCTCTAAAAAAAAGTGATGCCAGTGACAAAGATACCTTTAATAAGCAATTCTAGAAGACTCTTGGTAATCACTGATACATAAAAACTTGAGAATATGCAAGATTGTTGCCTAAGGAAACAATGTGTCCCAATTCCACACAAGACTATAACCACAGCGCAGCATCACATCATTGTGGGTTACATTGGTGTCCTCTTCACCAGGGCAACCTGCAGGTGCAGGTACACAGATGAGAAATACTCTTTGTTGATAAGGTGCAGTGGAAATTATCCCAAATATCATAATACTGTGTCAAACGTGGAGTTATCCAAAATGACATGTTTATGTGTCTATGCAGTAAGTAGGTTCAAGGTTAGCATGAACTGTGCAATGCTAGCTGCTTCACATGTTGCAGCCCTTAAAGTGCTCAGCTCAAACTATGGTCTTCAGTTGCCATTGTCAACATTTGTGTGGTAATAAGCTTAAATGTGATCACTCCAAATCTAGGTTCTTGGTTCTGTGCAAGGCCTTTAAGTGATTCTGGACATGTAAAAGAGTCTTTTTGGGTGACCCTATGTGTCAGGGTTAGATAGATTACACATAAGATATTTACAATATAGAAAGATGTATATATATATATGAACGGCATTTCTTACTTGCATGCCTGCACCTGCAGGCATATTTGGGCACATTTTCCTTCCTTCATATATCAATTAATTATCAAAAAATGTCTAGAATTTCTTGTACTGAGTCACATCTATCTAAGTAGCCACGTTACCTGAGGGCAACATCACCTGAGGATGCTTTGCTTGGCTGTCACTCCAATATCACACCCTTCTCAGTCGATGCTACGCTCCAGAAGCCAGAGCATGGCCAAAAGTTAGTAATTGATTAAAAATTGACACATCACATGTTAAAGTATGTTTCAGAGTAAAAAAATATATATATATTTTATGAAAATAATTACAGGAAAAAATAAATTGAAAAACATACCCTACTCTTATTTTCAATCCAAATTAATGTTTTATTTTCTTTAAAAATTCAAGAACAAACATTGAAATCTGTTTCTGTTAAACCACTTCATTTGTCTGGCTTGTCTTACTGTTGCCTCTCCTGTTACCCTTAGCCTCTTTCATTTGTAGCAAAGCAGGTTATATTCATTAATAATGGGTTTACTTCCCAGATGATATCCCCAAAGTTAAACTGATTTTGCGTTATACTGTAATGATGTGATGACCAAGTGTTTCCTTAATTCTTGTAAGTGGTGTAAATTCTGTTGCAAATTGTGCACTAAATATGGGTGGTCATGAAATTTAAGTTTAAGCCTGGAAAACAGCACTGATTAAATAATTTTGAAATTAGCAGCCAAAAATCTTCATTTTGCACCTACTACAGTTCCAATAAATTAATCTACTTACAGTGCAGGTTTTGAAGAAGGCAGAGGGCTCATCCCCAAAGATGACTGGCAGTCCCCGAAGGCAAAGGCATCTGATATCTGTTGGCTCAGTGGTCTGAAATATATTAGACTTTACTGAGAATGCATGCAATAATAATAAATCAGTGTTGTGCAGTGAGATGCTTCACAAACACATAACATTTACTTATCAAATACAATCCAAAAATTGATGGATTGTACAAAAAGAGATGACTTGATAGGAGAGAAAAGGAGAGGGAGAGAACAGGAGGGAAATAATAGAAACGAGAGACAAAACATACTGCAAAGCAGGGAGAACAATGGAAAGAGGAAATAAGACAAGAAATGATGAGATTAAAGCCCCAGTCACACATTCCCGTTTCTCATGGCGATTGTGCACGACTGTCATAATCCTGATAAAGCGTGCTTTGGTCGTGGTGCATGCGCTACTTGGTCTGGATCACCGTTGTATAGTCGTGGATGAACGGAGGGGAACGTAGAAGCTCCACGACAGTTTTGAACTGTTCAAAACTGTCGTGGAGAATCGGCGCTCTCAGTACAGCGGGATGGAAGCCTAATGCAGTCCTAAGGCGAACGGTATTAGCGTGGCATGTACGGAGCTCAGTCGGGCTGATCGTGGCCCAGTCGTGGCTCAATCTTGAAAGCTTTATGAGGACGACTGACAAGGATGTATCCGTATGAGCCCCGACTGTGTCCCGTTCAAGACGGCGCAAGCGGCGGGGCTCAGTCGGGGCTTACGTCACGCGAACTGAGCTCGAGCGGAGCTGACGTCCTGTCAGCGGGATGGAATCCTCGTCATATCGCTGTATTAACCTAACTGGAGCGGGACAAATGCCCCCTGAAGCGCTGAAGCAGCGCCACTTACGGTGTATTTACGGGGTGTGTCCAGGGGTGAGACAGTCATTTCATCCCGTATCATAGCAATCACACCAGCCTCCTCAATCGTGCACAGTCGCAATGACAAACGGGAATGTGTGACTTAGGCACAAAGAATGGAGAGGGCAAGAGAAAGAGATAACACCAAAACAAAGAGAGATAAAGTCAAAGGGAAGAGATGAACATAGAGAGAGGGAAGAGAGTGAAGAGAGTGTAAAGTAAACCCACCTTTGTTTGACGTAAAAGCTCAGACAGGAGTTGGCCGGTGGCACCTTTCTTTTTCCTGAAGAGATCCATCAGGGTTGGGGAGAAACGGTCCAGTGCACTGAAGAAGTTGTCTTTGAGATTTTTTCCCACCACTCTGTTGAACTCACCAGTAAACCTGAAACACAAAAAAAACAAACCATCTACAAATCACCATCTTTAAAGTTCAAACTCAAATTGTCAAACATAAACTGTCCTTGGAAAAACAAATACAGCTTTATTTCAAAGCTTGTGCCTGCTTTACCATCTGATTTCACAAGATGCCTGTGTTCTTCCTGCGGCACTATCTATTAAAATCACATAGCTAAGTGGGCATAAGCAAATAAAATACATAGTCCTCTTTGTTAATACTCAGAACAATCATACAAACCTGTCTTTCTGTGAAAAGAGCTGGCCATCTTTGTACCATCTGGCTGATCTCATACACATCTCCAACAACTTCTTTTCTCCGCAGAGCAAACGTCACATCCATCTCTTTCTGGATGAAGGATCCATTTGGTGTTCTCTTCATCATTTCATTGACCAGAGCCTGACGAGATGCTTCCAAGTTGCTGTCATCCTTCCCTTCAGGATTCTCAGGGAGGAAATTGATCTCCCCTTTTCTTGGCTTTTTGATGTCTTTGTTGGGAGGTTCACCATCTGTGTATCTTCCACGTTTACCACTATTGACAGTGACCTCACGTCGACCGAGAAGGCGCATTTTGTTTCTGTAGTTACCCATCTTGAACTTTAGACTATTTCTCCATCCTTCCCAGCCAGAGGATGAGCCTGGTTCCTTGAGACATGGGTGGGTTTGCACTAAGGCTTTTGCAACAGCTTCAAAATCTTGCTTTGATGGGTATGCATCATATGTATACATGGTCTCAGCCAGTTTCTCAAGGATATCGTGTTTCAGCTCTTTTGTTACTTGCAGATGTGCTCCATCCTTAAGGTACAATAGGTTACCTTGTCGGAGTCTGTACTCAACATCCACAGGAAACTTGGGAATTTCAAATTCTTCTGGCCACTGTAAACTTCTATCTAGAGAGGAGTTGGACAGGATTTCTGTATCTGCGAGGCTGCCTGAGTCACTACATGCTTCAGCTGGAGCAGTGACTGGTACAAGGGTAATGACAGGGATAATTTTGATGGTTGGCTTGTCTGGGAGCTCAGAAAGATCTGTCAGGTTACACAGTTCGTTGTTAAAATCAGGATCTTGGAACTGCAAGGTGAAGCTGTAGTTTACTTGGAGTGAGCTTTGGAGCCAGTCAATCAAATCTTCAACACTGTTAGGCTTTGCCGTCATTGTCATCTTTCTTATATCTGCTTCACTGACAATGATCCTCATAGTCAGCCTTTCTTGTGCAGCCATCTGGGAAAAAATGATAAAATATTTAGCAAATAACATATCGCTTCAGAGTTACCATGAGTTCACCTTGTACTCTATATGAAGATAATGGGAGGACATCATTCAACTCTGACACCTTAAACAGAGACATTGTGGGGACACTGTGATAGAGCAGCTGGTAAGATCTCAAATGCTCTGTATACCATGCTGTCATTTTGTGGCAGACAAAAAAAATGTTTGTGTTAGCTGTAACAATCTTTTCAATCTGAACAAAGTTCGGGAGACCTGAGCATGAGCCAGAAGAGAGAATCATGCCTGGTTGGTACTTGATTCCATCTATGCTGACAGATGATGCATCAAGAACTGGCCCTGGATTTGTGATCGTCTGAGCTATTTCTCTCTGAACATTCAAAGGGAAAGAGGCAAGCAAAACTGGTGCAACCTTAGTCATCTCAACTGATGGTCTGAAATATGAGCTGCAGTCAAGATGGTAACTCACAGCCCTTTGGTGTTTGGTGGCAAGTGTCATGGCAACATTTTTAAAATTTTGAGCATTGCGGATTGCCTTTTTAAAGAACTTATGCTTCCCCTCAAAGCGCATTGTCCAAACCTCAGTCAGGGGACCAAACTTCTTTACAAGATCAGGGTAATGCTCCAGATAGTGATGCTTTGGTCTCAAGCGAAAATCTGGACTGCAGCAGCTGTCTGTGCTCAGCTATCTTGCAGTCCAGGAAATGCAGTGTCTCTTGAGTGTGCCTTGGTGCCACAGCTAACTCAACAATGTCTTTGAGCAGCATGAGAACCTCCCAAGTGTTGTCACCCTCAGGGATACAGTGACCAATTAGAAAAGGAAGGAGCCTCAAGAGACACCAATTCTCATGGGCATTTCCGCCAATGGTCTTTTTGGTGGAAAACCCCTTTCCTATCACCTGAGGTTGGTCTGTTCTGTCAGTAAATGTGTAGTCAAAGAACCTGATGGCATGATTTTGCATATATAATGTGAAATACCCCTTGCCTATCAGGTCTGCAAGACATAGAGACAACTCAGTTGGAACAATGCCCTCCAAAAGATCATGCTTGATGTCAGGTGGGTAACCAGTCACTGCATGAAAATACACAAGATCATCAGTTAAAGGGCATGCTCTTTTCACACCGTAAGTCCTACTCAAGCTTGGGTCCTCTCTCACCTCCTGCACCTGTGTGTCATGGGAGTCTTTGTCTCTGAGCTGAAAAATTCCAGAACTTACCATGTGTTGCTGTGTGTCACTACTGCTGGCTAAACAGAACCTGCAGAACTTGTCAACAGTGAAGCCTTCAAGGAATCCTGCAAGGGAGTGGGCACCAAGATTATCAGCAGCAACATACAAGACTGTGCCTTTCACATTTGAACCTAGTTTCTCCAGGTAAACACCATCCTGTTCCAAAGTCTTAAGGTCATAAAGAAGTTCCAGGACCTTTGTGTGACCGCGCTCCAGGTTAGACCCACAATATAACTTTGAGGAAATTACCAAGTTTAGATTTAACCCCAAGAGGACTAGTTTTACTGAGACACGGCAAAATGGCAGCAAGTAAAGAAACCAGAGTCAGGAGTGATATTCAAAAATATATATTTATTTTGAATAAACTTTAGTTATAATTTAGTTCAAGATAAAATTTATAATTTATTTGAGACAGTTTAAAACATTTGCAGCAGCAACAATAAATCACCTGATAGAGAAAAATAAAACAAAGTTAATTAAAGAATAAAAGAATACTAATAAAAGGGGGAGATTGCAGACCAAGGGCTTGTAAGTGGTTGTGACTGGGAAAGGGGGTGCAGACTACTTACCATACACACTGGTGCTCACGCCCTGTGACCTCTCACACACACACACACTGCAAACGAAAGAAAATGTGCCCAATGAGAACAGAAATTAAGGTGCAACTAACAATCACACACAATTAGGGGGAAGTGAGGTGCAGGTGCAGCCTATACCCGCCAACAGCGCCACGCGCTCCTGATGACGTCACCGCTCGGCCTGCAACACTCCCGAAATCATGTAAGGGAAACAGAAAGAAACAAATTAATCTAGGTCACAGTAGCAGATTCCAATAACCTGACCAATAACAGCAAAAACTACTTTAAAGACTGGATGTAAATAAATCAGGCAGGAAGCTACACCGAATGGAAACTTAACCAAACTAAACAAAACAAAAACAAAGCAAAACAAAGCAAAACAAAGCAAAACAAAGCAAAACAAAGCAGCAGTGGCAAGCGATCTATAAAAGAAACAAAACTGTTATCATACAGGCCACGTGCATCTCAATCTAGTCTGTACTGATGGACAAAAGTCATATACCTCACAGTGAAGCCTAAAATGTTTGATCAGCTCCAGCACCTCAAGGACCAGAATCTGCACACAAAAAAAAGGGACACCATGAGACAATGAAGGCCCATCACAAGCTGCATATAAACCACAAAGCTTACCGCACGTCTCAGTCAAGTCCCAGACAAACGCCACCACCCAGGAATAAACATCAGCAACGGAGAGAGCCAAAGCTGCAGCCTACCATGCGCCGAAATGAGGCTGCTTATATAGCAGATCACCTGCTCGTGAATTCAGGAAGCGGGAGGGGCCCCGCTGGAACCCGACTGAGACTACGGCAGCCGCGTAGGGACAAAAGGGCTGCCGGTCACATTTCGCCCCGAGGTTCTTAAATTGTCGGCCCGACAATTTTACCTAAAACCATGGCCTAAAGAAAACTGGAAGAGAAACACTGGGACAGAGGGTGGAAGGATCTAATGCCTGAACTGTCCTAGTGCTAGAGGTCACGACCCCGAAACTGTAGCCCCATTTGCCCTACCCCCTACCGTCACTGGCAGATGATGAGGGTTCGGGTGTTTACCCGCCGTCTCCCGGGAGGACCGTCTTACTACCGGGGGAGTGGCCACAGGCTGGGTGCTTACACTGGGGATGGGCTCAAACGGCTCTTCAGGTTGAAGTGGAGGCAGAGGACTCGTTGCCAGCGGACTGGGAGGCACAACGCTGGGGGTTTGTCCAACAGCAGGACCGACTAGCACCCATAGGTCAGGCTCCTCCTGTACTTCTACGTCACTTACACCCACTCTTGGCCTAGCTAGGGGGGAAACAGGCTGGACAGTACAACCAGGGACCATCTTGAGCATGGAACGGTGGACATGCCGTACCTCAGCTGGCTTATGTTGAGGAGCAACCGCGTACACCCCACTCCCGGGTGCAGGCGGCCGGATGACCTGAAAAATCTCTGTTCCCCAGGTGTCTTGGATTTTGTTCCTCCCTCGGTGAGAGTGATCCCTCAGATAGACCAGCTTTCCAGCAGGTAGGAGGTCCTCCTTTATTTCCTGGTCTGCTCTTGCTTTTCTCTGCGCAGCTGCCAGTCTCATCCTCTCCTGGGCGCTGTCCACAGCAACCCTCAGACGCTGTTGATGTTCCATGATCCAGTCACAGACTTCTCCTGGTAAGGGCTCCTCCACTCTACCTAATAAGAAATCGACAGGTAACTGAGGTTCACGGCCAAACATCAGGAAGAAAGGAGACTGACCCGTGGTTTGGTGTGGTGTGGTGTTATAACTGAATAACACTTGTGGGAGATACTGTGGCCACCGGCTCTTCTGCTCTGTTGACAGGGTGCGCAGCAGATCATGGAGAGTCCTATTAAAACGTTCACACTGCCCATTACCTTGAGGGTGGTATGGCGTTGTTCGAGACTTCTTGATGCCATAAAACTCACAAAGCTGATGGATGATCGTGTTTTCAAAACTGCGACCCTGGTCTGAGTGCAGCCGAGCAGGGACGCCGTACTTATAGAACCACTCCTTGATCAGTATATCTGCCACTGTGGCGGCTCGCTGGTCGCGAGTTGGAATGACCTGTGTAAACTTTGAAAAAACATCTGTTAGGACCAACACCTGCTCCCTCCCATCTCTTGCAGGCTCTAAGAGGGAGAAATCAATGGCCAGTATCTCATTAGGTCTAGAAGCTAGCAGGTGACCCATAGGAGCTCGAACCCTTGGCTGGGTGTCTTTAGCGATGCCACACCTATGACACCTATGACACCAATCCCGGATCATCCCTCCCATCCCAGGCCAGTAGCATCTCTGCCGAATCAATTCTGTGGTGCGCTCAATGCCTTGATGGCCATGGTAAGTATGAAGCTGGTTAAATACCTCCTCTCTCAAGCACTCAGGCAACACAAGCTGGAAGACTACTTCACCCCCATCAGGCCGCTGATAGGTCCGGTGCAGCAGTCCGTCTTTTAGACACAGCCTGTCCCACTGACGCAGCAGCACTCGGGCGTCCGGGGAAACATCCAGCCTCTCCACTCTGCCTGGCAACCTCTGTTGTTGCAAAAAGGAAATGACAGTATTTATTGATGGGTCAGCTTTCTGTAATGAAACCACATCGGCAATTGAACGCTCTGGGACGGCTGAGATTTTACGCAGGTCTACCAAAGATGTAGATAAGATAGCCTGGCTAACAGCAGCTGGCATCTGAGTCCCACGGCGTCCGTGCTCTACAGGGCCCATATCTCGGAGTGGTTGCTGTCTTGACAAAGCGTCTGCATTTTGGTTAGTGCGCCCCGGCCGATAGCGTACAGTGTAATCAAAAACAGCTAACTCAGCCACCCAGCGATGTTCTGTGGCCCCCAACTTGGCTGTACCCAAATGACTGAGAGGGTTATTATCTGTCCATACCACGCACTTGTGACCCAGCAGGTACTCACGAAATTTCTGAGTCATGGCCCACTTCATACCCAGAAACTCGAGTTTCATGGAACTGTAATTCTTCTCAGCAGGATGGAGGCTGCGGCTGGCATAGGCGATGGGTCGAACCTTTCCTTCCTGCTCCTGGGAAAGGACAGCTCCAAGCCCATCATGACTGGCATCCACCTCTAAGATAAAGGGGAGGTTGAAATTAGCATAAGCCAACACAGGGGAGGTCACCAGCTTAGCCTTCAAGTCACTGAAGCTTTTGACGCATTCAGGAGTCCATAAACTTTGCAACAGAACATTTGGGCCTTTTTTTTTACTTCCTGTCAGTTGAGCAACCAGTTTGTGCAGAGGTGCAGCCAAGTTAGCAAAGCCTGGTACAAAGCGCCTATAATAACTGGCAAACCCAAGAAAAGATCTCAACTCAGACACTGTACCTGGGGTTGGCCAATTAGCCACAGCGTTGATTTTCTTTGGGTCTGTCGAGACACCCGCCTCTGAGATAACATGCCCCAGGTACTGTACCTCTTTCTTGAAAAATTGGCACTTTTCCAGTTTCACCTTGAGGCCCTCATGCTGTAGGCGGCTCAGGACCAGATCCAAGCACACTAGATGCTCATCTACTGAGGAGGAGAAGACAACAACATCATCAAGATAGAGCAAGAGGGAATGACAGTGCTGGTCTCCAAACATTCTTTCCATCAAACGCTGGAAGGTGCTGGGTGCGTTGCATAAACCAAAAGGCATCCTCTGGAATTCAAAAAGACCAAAAGGGGTACAGAAGGCAGTCTTCATCTTATCTTTTTCTGTGACAGGTACTTGATGGTAACCGCTAGCCAGGTCGATGGTGGAAAACCACTTAGCCCCCGACAGTGCATCTAAGGACTCCTCGATCCTCGGAAGGGGGAATGAATCTTTGCGGGTTTTCCCGTTCAACAGTCTATAGTCCACACAAAGCCTTAGGCTGCCGTCCTTCTTCCTGACCAGGACGATAGGGGAGGCATAGGGGCTACTACTCTCCCTTATCACCTGGCTGTCCAGTAACTGCCTAATGTGAGCCCTAACGTCATCATAATCAGAGGGAGGAATCCGTCTATACCTCTGCCTAATGGGCACATCATCAGTTAGAGGAATATCATGGGTCAGCAGGTTAGTACAGCCCAGATCTAAGTCAGAAGCTGCAAAAACAGACTCATGGTTCAAAAGCATAGACCTAACTTTACCCTGGTCTAGCTCAGGGAGGGATGACAAGTCCATAGCACCTATTTGTTCTCTCACTGGATTTACCTGAGCTTCCTGGGAGAATGCTGTGACAGGAACAGTGCTGGTCTGCTGTTCTACAGTGGAAACTCCTGCTGGCAAGCTTATAATCTGAGCCTGACTCAGTCGCCCTATAGGAATGCGGGGATGGAGAACAACATCAGTATCACCAACATTCACCACCGGTACGTACACAGTGCCCTTAATGACTGAGACCATGGCTGGAGAGATCAAAACAGACTGGGGAAGAGAACGACCATCATCGAGCGGCTCAATAAGTGCAGCCCCTGAGGGCTCACTAAACTGTGAGGAGCATGTAGCTGAAATCCATTTAACTGTACCACCAGGAATAGTTACTGGGCGCTTACCTCTGACTCGGGCCAATCCTGACCTGGCGTTACCCCCAAGCTGACTACTGTGGCAATGCTGTAATGCCTGCTGCCACCAGGGCGGCGCCTGCTGCACTGAGGGGACATTAAACAGATCATCACCATACTGAGTGAAAAGCTGATGATAACACTCCTTAATGACATTCATGCCCAAAACACCAGGAACTTCTGAGGGGGAAATTTGACCTGGGGGGTCTTTTACGACCAGAACACCCCGCTGAGGCACAACCTTACCCAAAACATTAACATCCAACTCCACATACCCGACATATGGAATCTCTAAACCATTGGCTGCACGCAGCTGAAGCCAACGACAGGCCTTAGGGGCACCCTGGAAATGTTGGAGAAAGAAACTTTCAGATATAGTGGTGACCATAGACCCTGTATCTAGCAAACAATTAACAGGTACGCCTCCAAGGCTAACTGTTACTTTAGGGCAAGAAGACACCAAGTTAGGGGCAATGTCCTGAGCGGCTGTCTGCACCTCTGAGCCTTTTTTATCCCCTCCTGATGTTTGGCTCCTCACATCAGAGGGAGGTAGTTTCCCACCTCCTGTGTGGCAGAGGTTGCTGCATTTGGCTGTGGGGCTCTAACCCATTGGTCCTGTGACTCAACACGGGTATTGTCACACTCTCTGGCATAGTGACCTGGCTTCTGGCAACGTCTACATATGACAGTAAGGGGGCGTTTAGGTCTGGGTGGAGGCCTTGGGGCTGACTGTAGGGCCAAAAGACTCTGAGTCAACTGGTTGAGCTGCTCTTGTTGCTTCTGTAACATGTACTTTAACTCTTTGATTTCTGTGTTACCCGAGCTGGGTGCTGCAGCTCCAGAACACTGTGTGGCCCTCACAAAGGGTACAGAGTAACTCCTACCTCTATGCTCATCAGGTCGTCCCTCTCTCTCCCAGCGCATGGCCTCAGTTCGCACTTCAAGCAGAGTGTAGTCAGGGTGTTGTCGCACCAGACGCTTTAACTCCCTGCGAAGATTGAAGTCAAGCACATGTTCAACAAACTGGTCTCTGAGGAGGGTATCGGCATGGCGCATCCCCTGAGGAGCACTACGTTTAATTTTATCCATATAACCGCACAACGCATGGGAAAATTCTTGAAGTGTCTCCCCCTCCTGTTGTTTTCTAGAAAAGAAACTTTGTTGTAATGAGACATAAGATTTTGAGCAGCCATACATGTCCTGAAGGATAGTTAAAATTTTCTCAGGATCTTCCCTTTCTGCTTTAGGCCTGTACTTCAACTCATCCTTGGCCTCTCCCTCCAAATGATCATAAATAAAATAAGCCTGATCAACAGGTTTCAAATACCTTGCCCTCAAAACAGCCCTCACCTCCTCGATCCAGTCTTCTACTGGGATCCCTGATGTCCCCCTAAACACAGGACACTTTTTTTCTCTAGGAATATAAAGCAAATGTTCAGACGGAAAACCATTAGACATAGGGAAACGAGACCCAGCTGATGTAGTAGGGCCAGAGTCCGCATCTGACTGGGAGGAGCGAGCCGCTGTTTGCTCCTGCAGTAGCTGTTCTTTCTCAGCCTGAAGGCGCTTGACCAGGTCTTTTAGTTCCTGTAGTTCACTGGCCATGTTGAGGAAGGGAGAGGTCACAGCAGTACAGTCTTTGCAGCAGTTGTCTTAAAACTGTGAAGATCCAAGAAGTTGCACCCAGCGCGTCCCTCGACGTGCACACTGCTGCTTTGTTTTATAGAAAATAAACTAAAGAAAAGAATAAAATCCTCCTCTGAATACTTGACTGCCAAGTGCCGTACTGCCGACAACGCCAGAATGTGACCGCGCTCCAGGTTAGACCCACAATATAACTTTGAGGAAATTACCAAGTTTAGATTTAACCCCAAGAGGACTAGTTTTACTGAGACACGGCAAAATGGCAGCAAGTAAAGAAACCAGAGTCAGGAGTGATATTCAAAAATATATATTTATTTTGAATAAACTTTAGTTATAATTTAGTTCAAGATAAAATTTATAATTTATTTGAGACAGTTTAAAACATTTGCAGCAGCAACAATAAATCACCTGATAGAGAAAAATAAAACAAAGTTAATTAAAGAATAAAAGAATACTAATAAAAGGGGGAGATTGCAGACCAAGGGCTTGTAAGTGGTTGTGACTGGGAAAGGGGGTGCAGACTACTTACCATACACACTGGTGCTCACGCCCTGTGACCTCTCACACACACACACACACACTGCAAACGAAAGAAAATGTGCCCAATGAGAACAGAAATTAAGGTGCAACTAACAATCACACACAATTAGGGGGAAGTGAGGTGCAGGGGCAGCCTATACCCGCCAACAGCGCCACGCGCTCCTGATGACGTCACCGCTCGGCCTGCAACACTCCCGAAATCATGTAAGGGAAACAGAAAGAAACAAATTAATCTAGGTCACAGTAGCAGATTCCAATAACCTGACCAATAACAGCAAAAACTACTTTAAAGACTGGATGTAAATAAATCAGGCAGGAAGCTACACCGAATGGAAACTTAACCAAACTAAACAAAACAAAAACAAAGCAAAACAAAGCAAAACAAAGCAAAACAAAGCAAAACAAAGCAAAACAAAGCAAAACAAAGCAGCAGTGGCAAGCGATCTATAAAAGAAACAAAACTGTTATCATACAGGCCACGTGCATCTCAATCTAGTCTGTACTGATGGACAAAAGTCATATACCTCACAGTGAAGCCTAAAATGTTTGATCAGCTCCAGCACCTCAAGGACCAGAATCTGCACACAAAAAAGGGGACACCATGAGACAATGAAGGCCCATCACAAGCTGCATATAAACCACAAAGCTTACCGCACGTCTCAGTCAAGTCCCAGACAAACGCCACCACCCAGGAATAAACATCAGCAACGGAGAGAGCCAAAGCTGCAGCCTACCATGCGCCGAAATGAGGCTGCTTATATAGCAGATCACCTGCTCGTGAATTCAGGAAGCGGGAGGGGCCCCGCTGGAACCCGACTGAGACTACGGCAGCCGCGTAGGGACAAAAGGGCTGCCGGTCACATTTGCATAACCGCACTCTTTCACTGTAGAGGTATTGCACAGAAGACCAAGATGGATTGAGCTGAGGGTTGACCTGTATTTTGCAGGTATGTTGACAATGACCCAGTACACTGCACACATTTTATGTTTCAGCTTTGACGTCCCAAGTGGATTGGCTACTTCAAAGTCGTCAACGTACAGCCCTAGCCCAATTGTGAACTCGTCACTTGTGAGAAGGGGGTTTTCATTAAAGTACTGCCCATCCACATATGACCTATATTCTTCTTGGACATGGACTTTTTCTGACATAGCCTTGTTTAAAACATCATTTTTGTTGAGTATTTTCTGGAGCATCAAAAGAATCGGGACATAAGCAAGTGGTCTTTTGCCTTTTTCAACAACATACTCTATGGGGTTAACCAGTGGAAACTCTCTACGTACATATGCCTTTCTTCTTTTGGTAGTTCCCAATGGTCCATCTTTGGCACAAAATGTCATAATATTACTTTTAGACACAGTAGTAGCAACCTCTCTCACAACACTTTCATCCATGTCAGCATAATAATTCTTGAGTACAGCCCTCACTCTGTTATACATAAGAGGCTCTGACAACTCATTGAGAGCATAAAGCTGTTGAATTACTTCTTGCACAGCACTCTCTGGTATATGCAGAATAGCTTGCATTTTTAACAACAGAGACGCCAAGTTGTGCTCAAGCTGTTTTTCTAAATCATGTAGATCAAGCTCACTAGCTTCTGCACTAACCTCCTCAAACTCCTCCACATCATCAGCCTGTGACATGTGGTCTTCTGCAGGATCCTCACTGTCAGGGTTTATGTAATCCTGACCAATGATTTCTGATTTAAACCTCTTCCAGTTTTGTCCTTTATGTACTTTACTCTTGTGTGCTTTGAACGTGGAGTAGACACTGCTTTCAAAGTTACAGTCCTTATAAGGACAACTGACTTTATGGCTTACTTTTAAGTGTGCTATATGTAGATGAGTAAAGAATTCAGGCTCTGAACAAGCGTCAGCAAACCCACATGACAGACAGCAAAACTTCACTGGCAGATCTACATCTGCACTTTGCTCCTGATCTGGACTTTTATTGTGAAAGTGGGACAAATGTACATTTAGGGCATTTAATGATTTAAATGTACATAGACATTCCTGATGCAGGCAAGGAAATGGCTCTGTTCTGGCATACCTCCCATGTTTTAGCCTATAATGTTTTAAAAGCTGTGCCCTTTTGTCGCAGTTAAAACAGCAGTACTTACATGTCCAAATCATCTTTTCTTGTGAACTTAAACACAATAAAAGAAAACAGACAAAATCTAAGGTTATGCTAGTTTATGTACCTTTATTGTACCTGTATTTTCTGTATTTTTGAGACTATTTAGCAGAATATTGTTGAGGCTGTAAACGTTTATGTTCAACTAATGGTTTCTTCTGATAGTTTTTTTCATGCTACATAATTGTTAAGAGCAAAGCTGAACATTTACTGTGGTAAAAGTTTATATGTCACCTGCACCAGACCAAAAAAGACTGGTAAAACTGACTTTGACTACCTCTTCGACAGCCCACGTGCGGTCCTAACAGTTAAGAAACAAATAAAGGCCTTGGAGATTTCTACCTGGAGAAAACTAGCTCCTGATTCTCACCACTTCTCCTCCTATTCATCTATTCAGTTACACGTCAGAAAACTCACGCGGCCGAACTCCAAGTAGCGCAGTAGTTAGAAGAGTTAGAGGAGTACAATCAATGGCTGTATGAAAAGCCAATACGGTCGCTATTGTTGGCTAAATGGCACTCACCAGATGTAGCTCAGCGGGCGATGAGAGGCGGTGTCCGACTCAGCGTTAACGATATCCAAGGGGAGCAGACAGAATGACGACGGTGCGCAGCCTCAACCTCTTCTTTCGGCGGTGTACAGCACGAGCACATGGATCACCAGCACCAAAGCAAATGGCTGGCGGTAGGGGTGGGCGGTCAAAGGCGTTTTTTTTTCTTTTTTCCCCATAATGCATTGTGAAAGGTTGACTCAATGAATTTAAGTAATCAGGGTTAAAACTTGATGAATTAAAGCTAGAATAACTTAAAATTGTTGACACATGCATTACTGTCAAACTGAAATATCATAAACTGATATTTGAAAGTAAGCAAGGATCATATACTCACATTTTAAAGTAATACAATCAAACTCAAATTATGTAAGTAAATTGTAATTATTTTTTTCAATTACATATGAAATCCGGGCTAACAGTGTGGGAACTCGGTGAAACCTCGCCACCCCTGAGTTGACAATCGAAGATGGATGCCCCCAGTGTGAACAGTTATTTAGCTCCTGTAATAATCAATTTATTTGCACTTCTGACTGGATATGCCACTCTAGATCAGCTGTATACATAGTATTGTTAGACATATATTTACAAAAATGCTGCCATAGTGATAATCACATTCTTCATAGAACAACACAGGGCGTGATAACAACAGCTAACAATAGCCTGGTAGATCGGCATGTTTTATTCGGACTTCAACTGGAACGCCGATAAGTCAGAGATGATGTCACTCCTAGTTCTGAGGTTACATTACGACAGTCGCCGCGCGTGCTCATGGGTAGCAGAGTCTTAATGTCGCCGGTAACAGATTCTCCTCACAGTCCCTTTAAAATGCAGAATATGAATGATGAAAGAATTGACCTATCACTAAACCTGCCCCCAAAATGCACTGGGACAAGCCAACAGCACGCTGAACTAAATAACAATGGCATCTGTCCAATCCAAGACATGTCAAAGGATCATACTTAGGATTTTGGGCCTTATTCATACAGAGGTCATCAGAATGGTCTTATCTGTGCAGTGCCCTTGAGAGAATTCCCTATTCAGTGTCACCTGATCAGGTCAGTGCTCATAGTGCCACTTTGGGCCACACACAATCATTGAAGACTGAAGCTCAGCAGGATGGATCTGCTTGATTACAGACAATCAGGTGGATCCAGCTGCTCTGGAAAGTTAAGTTACAGATGGATGGATGTATAAATGCCTGCATATAAATGTCTAACCTTACAGGAGTTTTTCCTGAAACTGAAGTGAAGGACAAAATAACCTTTTTTCCACCTGCCATGGTTTATTCCTCAGAAAGCAACTCTGCTGGTGAAACATACCCACCCAGAACAGGAATGAGTACCTACAGGGTTAATCACCGATCATCTCTTTCACTCTTTGGCTGCAGTTCTTAATTACCCTGTTTACTTGTTTTGACATGATAGGATAATAACCATCATGCCACACTGAGCGTGACAAACCAGTCTGCACTCCACCTAAAACGTCAATGTCTATCACCGTGGTACTTCAGGGAAATGCGATAAGCTGAGAGGCAGCAGTATGATACTGTTGCATGTGTCAGGACATGTTCACAGATATAAATGTGGCGTGTCTTGAGATTTTGGCTTCATATTTGATAAGGCTGAAGTAAAACAGGTTGAAAAATCTCCTCTAAGTCACTGTCAGGTGAGAGAGTTCAGCTCTCAGTGTTTACTCTAAATATGCAGGTTTACTGGAAGTCAGATGATCTTAAAATAAAGTCATTGGTTAAGAATACAGACAAGAGGATTTTTGATTGGCTGATGCCTTAGAGGGCAGAGCTCTCAGACTGATAAAAGTTTCTGTTTCGTCTGCCATAGATTCGCACTCGATCGTCTTTTCTCTACACTGGTTTCTGTGAGGTGAGTGTGACATCTGTTCAGGTGTTTCGACATTTTCAAATAACTTCTGAGAACTTTTTTTAATTCCAGCTGACATCAGTTACTGTATAGTTGTTGACTTCTAATGTTTATCATTTTGTATCATGACCTTTTTTTCTATGTTTATAACTTCATTATGATTTGTTTTACTGATTGTCTCTTCTATTTTGTTGATTTAGCGTTAGTGTGTCATTATCAGTGTTCTCAGTCTTTTCTGTTGTTAATTTTATCACCTCACTTTTTTAATCTTCACTTCAATGTGAGTGTTTACAAAATTTCCTTTATGAATAAATTTGATATGTTAGAAGCTTAAAAAATAAACAGAAGTAGATTATTTTGTGTGCAGATCTGTGAGTGATATGAGTTTAGACCTAAAATGAACCCCACCCTGCTGTGCAGAGCAGATAACCGTGTTTGGAGTTTCCTACCTGTCTGAAATGCTCATTGAATTCCCCTCTTTAAGCTTTTTCAATAATTTATTTCAGGACAGGAACAATGTGTTTCTGTTGATATTATTTGAATTCTGTCATATTTTCTTTGTGTATGATACATAGCTTTGCCACTGTCTTATATTTTCAAGATGAAAAATACCCTCTTATTTTATTTTAATCCACAGGTCTGAAGCAGCACCATGGAGAAAGCAAAGGTTCACAAACACATTGAAGAAGAAATTAAAGAGGCTCTGCAAAACAATGATAAAGAGTCGGCTGCTGCAAAGATCCAGGAACATTTGGACAGGTGGAAAAATGTTCCTCTAAATATTGCCATCACAGGGCAGACTGGTTCTGGTAAATCCACCTTCATTAATGCCATCAGAGGCATCAAAAACGACGACGAGGGAGCTGCTCCAGTTGGTGTGAACGAAACCACCACGGAGGTCACAGAGTACCTCCATCCAAACTTCCCAAATGTTAAGTTGTATGATCTCCCTGGTGTTGGCTCAACAAATTTTCCAGCTGCCGGGTACCTGAAGAAGGTTCAATTTGAAAAGTACGACTTCTTCATCATCATCTCAGCTGTTCGCTTCACTGAAAATGATGTGAATCTGGCCAAAGAGATTCACAAGATGAAGAAGAAATTCTACTTTGTTCGATCAAAGATTGACCAAGACATGCAAAACACAAAGGATGATCAGAGAGAACTCAAGGAAGAGGAAACCCTCAAAACAATCAGGGATACGTCCATCAAAGGTAGGCTTCATGTCACTTAAAGAAGTTTGATCATAACTTCTCCTTTTACTCCACCACATTTGAAAGTCTTCAGACATTTTGTATTTTTGTGTGCTTCTTATTTTTTAAACATGTTTGTCATTGCATTTCAACTTTCTCCATCAACACCGTTGTCACAGCTGTTAACATTTTATATTTAGGAGCTTGGGGCTATAGCACCTGTTGCTCTTTTGGGCGTCTCAGGTAGGGATTTTTGTCACCTCTTCAGGAATGTCATGACGATGGGGTTTATGGTTTTCAATAGGCGAGTCTTCAAATCTTCTCCTTTTCAGTGCAACAGATGGATAGTTAAGCTAATAAGAAAGCTATAAAAATAGTATAAGTAAAAAAGGTTTTAAGAATTCTTAATATGTACAAGATATATACAAGATGAAAGGGAAATCCTACTTGACAGTGCAATTGAAGCTCAATTTACAATAAGTGGTAGAGGATAAATATTAAGACTGCAAATAGTCCTATTTCTAGTTCTCAATATTTGTATTGTAGCCTGTATGGAAATGTATTGCACAGGACAGCTGAATATATACTGAATAAATAAAGTGCAAATGGTGGTTATATTAACAGATGATTATAAGTCACATATGATTGTATTGCATGGGATGAATAAAAATAAATATTGAGGTAATATTAAATACAAAGCAGCAGAAGTGGCAGTGAAAGAGATATTGCACATTTTACATTATGTTGATTGCTGCATGTGAGAGGTCAGGATGGTGATGGCTCTCAGAAGAAACTGTTTTTTAGTTTGTTTGTCCTTGTTTTGATGAATGTAGCTCCTGCCAGAGGGCAGCAGGTCAAACATGGATGTGAACTGGTCTTGATGATGTGAGCTCTGCTGAGGCACCAGGTGGAGTAGACGTCCATCAGGGAGGGGAGAGGGCATTCAATAATCCTCTGTGCTGCCTTGACTGTCCTCTGCAGCCTCACTCTGTCCACCTCAATGTAGCTCCCGTACCAGGTGGAGAAACAGTACGTCAGCAGGTTCTCGAAGGGACAAGCGGCAGAAGCCCAGCAGCAGCTCCCTGTCCAGGTTGTTCTTTCTGAGGACTTTCAGGAAGTGTAGATGCTGCTGTGCCTTCGCTAAGACGGCTGTAATGTTAGCTGTCTAGAAGAGGTCATTGGAGATCTGGACTCCCAGGAACCTGCATGTGTGGACCCCTTCAGTGTAGAGGAGGGATGGGTCCTTTCTGTTCCTCCTGAAGTCCACGATGATCTCCTTTGTTTTCCTAGTGTTCAGTGACAGGTCATTGAAGGAGCACCGGGTCGTCAGCCTCTGGACTCACTGTGGTGTCATCAGCAAACTCTAAGATGATGTTGTTTTTGGGGGCCAAACTGCAAGATTGCAGTCATAGGTGTGGAGACAGTACAGGAGGGTGCTCAGCACACAGCTGTTTGGTGATCAGGTGCTCAGAGTGTGGGTGGAGGAGAGTGGATGCCAAGTCTCCCAGTCTGGGGTCTGTCAGTGAGAAAGTCCTTAACCTAGGTACATATGAGTGGGGGTAGGCCCAGAGTGTCTGGGCCTGGTGGTCAGTATGTCCAGGATGATGGTGCTGAAGGCTGAGCTGTAATCCACAAAGAGCATCCTGGCATAGCTCTGCTGTTGTATTTATTGAATTGAATTTATTGAATTTATTAAAGGATAGCCCCTTGAGATGCAGCATCTCATTTTCAAGGGGGTCCCTGAACAAACATGTACAGAAAAACAAGGCCACACTACAACACATTCATATATAAACATACAACAACAATACATACAACAGATACAGACATCTTGCTCCTCCTACTCCCACACACAACCCCAACCAACAAACGCCTAAAATGCAGAATAGACAAAAATTATTAACATAGATCAACAATGTGAACATAAAAAAAAATAAAAATAAAAATAAAAATAAAAATAAAAATTACGAAAAATAAATCAGAAACATGAGCAGTTTGTTTTGAGATGGACATGTAGAGACATTCTGAAACTATAAAAAGTAGTAGTAGAACGCAAAGAAAGAGGGAGATTATTCCAGTCTGATGGGGCTTTGTAATGAAATGATCTTTTCCCAACTTCTTTTAAAACTCTAGGAACAAAGAAAAATGGGTAGTTCATATGCCTCAGGGTGTATGGAGAACTATATGGAATCATGAGTTCTTTTAAATATGGAGGGCAATCAAAATAAACACATTTAAAAAGGAAGTGAAGCCAATGATATTGCCGTCTTGATTTGGGTTGTAGCCAGTTCAATGAATCAAACATAAAACAGTGATGAGTTCTAAAAGGACATCTCAAAACAAATCTACAAATAGAGTTAAATAATACATTCAAAGATTTAAGATGGGAGTCTGAGGTGTTTTGATAAATAATATCAGCATAATCAACAATTGGAAATATGAGTTGTGATATTATCCTTTTTCTAACATTCAGTGTAAAACAATTAATAGAACGATAAAGTGATGCAAGACAGCCATATGCTTTTTTTACAATATAATCTATATGAGGTTTGAAAGTGAGTTCTGGATCGATCCAAAGTCCAAGGTATTTGAATGATATAACGTTATCAACAGGAGATCCATCAGAAAAATAAATGTGAAAGTCCACTGGATGAGATCGGAGGTGACGCGTACTAAAAATCATGCTGTAGGACTTCTTTTTGTTCAATACAAGTTTGTTCTCACTGAACCAGTCTTGAACCCTATCAAAATCAAGCTGTAAAGAGTTGAGTATTTGAGATAAGTCAGAGTTAGAATTGTAAATGACAGTATCATCAGCATACAAGTGGACATGACAGTTTGAGCAGATATTGGGCAAATCATTAATAAAAATAGAAAAAAGAAGTGGACCTAAAGTGGAGCCTTGTGGGACACCCTTTTCAATAATTAAAAAGTCAGACTGATGACCCTGAAAAACAACACATTGACGACGATTGTGAAGGTAGGCGTTGAACCAAAAAAGAGCATTTTGATCCAGTCCAATAGCAGAAAGTTTATCCAATAGTAAGTAATGGTCTACCAGATCAAAAGCTTTAGAAAGATCAATAAAAATCGCCCCAGTAAATTGACTTTTATCAAAGGAAGAAAACACATCATTGGTAAACTTTAACAGAGCAGTGGTGGTAGAAAAATTTGGTCTGAATCCTGATTGAGATGGTGATAAAATATTAAGAGAATTTAAATAATGTGAGAGTTGATTAAAGATAAGCTTTTCAAAAATTTTTGCAACTGTACAAATAATAGAAATGGGTCGATAATTATTTACATCAGAGGAGTCTCCACCTTTGAAAAGGGGGGTAACCTTAGCACATTTCCAAACGGTAGGGATTGAGCAGGTAGACAGAGACAGATTAAACAAATCAGAAAGGGGATACATCAAAACATGTGCAGCAAGTTTCATAAACTTGACTTCAAGGCCATCTGGACCAGCACTAGTATTTTCTTTCAACTGACATAAAGCAAGGAAAACTTCATTTGGAGTGATTTTTTTAAAGGAAAAAGAATGTTCTGAAAAAGAGCTATGTGAGGGACTGGTAGTCCAAAAAGAGTCAAAGTGATAAGAGCTCCAGATGGAAGAGAAATGATGATTAAAAGCATTCGCTATAAGAGATGGATCAGAAATAAGTTCATTGTTAAATTTTATTTGGTTTACTCGTTTTTTATTGTTTCTGTTAAGAACATGATTCAATCGATTCCAAAACTGTCTTGAATTATGAAAATTTTGAGACAAACTATCTTTATAGTAATTCGACTTTGCGTTTCTGGTTTTAAGTGTACATTCATTTCTTAGTAATCTATAAGTGTTCCAATCAGAAGGGTCACGAGATGAACGATATTTAGCCCATGCTTTATCTCTCTGTTTAAAAAGGGAAATTAATTCTGAGCTGATCCAGGGCAAGTGTCTTCCTTTGACTCTAACAGTCCTCAGTGGAGCATGCTTATCAATAATTTGATTTAATTCAGAATAAAAAAAGGCCCAAGCATCTTCAACATAGGGTATTAGTTGAAATCTATCCCAGTTTATAGAAATCAAGTCTTGAGTAAAAATATCTACATTAATGTTTTTACACTGTCTGCATGTAATAAATTTAGGGGGAGAACGTGGAACTTTTATTTTCCAAACACAAAATATAACAGAATGATCACTTAAGGAGTCAGACATAACACCAGATTTAACTATTCTGTCAGGATTTGAGACCAATATCCAATCAAGCAGAGAAGAGGATCTATGATCAACTCTTGTAGGTTCATTAATGAGCTGTGTGAGGTGTACACTGTCAAATAAATTTCTATCCTTATGAGAAGAATGATCCAGCCAGTTTCTGTTAAAGTCTCCAAGAATGATTAGTTCATTATGCCTCTCAAGAGAATTAATAGTGGATAAAATACTTAAAGTAGAGTCAACAGGAGCTGAGGGAGGCCTGTAAATATTGCCTATTGTTAACTGTTTGTTTTCATTAAAGATAATGCTGACAAAAAGACATTCAAAGTTAACTGGTTCAACAGAAGGACAGATGTGGTTAGAGGCTAAATTGGCTGCAACATAAGTAGCCACACCACCACCCCGAGAGGACCTATCGGCTCTATAAAGTACAAAATTATCAATTTCAATTTCATCGTCTGTGATGCTTTCATGAAGCCATGTTTCAGAGACTGTAATGATATTGGGTTTATAAAGAGTGACCCAGGCTCTTAATAAATCAATTTTTGAAGCAATACTTCGAATATTAAGGTGAATTATCTTTAAACCTTTAACTAAATCAATTGCAACATGTAAATAAATAAAAGATTAGATACAGAAAAGCGAATGGGAAGAGATAAAGTGTTGAGAATGGGGAGCAAGACAGGACACATACTCACAGACAGACACCAACAAACATATAACACACACATAATGTAACAAGAACTTAGATAGATCTTACAGCAAAGGCTCAGATTGCAATATTAGCAAGTAAAAAGAAGGGAAGGCCCAATTTAATTCAAGAAAAACAGAAAAAATAAGGCCTACTCAAAATAAGCATGCAAATTAGAATCCTAAAGCCTTAGAGAACAGAAGGAAAAAATAGGAGTACAATAAACAGAAAATATTTAGGCCAAATCTACATTCAAATGCAATAAAATGGAAAGGACAGCAATCAATACTTGACAGTTCACAGCAGAAATCCGCTTACGACAGAATCACGACAGTATCAGCTGAAACCCAGTCACAATGACGTCACGGGAGAAGCAATTTACGGCAAACAAAAAAGTTTCTCCACGGATGCACTCGAATAACTTGGAAAAGAAGTTGCTTCAAAGAAAAAAAAAGAGAAAAATACAAAACTAAAGGGCACCAGTGAAGGGCAGAGAGTCATTGATGATTCAGTAGTGAGCGGATATCGAGGAGCGAAAGTCTGTAATGTCAGTTTGATTATTAGCTGTCAACAGTAGCGGACGGAGCTAGCCCGAGGCTAACATGGAGACGAACTGAGGGAGTCTGCAAAGAAATCCTCTGCTTCTTCAGCATTTCTGAAGAGTTTTGGCTTTCCATCCACCATGACTCTTAGCGTACAGGGAAATAGAAGGGAGTACCTGATGTCTGCAGCACGGAGCTTCTTTTTGACCGGGTCAAACTGCCGGCGTTTGGTGATCAGGGCAGCGCTGAAGTCGGGAAAGACGTGAATACGAGCTCCCAAAAAGGTGAGCTCTCCCTTCTCCCGTGAGAGACGTAGGATCCTCACTTTATCATGAAAATGGACAAACTTAACAAGAATAGGACGAGGAGAAGATCGTGAGCTGGAGCTGAATGTTGGAGTACGGTGTGCCCTCTCGATGATGGGCATGGCGGAGAAGTTGTCTTTGCCCAGAAGTTGTGGAATAAGTTCATTCAGGAACGTTATCATGTCCTTACCCTCACGTTTCTCAGGAACATTTAGGAAACGAAGATTTAAGGAGCGACTTCTGTTTTCCGCGTCATCAACTTTATCCTTAAGGTAGGCATTCTCCTTTTCAAGTGTGAGCACACGCTTTGTCAGATCCTCGATATTATCCTCATTTGAGCCCACTCTTTGTTCCAGCTCTGACACTTGGTCACCCAGTGAGGATAAAGATCCATGAATTTTATCCAAAACGCGATGAATTGACTCAAAATTTGCATCAAAATGAGACTTCAGTTCTCCTTTGTTACGTTCAATGGCGTCCCAAATTGTTTGTAGAGACACCTCAGCTCCAGCCATTGCAGTGAATAAAAGTCCTTAATTTCCAAACTTTTAGTTCACTGGATTTCCAGTCTATTATGGATCCAGGATTTGAGTAAATTGGCCGGTTAACTTAATCACAAAAGGACCATTTGTTGAGGCAATCTGAGACCAACATCAGACGTTCAAGCTACAGCAGCCATCTTGGAGTGAAGGGTGCAAATGCCATGTTGTTCCAGGTGGCTCAGCACAGTGTGCAGAGCTATGGCGATAGCTTCCTGTTTATACATTTGCCCGGTATGCAATCTGGTTGGAGTGGGGGCAGGGCTGGAGCAGTTGAGTGTAGCTGCAGTGATGTTTCAAAATGGGCAAAGAAGCTGTTAAGCTCCTCTGCCAGTGACAAGCTCAGGTCTCCTTGCATCACACCATATATTCTGAAGCCAGTAATGATCTGCAGGCCCTGCCACATCTCACATGGTCTATTGCTAGCGAGGTCAGACTCTATCCTCCTGATGTAGTTAGAAGTTGTAGATAGCTAGCTAGCTAGCTAGCTAGCTTGCTAGATAGATAGCTAGACAGATAGATAGACAGATAGATAGATAGATTTACTGCTTAACAAACTTCTTAGACCTCAACCTAATATAAGGTTTACATAGCTGTTCTAAATCTACAGCATTGGTTATAATAAAAATAATCATAATAATAACAATAATGATAAACTTTATTTGTATAGCACTTTTAAAAACATTGGTTTACAAAGTGCTTTGACAGCAAGCAGGAACAAAAGATAACAAAGCACATTTTTACCAAAATCAGCTTTTTATGTTTCTGTAATTGTTAATACACCATAATAGAAAAGCTTATTGATGGAAATCATATTTTTTATGCTAAAATACATTTTACCGTAATAGTTAGCTATGAATTCTCAAATTTATTGTTTTATATTAAAACAGAAAAAAATTGAAGCACATAATTATTTTGTGATTAGGATTTTATTTATCTGCATTCCAAAATAACAATAATAAATAATAAATAAAAAAGATTTTGTGGTGGATATTTTTGTTGGATTCATTTCTGATCAGGGTATAAAAAATCAGAAATTCCTCTTCCCCTTTTAAAATGTGTGTCCAGTAACTAACATTTTCAGCTTAACACAGACACCATGTATTGAAATATATATTTAACCCCTGCCAAGAAGGTTATGTTTTCGGGAGAGTTTGTCTGTCTGTCTGTCTGTCTGTGAACAAAATAACTTAAAAAGTTAAGGGTGGATTTTGATGAAATTTTCAGGAAATGTTCAGCATTGGAAAAGGAAGTGATTACATTTTGATGTTGATCTAGTTACATCATGTTACTGTTTTTAATAGATGCAAATACAGACTTTTGACCTGCTGTATCTTACAGCACACATATTATTTGCACATAGTTTTGTCAGACATTTGTCTGAAGCTTTCCAGTTTGTGAAAGTCATCAGCTTTGTTTTTTTTTTCAGAATTCAAAACCAACTTTAGGTCCCTCAGATTTTCCTGCACAATATCAAATGCCTCCTACAGAAAGCAAAGGGCTTGATTCTGTGTGGGAGCCGAGCAATAACTAAAAGCATCGTCTGCATATAAATGAAAATTAGCATTAGGGACCTTATGTCAGATACTGTTAATATACAGGGTAAATAAAAGTGGTCCCAAGACTGAGCTCTGTGGAATACCAGCTAGGAACTGAAGATAACCAGAGGTTAAGCCATCAGCTTTCACACACTGAGATCTGTTAGACAAATAATTACCAATCCAAGAGACTGAATGCTCTGACAGACCAATACCCTTGAGTCTGTTTTTTAAAATGACATGGTCAACAGTGTCAAAGGTCTTGGACAAATCAATAAAAAGAGCTGCACAATGTTCCTTAAGATCCAAAAAATTTATAAAATCACTGACTACTTCAAGAGCAGCTGTGGCTGTGCTGTGATTTTTCCTGAAACCTGACTGATACTCTGCTAAAATGTTATTAGATATTAAAAACTCTTTAACTTGATCAGCCACAAGAGATACTAAAATCTTTTCTAAAACACAAAATTTGGAAATAGGTCTGTAGTTGTTGAGCATTGTTGGGTCACCCCCTTTTAACAGGGGGAGGACAAATGCAGATTTCCAGATGAGTGGAATCTTGCTAGGGGTCAAGGACAGGTTAAAAAGATAAGTTAAAGGAGTTGAGATAAAATCTGAGGATAATTTAAAAAAAAATAAGTATAAAAGATTGGGACCTGCTGGTTTCTTAGTATCTAAAAGTTTAAGGGCATTGTGCACCTCACTGACGGTGACTGGTATGAAGTTAAAAGGCTCTGTCACAGTTATGTTAAAAACAGAACAGACTGAGGATTTATTTGACACAGTGTTTAATGTGTCAAACAGGAATCCAGAGCTAATAAAGTGCTCATTAAATAAATTCAGCATAGCTGATTTGTCTGTAATGTTTTGTGCTGTCTTAACTGTGCAAGGGGAGAGCTCAAAACCTTTCTTAGTCCCAGATATGGATTTTATGGTTCTGCAAAACAATCTAGAGTTATTTAAGTTAACAGAGGTTTGACTGAGGAAAATTCAGCTTTAGCCTTTTTTACTGCTGCAGTGCATGAGTTTCTCGACCGTCTAAACCTCAGCCAGTCAGAGTCAAGTCCAGTTTTCCTGGCTTTGGCCCATGCATAATCACGCTCCTGAAGCATGCTAGAGAGCACAGGTGTAAACTGTGGATTATCTAGTCCCATCACTCTGTATTTCATAAGGAGCATGCTTGTTTATTGTGTTTAAAAGACCTTTGTAAAAATATTCCCAGGCATGTTCCACATTGTCAATAAAATAAATTTTTTCCCAATCAAAAGAAAAGGGATCATGCAAGAAACCTTGTTCAACAAAACCCTTCATGTTGCGTTTAACAATGATTCAAGACTTTGTTCTTAGTAATTTAATGTTTCTCACTGTAGCAATAACACAGTGATCACTAATGTCATTGGCAAATATAGACACAGGAGAAAATTTATAAGGAACATTGGTCAAAACAAGATCAATCAGTGTGGATTTCTCTGGACATTTCAGATTAGGACGGGTTGGTTAATCTACAATGTGGAAAAGACTCAATGAGTCACACTGACATTTAAAATCACTAGATACTTGGTTCAACCAGTTCAAATTTAAATAATCTAAAACCACAATTTCACTATATTTTAATCAGGATAAAAGGTTCATTAAAGTGGGAAGTGCATCACCAACAGCTGAGGGGGGTTTATAGCAACCTACCACAGTTAAATGCAAGTTTTTAGAAACCTGTATGTCAACTAGGGCTGCACGATATTGGAAAAAATTGACATTGAGGTTTTTTGGAGGTTTGCGGTATATTGCGATATATATTGCGATATTAGAAATAGAACAATTTTCACCAGATGACTTGAATAGCTCTGTTTGGGAAGAATTTGTTTGACTCACAATGACACCATTGTTTTCATATAATATCGTTTAATCCAGGCTCAGGGGGTTCATCTGTGAAGGATGAAGATTGCTGTATATAAAAGGGATCCAGGAGGCCATGTCTCTGTACAAAATAGAACAGGTTTCAATTTCATTTGCTTTTGTTTTCATTTCCCCAATAAATGTTGATAATATACAGGAGCTTGTGAAGCAAAACAAAAGTTTGCGTTTTTGCAATAGTCACATCGCATGCGCAATGCGCGACGTGACTATTGCGCATGCGCACATTGCGATGGCAATGTTCAAATGATATATTGTGCAGGCCTAATGTCAACAGCCAACAATTCAAAGTGTTTGCTCAAAGATACACTCAAGTGAACCTTGACACAAAATTTTGATTTTACGAAAATGGCAATTCCCCCACCCCTCGGTCCTGTAAACTTTGTAGCCATCAATACATATGTCATTGTCCAAGATGGATTTACTCAGCCAAGTTTCTGATATGACGATAACATCCGTTGAGTGCGCCCAAATGCACAGCATGTCAAGCTTAGTTTTTAAACTGCGAACATTTAAGTGAGTAAAATGAAGCCCGGTCCATGTTTTAAAATCAGATGGGGCATTAAATCCAGATTTCCTGTCAGTGGGCCCAGGATTAATAAACCCAGTATTGCAAGGTAAGCTGTCAGTGGGCCCAGTATTAGGCTGGACGTTACCTGAAATCAGCAGCAAAATGAGTATCAGCAATTTCCGTCTAGTTACCTGTCTGGCTCAGCATGCCTTGAATGAGGTATGTATGAGCTGACAACAACGGAGCCGTCACGACAGTAACTTCTCCACTCCATGGTGCACAAGAGGGGCAGAATCAGTGTGTTTCAGCAGTCTAACATAAAGTCAATCCACTGTTTGTGCAATTTGGGAAGAAGTGCTCTTGTATGCACACTTGGAAAGCGCAGCAGCCCCGCTAAACTCTCACTCCCAAAAGTTCCACAGAAGCAACACTATAAGCACTAAAAACATGTTCAGAGACCACATCACTGCATGCTGAAAGATGATGTATTAAAAGTACAAGATGCAGCCTAAACAAGGCCAGGCCGTTTGCCCAGAAACAAACCCTGAGCAGCAGTGGCGCCAAGGAGCAGACCAGGGGAGTTAGGTGTAGTAGCACTGGTTACTCACAGGCATCAGTGGAGAGACATCAGTAGATCCTACCGCAGGTAGACAGCAGGAACAGCGGCATATGAAAAGGCTATCTCTCTGGAGCACAGGTCCATGCAGCTTAACCCAGCAGAAAACCCTCAGGTGAAAAAGTCAAGCACAGTTGGCTAAACGCATGGCAGCCGCAACCGGCAGCCAGGTAAAGACACGTCAGACGCTTTTGACTGGCGGGAAGGTTCACAAAGACTGAGTTGAACCAGGGTCCTCCAGAGAGAGGGAGAAAGGAAGGAAGGCATTCTTGTCCTTTCATATTTTTTTAGTTCATCTTGCAACAGTTGTCTGTCAGTAATATCATTTTTTGTTAATTTACACATGCACACATGTTCACCTTACTCATTTCTGTATATAGTCATTGTTAATTTACACATGCACACATGTTCACCTTACTCATTACTGTATATAGTCATTGTTAATTTACACATGCACACATGTTCACTTTACTCATTTCTGTATATAGTCATTGTTAATTTACACATGCACACATGTTCACCTTACTTATTTCTGTATAGTAATTGTTATTTTACACATGCACACATGTTCACCTTACTCATTTCTGTATCTAGTAATTTTTAATTTACACATGCACACATGTTCACCTTACTCATTCTGTATATCGTCATCATTTTAAACATGCACACATGTTCACCATACTCATTTCTGTATGAAGTTATTAATTTACACATGCACACATGTTCACTTTACTCATTTCTGTATAAAGTTATTAATTTACACATGCACACATGTTCACCTTACTCATTTTTCTATGAAGTTATTTTACGAAGTGGTTTTATAAAGGAAAATGAACTGTGAATTAAGTGCATACAATGAGAAAACATGATATTGATATCAATGTAGAGGATAAAGCAAAAGCAGGGGAAGAAGGTGCATAAAGTAATCAGCCGGGGATGTAGCATTTGAAGGCTGAGATACACAAGGGTACAACATGATATTGTGATTGAAATAGCAGAGAAACCGCAAGTGAGCAGGGAAGAGAAACAGAAAATCAGCCTGGGTTGCTGCGCGAAGAAGGCTGATGGAGCGGGGAAAATCAGCCAAATATTGCAAGTTATGGCTGATAGTGGGGGCGAACAAGAATGTAAATATTAGCCAGAAAAGGATAGACAAGTAAAGTATGAAAAGCAAAGAATAGAAATTCAGCCTGGGTTGCTGTGAAACAGCGGCTGATGGAGCGTGGCTAATCAGCCAAATGCTGCAAGTGGAACAAGGAGTCGAACATGATGAAAATTAGCCAGAAAAGATACAAGAGAAAAAGGTATGAAAATACAGGATAGAAATTCAGCCTGGTTTGCTGTGAAACAGCATCTGATGGAGCAGGGAATCACCAGACGCTGTGAAACAGCGGCTGATGGAGCAGGGAATCGCCAGATGTTGTGAAACAGCGGCTGAAAGCGGGGGACGAGCATGATGAAAATTAACCAGAAAAGATAGAAGTGAAAAAGGTATGAAAATACAGGATAGAAATTCAGCCTGGGTTGCTGTGAAACAGGGGCTGATGGAGCAGGGAATCGCCAGATGCTGTGAAACAGCAGCTGATGGAGCAGGGAATCGCCAGATGCTGTGAAACAGTGGCTGAAAGCGTGGGACGAATATGATGAAAATTAACCAGAACAGATAGAAGTGAAAAAATTATGACAGTACAGGATAGAAATTTAGCCTGGGTTGCTGTGAAACAGCGGCTGATGGAGCAGGGAATCGCCAGATGCTGTGAAACAGCAGCTGACAGCAGGAGTCGAACATGATGAAAATTAGCCAGAAAAGATAGAAGAGAAAAGGGTATGAAAATACAGGATAAAAATTCAACCTGGGTTGATGTGAAACAGCGGCTGATGGAGCAGGGAATTGCCAGATGCTATGAAACAGCGGCTGAAAGCGGGGGACGAACATGATGAAAATTAGCCAGAAAAGATAGAAGAGAAAAAGGTATGAAAATACAGGACAGAAATTTAGCCTGGGTTGCTGTGAAACAGCGGCTGATGGAGCAGGAAATCTCCAGATGCTGTGAAACAGCAGCTGATGGAGCAGGGAATCATTACATGATGTGAAACAGCGGCTGAAAGGGGACGAACATGATGAAAATTAGCCAGAAAAGGTAGAAGAGAAAACGGTATGAAAATACAGGATAGAAATTCAGCCTGGGTTGCTGTGAAACAGCGGCTGATGGAGCAGGGAATCGCCAGATGCTGTGAAACAGTGGCTGAAAGCGGGGGACGAACATGATGAAAATTAGCCAGAAAAGATAGAAGTGAAAAAGGTATGAAAATACAGGATAGAAATTCAGCCTGGTTTGCTGTGAAACAGCATCTGATGGAGCAGGGAATCGCCAGATGCTGTGAAACAGCAGCTGATGGAGCAGGGAATCATTACATGATGTGAAACAGCGGCTGAAAGGGGACGAACATGATGAAAATTAGCCAGAAAAGGTAGAAGAGAAAACGGTATGAAAATACAGGATAGAAATTCAGCCTGGGTTGCTGTGAAACAGCGGCTGATGGAGCAGGGAATCGCCAGATGCTGTGAAACAGCAGCTGATGGAGCAGGGAATCGCCAGATGCTATGAAACAGCGGCTGAAAGCAGGAGTTGAACAAGATGAAAACTAGCCAGAAAAGATAGACGAGAAAAGGTATCAAAATACAGGATTAAAATTCAGCCTGGTTTGCTGTGAAACAGGGGCTGATGGAGCAGGGAATCGCCAGATGCTGTGAAACAGCAGCTGATGGAGCAGGGAATCGCCAGATGCTATGAAACAGCGGCTGAAAGCAGGAGTTGAACAAGATGAAAACTAGCCAGAAAAGATAGACGAGAAAAGGTATCAAAATACAGGATTAAAATTCAGCCTGGTTTGCTGTGAAACAGGGGCTGATGGAGCAGGGAATCGCCAGATGCTGCGAAACAGCGGCTGATGGAGCAGGGAATCGCCAGATGCTATGAAACAGCGGCTGAAAGCAGGAGTTGAACAAGATGAAAACTAGCCAGAAAAGATAGACGAGAAAAGGTATCAAAATACAGGATTAAAATTCAGCCTGGTTTGCTGTGAAACAGGGGCTGATGGAGCAGGGAATCGCCAGATGCTGTGAAACAGCGGCTGAAAGCGGGGGACGAACATGATGAAAATTAGCCAGAAAAGATAGAAGAGAAAAAGGTATGAAAATACAGGATAGAAATTCAGCCTGGGTTGCTGTGAAACAGCGGCTGATGGAGCAGGGAATTGCCAGATGCTGTGAAACAGCAGCTGATGGAGCAGGGAACAGCCAGATGCTGTGACACAGCGGCTGATGGAGCAGGGAAGACCAGCCAGATTCTATGAAAAAGCGGCTGAAAGCAGGAGTCGAACATGATGAAAATTAGCCAGAAAAGATAGAAAAGAAAAAGGTATGAAAATACAGGATAAAAATTCAACCTGGGTTGCTGTGAAACAGCGGCTGATGGAGCAGGGAATCGCCAGATGCTGTGAAACAGCCGCTGATGGAGCAGGGAATCGCCAGATGCTGTGAAACAGTGGCTGAAATCGGGAGACGAACATGATGAAATTTAGCCAGAAAAGATAGAAGAGAAAAAGGTATGAAAGTACAGGATAGAAATTCAGCCTGGGTTGCTGTGAAACAGCGGCTGATGGAGCAGGGAATCGCCAGATGCTGTGAAACAGCGGCTGATGGATCGGGTTTCATTGGCCAGTTGCTGCAAGAAGCGGCTGATAGCGGGTGGCTGAAAGCCAGTTTGACATGACTCATGGACAGACAGAATGAATGCACGGGTAGGACCTAAAATTGAAAGGAAATCGGGGTGCTGGTTTGGCAGAGTGGGTAGCAACCAGGCACCCCATGTACTTGCTTCTGCTGGTCCATGTTCGAATCCCGCCTGTGACCAGTTTGCAGAGTGTCTTCCCCTACTCTCTCTCCCCCTTTCACAAGCCTATCCACTGTCTCTCTCCTATCAATAAAGGCACAAAATGCCCAAAAAATACATTACAAAAAAAAAAAAAAAAAAAAAAAAAGAAGGAAATCTCCCCGAAATGCGGACGGGGGTGATGGGGATAAGCATGCTGCCTAGGAATAACAAGAAAGAAAAAACAAAGGAGACATAAAAGGGGGATGCCAGAGGAAGTGGAAGAATAAATGAAAATGACAATGAGGGAGAGTTAATGAAAGAACATACGACATGCATAGAGATGAATAAAAGCGGAGAGAAAGAGCTAAAACAAAGAGTGAGAGCATGACCACATAAGCTTAAGCTGAAATGCTAAACACACCACCACCAGAGAAATGCATTACTTACTAAATTAAGGTTTTTAGAGATCTTTGGGCCTCCAGAATGAAGGTGGAGTCTGGACGAATAGGAGGTATAAGCAGAGGATGACCAGCGACCTATTTGCTGAAGTGAAGCACATGTCATTTAAGCTGATATGATTTAAGCAAGGTTATTACTGCTTGGCTTTTGAACAACATCACCTTTGAGCCAATGATTAAGTCATTTATCCAAATACTGATGATGGAAGGGTTTGGTAGAGTGTTGAAGCAGGCCATTGCCAGTTGCAGACCTAGTGAATGTTGATAATTGCACAGATTTAATAGCCCATTCTTTTTAAAATATTTGATGGGCTACATTAGGGCACATGAAGATACAATAGAACTTCTATTAATGAAGCAGGGCATTATGACATATTATGAGCAACAGCAATGCCTGAGGGTGACTCCCTTCAATTTATCCAACTAGAAAACTCCATTAAATATAAGCCTCGTCCGGCCAGTGAATGCTGCCTAAGTGTACAAGTTTATTTTTTATAGTAAAACACACCTCTGGACTGTTTACAAATCGAGACATGCTGCCCAGCCCTATCACGAACTGAACGATGGAAACACCTTTGAGCTGCTCGGAGACATTTCTCGAGCTTTGAGTGTATACTGACTTTAGGCAGAGTGGAGGCAGCAGGTCAGCCTTAGTGAGGCGGCAGGAGTGCTCTCTGAACGGATCAACGCCTGAGGTAGAGCCATGGTGATCCTCAGATGAGCCCTCCGAGATGCTGCAGCGAGAGGTTTCCGTGTTTGGCGTGAATGACCATGGTGAGGTGGAGGACAGCAGCTGCTCGCATTTGGAGCTCTGATCAGAAACGAAAAACTCTTTTATGATTTCTGGACACTTCAGTGGCATCGGAATTGAACTGACAACGATGAGCAGAGAATTAGGAGAGTTCGAAGCGGGAATAAAAGAGCTGCAGGAAGTATCTTTGAGAATTGATCGGGTACACTTTATCGAGAGAAGCGTGTTAAAGCTGCTGCAAGATTGCCGAGATCATCTCACGACGCCACCGCACTGACTGTGAAGGAGCAAAGACATGGTTTAAAATAAGGCTGCTCCAGAATGATTGGCCAAGCAGTTGTGTGTGGCATGATCTGGTTGGCTCAGTGATTGAGTGAGAGCAAGCCCCTCATCAGCTGAGCAGGTAGGCAGATTGAAGCATGACAGAGGAGACTGAATGAGCATACAGGTCTTCCTGACTCAACTTTCACATAAGCTTCATTTTTAATTTACACATGCACACATGTTCAGCTTACTCATTTCTGTACAGAGTTATTTTTAATTTATACATGTACACATGTTCACCTTACCTACTTATTTGTATATAGGTTATGTAAGCTTTTTTGGCAGTAAATGGTTGACTATTTGTATATATTTATGTCCGGTGTGTCTGATGCGTGTGTGCACCATTCTGTAATCTGTTTTTTTTTTATTTGGAATCAATAACACTTTTACGAAGCACTGGTATCCTGTAGTTTGTGTCGAACCATAGTGGGATGGTTGTTAAAAACTGAGTGTTGCACAGTACTGCCCCACCAATAATTTTTTTCACCAACCGCCAGTGCATTCAAGTATTCAGAGTTTACCCACTCGAATAAACCCGATTACGCCACTGGAAGGTGAGCATGTGTGTTGTTGAAATAAAAAAGAAAAACTTTGTGGCATAAACCCCTTAGCTGCTAATCTGCAATCATGGAAGAGAGGATAATTCTGTCTAGATCTGGACTGGAGATCAAATCTTCCTATACTGCCCATATTATCATTTTTTGTTCATTTCTAGTTAACTGCATGTAGCCCACTTTTCTCTGCTCTAACAAAGAAGGGCCCTGAGTTCGTATGGAAAATGATATAAATAATAATAAACCTCACAAAATAATATTTAGGTCTCCTGTTAAATCTAAAATAACCAAAAGCTATCTTGGGTTTTCTGAAATATTGTTTAGCTAACAAAAGTGCTGGTATAAATTGGCCTAGTTAATTCAAATTTTAAAGAGGCAATGAATTATTAGCAAATATCACACCAGAAACAGAGATTTTGAAAATAAGCTCGACCATTTACTGAGTTCAATGCAATAATTAAAGGAACACTACACCCAAACAACGATTTGGCCTCATTTTCTACTCACCCTCATGCTGAGCAACACTCTGGAGCACTTTTTTGATGTCTCAAATGCAGCTGCACGCTCCGCTGACAACAAGGACCA
The DNA here is from genome assembly GCA_036419115.1 of Scarus forsteni. Lineage (NCBI taxonomy): Eukaryota > Metazoa > Chordata > Actinopteri > Labriformes > Labridae > Scarus > Scarus forsteni. The sequence continues at coordinate 5,729,246 of JAZDUH010000400.1, read as the reverse complement.
ATCCAGACGGCTTACGAGTGCAGGAGCGCTGGAGACATGCACTGCGAAGCACGCTTATAGCACTGTTTAGGCTCAAATATGTACTAAATGACTTCGCTTCGATTAATTAAGGACGCACTCCGCCAGGACACTCTGGATTACAGCGGACGAAAGCAGTATGAACGAAAATAGTCATGTTTTTGTGGACTTTATGGACCGCTTTCTTCGGCTGCCCCTGTTAGATGGACCTTGTTGTCAGCTTAAAATGCCCCCGGACCTCCAGCTGCATTTGAGACATCAAAAAAGTGCTCCAGAGTGTTGCTCTGCATGAGGGTGAGTAGAAAATGAGGCCAAATTGTTGTTTGGGTGTAGTGTTCCTTTAACAACAGTGTCAGGTCTGCTTTAACAAGTCTTTGTTGTTGAAAACGCTCAAAACGTTAATAAACGGCTATATATTTGTAAATATTAAAGGCAACCTCAAAACAAGTTCAGTGGGCCCACACTCTCATTCACGCGCACACTCACCCAGCCGGCATTTTGACAAGAAACCTCTCGTTGCAGGCCTGATGCGATGATACTTGAGAGCGGTGAAATCCCGACGAACCACACGCGATGATACTTGAGAGCGGTGAAATCCTCAGCCACCAGCAGCTCGATCCACTGGCAGCGGCCTCCCGGTCCGGGTCTGCACAGTTCTCCAGGGCGCCCGACCACTGTAGTATCCAACCAGGCAGCAAAACAAAGTCCGATTGATGATCCGTGGCGCACACTCACAGCATGTCCGATGACTCCTCTCGAGTTGAGACGATGAAAACAGCCGATAGCTTCAGCTAAGTTAGCGAGGCACTGACTAAAAGTCCATACGTTTGGCTAACGAATGCTAACGCCACACACTGAATTAGCATCTGGGCTAAACTCGTGTACAACTAACGCGGGCAACTTCGCTCAGAAGTGTCCGTAGTTGCTCACAAACTGGGCACGGAGAAAGATTCAATTCTAAGAATGTCCAGCTGACAATCTTTGGTATTGAAAACCTCCAACTCACAGTATCTTAATCACTATATACATGCTGGTCGTATCGTGCTACCGCCATTGCTTACTCGGATTTCCCATACACCTTTTCTGTCTGACCTCTGAACTACACGCAACTTCAACCAATGAAAGAACAGCCTTCTACTACGTCACTTTGAACCTTTCAAAATAAAATGACATATTTATCATTCTTGTAAACTTACGTCTTTTAACTCTTTTTAAACATACTTATTTATAACAGCACTTTACCTTTTATGAAATGTTTTTAACCCACATTCACACATAGTTTTTAACAATGAAATCAACATACTTGTAGAGATTTGCTTTTATCAATAACTTATTTTAACATGTAAACATTTTAACAGGGTTACATGCATATACATTATCTATGTTGAAAATGGAGAAGTTAATAATTGACCAGTTAGTGATGGTATGTTGGGCCAGGTTTATAGGAGGCAAAATGAAGCTGATTACTGCTTTGCAGACTTTTGTCATTCTCTTTATGAGCTTCAACAGGTAGCCACCTGAAATGGTTTTCACTTCTCAGGTGTGCCTTTCCAGGGTTATTTAATGGAATTTCTTGCCTTATTAATGGGGTTGGGACCATCAGTTGTGCTGTGCAGTAGTCAGGCTGATGCACAGCCGACAGCCCTATTAGACAACTGTTAGAATTAATATTATGGCAAAAACCAATCCGCTTAGTTAAGAGAAACAAGTGGCCATCATTACTTTAAGAAATGAAGGTCAGTCAGTCCGAAAAATTGCAGAAACTTTGAATGTGTCCCCAAGGGCAGTCGCAAAAACCATTCAGGGCTACAACAAAACTGGCTCACATGAGGACCGCTGAAGGAAAGCCAGACCAAGAGTCACCTCTGCTGCTAAGAAAGAGTTCATCTGAGTCAAGATGTCGCAAGTTAACAGCAGCTCAGATTAGAGACCAGATGAATACCACACAGAGCCCCAGCAGTAGACACATCTCTACAACAACTGTTAAGAGGAGACTGCGTGAATCAGGCCTTCATGGTCAAATAGTTGCTAGGAAACCACTGCTGAGGAGAGGCAACAAGCATGAGAGATGTGTTTGGGTCAAGAAACACAAGGAATGGACATTAGACCAGTGGAAATCTGCTTTGGTCTGATGAGTCCAAATTTGAGATCTTTGGTTCCAACTGCCATGTATTTGTGCCATGCAGAAAAGGTGAGCAGATGCTAACAGAATCTTCGAATCAGCGTCCCTCTTTTGTGATAGGTGTGGCGGAGCAGAAGGCTCACTCTCACATCTGTTCTGGTACTGCCCAGTTTTAGAAAACTTTTGGAGTGACATATTTAAGTGGTTCTCAAGGCAATACAAGATGAACATTAATCCAGACTGTACCCTGGCAATTTTTGGTTCCTTTGAAAATGTGGGGAACTTCCCTGACCATTGTAAGCAGGCCCTCAGGACAGGCATGGTTGCAGCTAAAAAATTAGTTTTACTTAATTGGAAATCTACTTCACCTCCTTGCTTTAACAGGTGGCGCAACGAAATGGTTTGTGTTGCCAAGGTAGAACAGGTCCGCCTTAGCAGAGTAAAGGCACTAGATTACTTTGAGAAGATATGGAAACCATTTTTGGATCAGCCTGATTAGATTTATATGAAGTAGAGACTGCTATGTATCTGCGTCTGTGTAACTTTCTTTGTGATGGACCTACGGACTGAAGATTTATTTCTCCTCTCTGTGTGTTTTTGTCTTGTTTTGTTGGTGGTGGGTTGGTTTTTTTTGTTTTTGTTTTTTGTCTCTTTTTTTTGCAACACCATAGGACACTGCATTGGACTACTTGGTGTTGACTTTTGCATAACTTGTATCATCTCTATTACTTCATTGGCTTGTAACAGATCCTATGATGAATTCTGATGCGGTACTGAGGTGTTCTTATTTTTGTAAAATGAAAAAGTTAAAATAAAATACTTAAAAAAAAAAAAGAAAAGGTGAGCAGATGGATTTTGCATGCCTGGTTCCCATCGTGAAGCATGGAGTCAATGGTGTGATGGTGTGGGGCTGCTTTGCTGGTGACACTGTTGGGGATTTATTCAAAATTGAAGGCATACTGAACCAGTATGGCTACCACAGCAGCCTGCAGCGACATGCTATCCCATCGGGTTTGCATGTAGTTGGACCATCATTTATTTTTCAACAGGACAATGACCCCAAACACACCTCCAGGCTGTGTCAGGGCTATTTGACCAAGAAGGAGTGTGATGGAGTGCTACTCCAGATGACTGGCCTCCACAGTCACCGGACCTGAGCCCAGTCGAGATGGTTTAGGGTGAGCTGGACTGCAGAGTGAAGGAAAAGGGCCAACAAGTGCTCAGCATCTCTGGGAACTCCTTTAACCCTTCTATGATGTTCGGGTCAAATTAGACCGATTTACAACTTCATACAAACATAAAAAATGTATTTTTCCTCTGATTGCCTCAAGGCCTTATGATATCCTCCACACCAGGCATTTGAACATATAAAATTGCTGATCACCACTTTCATTGAATTTTGACCGGTGCAATCAGCTTTGAAACACCTGTGGTGTTCCCGGTCAAAAGTGACCGGCATAGAAAATGAATGGGTAATACTAGATTATGTTCATCCATTAGATGGAAAACATCCATGCAGACACACACATCCACAACCATCCCCCCCCCCCCCCCCCCCACACACACACACATACTGGTTTACATTGCATAGACAGACAAAATCCAAAAACGGGTACGTTGGTGGTTTACACACCTTTCCCAAGGTCTTAGAGCCATGTGTATAAGGCTAAGACACTGCACAAAAAATTGAGAAAAATTTAGCTGACTTCAGTTCTCAGAAAGAAGCTTCAGAGCCTGAGATATCCCACCTGTCTGGGTGGGGGTTTAACCCAACTTTTAGATTATGGTTTATACTTACCATAACAGGTTTATGGTGACTTCAGAGGGACAAGAGAGTGACGCACACCGGATATACATGTGTAAGGCCCATGCGATGAGGCGAGCTCATCGTGGGGTTATGGGTCTGGGGTGTTACTAATGGAGGCGTTGTGGTGAAGGTTGGGGGGACTTTTGATGGGTGTTTGTTGGGACACCAGGCCTATGGCTCCCTCCTCTACCCTTAATGTCTCTCCACTCCCCCCACCAAAACAAAAAAACAAAAAAAACTACATACTGTATTAAAACCTAAACAAACAAAACTCCATGCAAACAAAAATCATTTTAATACACTACATTATCATAAAGGCACACACACACACAAACAAACACAAACAAAGTTTGCAGCTGGTGGTGGGGCCAGGTATGAGGGGGATGCCGTGTTTTTCGGGGTTGGGTGGGTGGGTGGGTGGGGGGCTAAACTCAGGTTGGCGTTGTGTCGATCAAGGGGGTCCCAGGCACCCAGTGTATGCTTTTGGTGTTGATGGTACTCAGGCTACCCTCAGTGGCCATCGCGGCGACTTTTGCATTGAGGTTTTGGACGTGGGTGTGGCCTTGCAGTGGAGCGGTCATGCCCTGCTGCCCTGCTTGCCCTCTTGTGGTTTCCATCCGTGAAAATTGTCTAGCTTCAATAACTATTGCTATGACAAATTTTCCTATTTTTTTTATCGCCATGATTTATATAGCTCTTATTACTCTTCGATCTCCTGCTTTGTAATACTGCCATCACCAACATATATGTTATATATTTTTATTATTCATGAACACACTCACACACACGCATACACACATGCATATACACTCTCACACACAAAAAGAGCTGATTACTCATGTAGATTTTCTGATTTTCTGTAAATTTGGTCCATTTTGATAATTGTTATATTTTCAGTGTCAATAATTTGTACATTTACTGCAGTCATAAAGGTTCACAAATGGTTGGATACAGTGTTTACAGCATTAGAAGGGGTGTTAAATACAATCTGGTGATAATTATGCTTGAATCATGTATTCTGTGTTAATATAAGAGAGGTTAAACCAGACCGGTCAAATTTGACTGGGAACACCAAAGTAAGGGGGGGGGGGGGGGGGTGACACGAACATAATACAAGGGTTAAGACTGTTGGAAACCATTTCAGGTGACTATCTGTTGAAGGTCATCAAAAGAATGCCAAGAGTGTACAAAGCAGTAATCAGAGCAAAGGGTGGATACTTTGAAGAAACTAGAATATAAGACGTGTTTTCATTTATTTCACTCTTTTTTGTTAAGCACAATTCTACATGTGTTCATTCATAGTTTTGATACCTTCAGTGAGAATCTACAATGTAAATGGTGATGAAAATAAAGAAAACACATTGAATGAGAAGGTGTGTCCAAACTTTTGGCCTGTGCTGTATGCATTGATACATTTATACTGGACATATTTAAAATACACATGTACATATACTGTATATATAAATATGTACATCCAACACCCAACATGAATCCTGATAGCCAATCGTGAATCCCTTAATCATGGCGGCAAGAAAAAAAAACCTTCTGTTAAGCAGCAGGAAATCTTGAATGTGGATCCCAGTCTCATGATGAACAGCAAATCCACACCATGCTGTGTTGGTGTGAGGGTGAAGGAAGGGAGGTAAGAGGAGACAAGTGGACTAAAGTAAAAACTAAAGTGAATAATAGATCCATGAATCATCAGCCTATTGTCATCATATTTGTTTCTGCTGAAAACAAATTTGAGGTTAACCTTTTGAGATGCAGTTTTCAGGAGGGTCTTTGTGTCTGAATGATTGTGGTAAGAATTCCATAGAAGTTTCATCAGTGGTAGTCATACTAAGAACAAGAATTTATGGTAGTGACGAACTCATGAGTGCCCAGACCACAAGTGCATCCCTACCATATTTGTCTTTGTTAAGTATAAATGTATTCAAGGTAGATATCTTGAGATGTGACATCCCATTTTCAAGAGGGACCTCATGAACATGGTGTCATGTGATGCTAAAAGAAGTTACTATGGATGTATCAACCATGGATAGAAAAATCATACTAATATCTCCTTTAACAGCTATAATGATTGTGAACTGGAATGATGGTAAAGAAACGGCCAAATATGTGTCATGTCTGTAACTGTAGTTATTTAAGATTTATAACTCCACAGCAGCAGGCAGTCTCCACCAAGGATCCCAGGCCACCTACAAGACAAGAGCCAGAGACGAGTACAGGAGCAAACAAAAAGGGCAAAAGCAGATGTGGAGAGAGAGTGTGGGAGAGAGATAGAGCCCAGAGTGCCACATTCCCCGCAGACTAAGCCTATTGCATCAAAGGCACCCAAAAAATTAACACATATTAAAGTCCCTTGTGTACCACAATGGTTCCTCTCATAAAAGTGTAATAAAAATGTATACTTTTTTTTTGACTTTCTGTCAGGTTCAAGCAACCTAAGACACAAGAAAGACAAGCAAAAAATGAGAGAAAGACAACGATCTTTGTCTTGCAAGGAGAAACGGGGAGAGACGTGCACAATTACAGATCTCTACTCGCTCTGAAACACATCCTCCGTTCCCTCTTGTTATTGGCTTTTAGGATGGTCCCTGGATACACAAGTCACGTTGCAAATCTAAGGGTAGGGGAAAAACACATTTGCAACGTGGCACAAAAATAATACATTTGCAGCATGGCATAAAGTTAAAGCTGTGGTCTACGATTTGAAACCGCAGCCTGGCCCCCCTTCCCTCACCTCTCCCCTCCGTGTTCCAAGATCCCGCCCCCAGCTCGTGACGCCTCATAAAGCCCCCTCGGACTGAGCTACGAGCGACTAGCACAATATATCAGCAGCAAACTCAATCAAAAACAGCTCAGCTCAACTGAAAGTATCAAACACGACAGACATCTCCATTATAACACACAGCAGTAGCCATTTCAACTGGACCGGCGGCAATGCGGGTCTGGCGCCGCCAGAGCGGAGCCGAGTGTGGGGGAGGATTAATCTTTCTCAGCCTGTCCTCCCCAGCTCAGCTTACAGTGCTAACGATTAGCGGCTAACAGGCTAACCCGCTCCCCTACAAGTTATTAGCCCGTGCAGGCACAAACTAACCAGAGTTATTCAGCAGACATCTCCCACTGTAGTAAACAAAGCCATTACCTGATCAACCAGGGGCGAAACGGCCGATGCTGAAGGTCTGACAGCCGGCTGAGGCTATCCGTTAGCTGTTAGCCCGCTAACAGGCCTCAACCCGCGGGCAGAGCTCCGTTGGGCCCCGCGGGAGAGGGAGGCGGATTCCCGGTTTCGGCGCTAGGCTTTTCCGGCTCCATGATAGTTCAGTAGCTAACGCTGCTAGCTGCTCACCGGAGGTAGAGGGGAGGAGGCGGGACCATGGGCAAGATGCTGCGTACTGCGTAGCGAGGGAGACGAGGATTGGATGGACTCATGGACTAACTCACGGACCAATTAATAGTCGCAGGTTCTTAGGTTTGATTGGTCAGCTAGTATGCAGCTTTTCAGCGGATATACTGAATGGATTATTTTCATTCTTTTTGGTCTTTATACTGTGTAGATAGGACCATAGGACCATAACAGCCTTATAAACGGTGTTATTAATATGTACAAAGCTTCCAAATCGTAGACCATAGCTTTAATACATCACTAGATAACACAACAGTCTTTAACTGTGTGGGCGAGTGTGTCCAAAGTTCAGTGTTTGTTTATCTTCTCTAATGATTTACACGTAGAGGCGAAGACTTTCCATGCAGAACACCTCTATCTCGCACCGCATGTTTGTGGAGAACCGGGTGCTAAAATTCCCATGCAGGACGACCTTTGATCACATCCTGCACTACTGAGGAACAGAGATAGACAAAATTATAAACAGCATCCAGTATGAAGCAAATGTGAGATAACTTTATGTATAATTATTCTGTAATTTCCCTCCTGTTTATCACATATTTGCTCAAATTCTCATATTCACTATACAGCCACTTCTGGTTGAGATTTTTAGCTGTTAGGTTATGTTTATGAGGCCAATCATCATTTACACTCAGAGAGAATGATAAGATTCTTGTGTGGAGCTATGAAACATAATACATATGCATATATATGTATGTGTGTATGGGAAACTTCAGTAAATAAAATAAAAAATGATGTCCAAATCCAGGCTAGTCAACCCATCGAACCTATCAATGGACTTTACCCTACCTACCACCATTTCTCTACACCGAAAAAAGAAATAAAACAGCTGAAGTCCCATATCAAATATCATTCACATAATACACACTTTAAAAGAATCAAACATAGTATGAATCCACATTAAGAAGGAGTTTCAGGTGGTCCCTCTTTTGCATTGCCGTGATGTCCATTTTGTAAGTCCATTTGTCTTTATGTCTATATTCAGTTTTTTTTTTTTTTTTATTCCATTGCATTTTTCCATGTTTGCTCATTGGACAGAATCTGGAGGTCTCTGAGTGATCAATCACCTCCAGTGTCATTCTGAAAGGGAACAAAGAAAACACAAGCCATTATTTTGCAAACACAGATACAATTAGAAACATCAAACGTACAGTTCAGACAAACTTATGTCTTCTAATTCATCATCGTCCAGGCATGGTGTTTTTTCTTCCTGAGGTGAAACATTGTAGAGTTCAGTAGTGTGAACAAGCATCATGTCTGTGATCTTATGTTGAATACACTTAATAATACATGGTATAAATGTACGAGCAAGTAGGAGGCAAACAATTACACAGGCAATAGGAATCAAAACTAATGCAATCATTTTTGAAAAACTCCCAAAATGTTTTGTTAGCCACTTATCAAACCAGTTCTTTTTCAACTTTGCATTTATATCCACAAATTCCTGTTGGAGGGTTTTCAGTTCCTGTATTGCAAGAGAAATGTTTGACATGTCAGACAGTTTCTTTATATTAGTACAACATCCTTCGTCTGCATTGATGAACGTACAAAGCCCTCCTTCATCAGCTAGTACAATGTCCAGAGCCTGTCTGTTCTCCAATACCGTTTTGGTTACATCAGTCAGTTTCCGTTCAATGGCGTCTAATGCTTTAGTTGAAGAGTTAATTTGTCTCTGCTGATTATAATAAAGATAATTAATCCATTTAGTTTGTGTATCATCAGTTATGCCTGATAAAAATGGTATGGCACCCAGAATAGACCATCCTGCAGGGTTTCTAATTGCCTGAAACTCAGGTGGAACACCATCCGGAACCCCAGCACCTGTTACTTGCACCTCTCTTTTGTTTCTAGATACTATAATTTTGTCTGAGGTGATGATAGTAACCCTTTCAGCCAGCATAACTACTGCACATTCTTCATCCTCCCCAGGTTTCATTTGTAATGTTGCTTTTAGGCCGCATGCCAAGAACACGTCTGGCGTCCAGTCCAGTCTGTCTATGATTTCACCCAGCCATCGGCCCCTGCCCGAGTGATCGTTCGTTCCCATCCACTCAACACATTTCTCACAGTAGCTGAGGGGTAGTCTTCTACCAGCAGAACCCACTTTGAGACAGAAGAACCTGGCAGACTTTGCTGCTGGGCACTCCTGTACCGGGGGCTCCAATTGCAGCTCTTGATGTGTTTTCCTGGGTCCGGGGCATTCTGAACTCCAGAGTTTACTTCCATGGTGAAAGTGTTTGTTTATCATAGACAGTAAGATGCAGTCCATTAAGCAAATCTGTTGGGAGACTATCTTGTAATATTTATCTATGTGCCCCATGAGGGTGCTAAGATCAGTGAGGTATAATTTCTCTAATCCTTTTGCTCCTTGATAAGCAACATAGCTCTTACATGTTCCTGTTCCATCTGCAGCTACTCCTACAGCTATATATTTTTGTCTAGGTACCACACAAATGATACAATCATCAGGTTTTATTCCCAGGGGTTTAACTATGTTAGCTAAAGTCCTATTCCATCTAGCCTCAAATGTTTCCAGATTTGGATTTTCTATTTCACTTAGGTTCAAAGGCTGAGGAGTACGTAAAGGTGGTGGAGTACCAGGGGATGTAATTTGGTCAGTGAGGATGGTCATATTTGACTCAGTGAGTGTATAATTTGTAGGAGGTTGACTACAACTATATGCAATATCTGCATCTTGAGAGCCTAAAGGAAAAGTGTTACATCTACAATAAATTATCCCTTGTATTGGAGTCACATCCCAGGTACAATTCAAGGTTATTTCCTTGTTGTTATTTTCTGGACCTTGACTTGCTTCAAAAGTGGAGCAGTATTTAGAGGCTGATCCCATGCTAAATCCATAGGCTGTATAATGTTGCTGTCTTTGTCCTACCATCCCTCCTGTTGAGACATGTGTCACACTATGGCTCAAAATGGCTGCCCATTTATATAAATTTCTTGGTAGGATAGGTTTATTTCCTGAACTAATGTAGATGCCATTTTTTATCCAAATTTCTTTCTCTGATGGTGGGCTTTGTTGTTGCATATCTTTGAGTACATTTTCATCAACCGTGGTTTGGTTGCCCATTTTTTCCTATAAATGTAGTCCAGTCTTTCAAGCACCAAGGGTGACCCATAGACTGGGATGTTTCAGTGGGGTGATAATTAATTTTACCGTTGTGGTACGTCTCATTTCAACTCTTTCGAGTGGAGAGTCTTGCCTCTGCATCCACAAGGGTCTTATCACTTCCAGTCCCACTGCTTTGGTATGATTATGAATACCTAGTGGTATTAATAATCCTTTCACACTCACAATCACTTGTTTTGATGGTTTGTCGTGAACTTGTCTTTAACACGTATACGTTTTCCTATTTATAAGACCTTTACTGTAAAACCTTTCCTTTGTTTTACTTTATTTACCTGCCATTGACTAGTTTCACAGGGTTTTTCTCTATTGCGTTTTTAATTACAGAGGATTTTAGGTCCCTCTCCGACCTATCAGAGGATTTAACGGACCCTCCTGTTCAACGCAACTTTAACGTTAGTACGTTTTTAATGTGAACCGAGGACATAGCTTCCCTCTACCTTTTCTAATTACCTACTTTTACCATCAAGTCACGACAACACCATCCATTCACTCCTTTTGAATTCAAAACATGCTCACCACCGTTGTCTTTTTCTCCTGGATTTCCGTCAACCGTCGGGATCCAAACAGGGAGTTGAATCCCAGTCCCGGAAAGGGTCTCTTAGATCGCTTCTGGGCGACCTGCCGTGGCCACGGTCTTTTGCTGAAGTTCAGTCTCACCTGTTGGATCCGTCAGGTGTGTTGGAATCCGGCTCTCGAAGGACCAAGTTTATGTCAGGTTCAAGCAACCTAAGACACAAGAAAGACAAGCAAAAAATGAGAGAAAGACAACGATCTTTGTCTGCAAGGAGAAACGGGGAGAGATGTGCACAATTACAGATCTCTACTCGCTCTGAAACACATCCTCCGTTCCCTCTTTTTATTGGCTTTTAGGGCGGTCCCTGGATACACAAGTCACGTGGCAAATCTAAGGGTAGGGGAAAAACACATTTGCAACGTTGCACAAAAATAATACATTTGCAGCATGGCATAAAGTTAATACATCACTAGATAACACAAGTCTTTAACTGTGTGGGCGAGTGTGTCCAAAGTTCAGTGTTTGTTTATCTTCTCTAATGATTTACATGTAGAGGCGAAGACTTTCCATGCAGAACGCCTCTATCTCGCACCGCATGTTTGTGGAGAACCGGGTGCTAAAATTCCCATGCAGGACGACCTTTGATCACATCCTGCACTACTGAGGAACAGAGATAGACAAAATTATAAACAGCATCCAGTGTGAAGCAAATGTGAGATAACTTTATGTATAATTATTCTGTCACTTTCACTGCATCAAATCTTTTCAACAACTCCTGACTTAACAACAGGTAAACAATATTTTATTATTTTAGAAGTTTTATATGTCTTATGCACTTTAATAATGCATTATAAAACCCCCTGTTTTTTAATTGAGGAAACCTAAAATATGCAATTCTGGAAAAGTAAGTTGCATAGGTGGAATGTTTGGGCTGAGGTTATTACAGCCTTGATGTGGTCAATAATTGGCAAAATCATATAATTTGGTGCATCGTTTGCTTTTGAAGCGATATAATTTATTCAAGAAATTAACACTAAAGTCTCCTGTATACCAAAATGATTCCTCTCATGAAAGTATAATAAAAATGTTGATTTTTATATATGTATTTTACTTTCCCTTCATCTCTTTAACAACTCCTGACGTAACTATAGATATCAAGTATTTTATTATTTTTGAAGTTTTTTCTGTTTTTATGCACTTTTTGTTAGACAAACCCCTGATTTTCAAAGGAGAAAAACATAAAATATGCAAAGTTGCAAAGTAGAATATTCGGGGTGAGGCCATTGAGGTGAGGTTCATGTTGATGCAATATTTGTTTTCGAGCAATTACAGAGTTAATTCAAGAAATTAACATTAAAATCCCTTGTGTACTAGTTCAATTCTTCTCATAGAAGTTTAATAGAAAACGTAAAATCTAAATATTTCTTATTTTCACTGCACTAGATCTTCTTCTACTTCTGACCGAGCCACAGATTGAAATTTTTTAAATATTTTTCTGTATTAAATATGTATTATGCCTTTTTTGTCATAAGGACAAACGAAGCCCTCAATTGATCAATAACAACATAAGACAGACCCAATTTGACCTTTGATGATTTGTTGTTTTTTATTTTTGTTTAGGTCTTTATTTCATTTTGTCAGTATATTAAAAAAATACAAAGAAAAATCTCAAACATGTGAATGAAAAGGAGCAGAATGAAGAAAAGTCTTATAGAATCTGCCCCTTTCTTGCAGGATATTCATTAACACAAAATACAAATGAAGAAAGAGCTGTTTCTTTTTACAGTTCATTATTTCTTATTGTCAAAAACAACCAACAAAACAAACAAAAGGTCCACATGTTAATTCACATTTGTTCACAAAACAAACATAGCAGACTTAGATGAACACATTTCCCTGTATTTATTCAACATACTGGCTTTGACACTTTTTTGAAAATAAAGTTTGGTTGAGCTTCTTTAGTTTCACTGTTACACAGTGCTCCATCAGTTAAGCTCTAAATTTAGTTTTTTTAAAATACATTTCAAAACCTTTAAAATTATAACAACTTTCTCTTTTTTTCAAATTGGTTCTGGATGTTGACTGGTAAAATTTTCTTAAGAGCTTTATACATAATAATTAGCAACATACTTAGATTCACTCACTGAATTTCAAAAACTTCAAATTAGCAAGTAATGGTTTTCAAAAATCTCTGTATTGAATTCTTGCAATAATTCTAATTGCTCTATTCTGTAAAGTGAAGATTGGCTGGATGGAAGTTTTACATGCATTTCCGCACAGTTTAACAAAGTAGGTTGACATGGAAAATCAACAATTATACAAAAGGTACAAAGCTTTATCATCTTAGTAATCCTTTACTTGTTGTAACATAGCAATCGTTTTTGCTTTTGTTTGTTTTTTTACTCTTGTCTACATTATCTTTTCTGCTGAGCACTGTATCCAATGACAGAGTTGAAAAGACCAATGAATTTTATTTCTAGCAGTGAGAGATATGTGAATATGATTCACTGCAATAGTGACCATCACCAGCCCTCCCTGTAGGCTACTCCATCAAATTAAACTTTATATAACCCCTGATGTGAGCTGAAGAGGAGGGCTGTGTCATGCCACAGTGTGAAAGAAGGGAAAATAGTGACAGACAGGACGAGACAAGACAAACAGAAGGGAGGACAAACAGGCACTGTTGTTGATTTGAGATAGCAGTTCAAGTGCTGTGCTAATTTAAGTCCATACAGGAAGTAAAGGCTGTAAGAAACCAGGGACACCAGAGATGTAGGGTCGTGATAGTGGGGGTGGGGGTGGGGGGCAGGCATCACAGGACGTGAGAAGATGTGTAAGAGTGCCCGACTCAGCATGTTCCGATGGGATCTATAATTTCTGTCAGTTTGTCTCGACAGGAGCTTGAGTATCTGTACATGCATGCATGTGAGTTGGTCACCGAATACCCAAGTAGTTGCCCATGTCCAGGAAAACCACAGCCACGGGCACGCCCCTCCAGGTCACGTCCTGCCCCCAAGAAAAGCTGAGGCCGCGATAAGCGCCAGAGACCGCTGCCCAAGCCCCAAAAGTGACCTCCGGGTATAATATTCTTGTCCCTTTTGTCTGAGAACCAACTTCTCGTATATTACAAGTTATTATATTGAACAATGTCATACAGCAAATATCACAGTTTCAATCAGTATGGAATACTGCATGTTGAACATTTTAGTTAAATCTTCCCTTTTACAAACAAAGTCATAAACCAGCATCAGAAAACAAACAAACAAAACAAACGGGTTCCAACAACAGAAGTGCACAAATTGCAAGTGGATCGTGCATCACTTTTAGTGAAAAGTGAGATCACCAAGGTGCGTTTAGAGTTTATACATACATTCAGGGGCGTAGAATTGGGTAGGGACGCTAGGGACATGTCCCTATCAATGTTATGCCATTACTGCATGGTTCCTAACATATAATGATATATACTGTGTTTTAACTAAAAAATGCTTTTATTTAATGCCAAAGAGATACTTAAAGAGGTTATTTTGTTTATTATCCATGTATTATTTGTGTATTGAAAGGCAGCAACTGTGGGGCCCATATTATGCAAATAACACTGTATTAAGTCTTTTACTGAAATTTTTGGGTCTGTGGCTTACCTCCCAGCCCACAACATGTGATATTTAATGACAAAACCTGTATTTAGTAGAGCTTGTGAATGTAAAATCCTGACCTTCAACGAGCTGTTTCAAATTTGGGCAGTAGCCGACGTCACAGTGGGCCTTTTTTACCAATCAGGAGCAAGTCTGACCTGATTGGTCCACTGGAGAAGACACCCCCACCCCCCTCCCCACTGCTGGAGAGATTTCTGTGTGAAGAGCAGCCATGATGGGTTTACAGGCAGTGAGAGATCGGAGTTCAGACTGCCCAAGGGGAAGAGCTACTACTGCAGTGTTGCTGGCTGTAAAAAGCCACGTACTTCCATGCACAAGCTTCCCATCTCGGAAGACCTAAAAACTAAGTGGCTGGAGTTCATTTATCAAGAAAATGTGCCAGCAAGACTCAGTAAAAACGTGCATATGTGTGCTAGTCACTTCACGTCCGACTGCTTTGCAAACTTCGGACAGTCCAACAGAGGGCTAGCAAATAGACTGGTCCTGAATCCAGGAGCATTGCCAACCATCTGCCAACAAACCTTGGACCCTGGAAATGTGAGTATTTTCAATGCCGTGTGCTGTTATTTGGCTAATTATTAATCCCCTCCCAAGGGATTAATAAAGTTCCTATCTTCCTATCTAATTGCTACGAGCTGCTAAAAGAAGAGGGAAGAGGAGCAGATGTAAGAGCTTTTCCTCAGTGTCCCCCGTGTCTCTGTGTTAGCTTCAGGATGCGAAGTTTATCTGTGTTTAGCCTGTTGTTTTAGCCTGTAATGTTACAATAAATGAGCTTTGCTGTTTTCTAACCATGATGACTTTACAGTCTGGGCCGTAATATTAGTCTCTGTTGTCAGTTACTTTGCTGGCTGCTGTTAGATGTACAGCAATCTGAGGACGAGGACTGCTGCTCTGCACTCACTTAGGCAATGTAATCGGTAAATTATCTCATAAAGTATCAAAACTCATTTCGTGTCTAGACTGTGGACGAGGGAAGCGATCAGTGAAGGCTGTGTTTCTTAGGGTTTTGCAGAAGATCATGTAAATATTGATAACAGGGGAAAGTATAGTAACTACGATAATGTCGGCTCAGATCAGTGTATCTGCAGATGTGATCACTGGGTTTTCTGGCCTCCGTCGTTATCACCAAACTAATTTAAAGCTGTGGTCTACGATTTGAAACCGCAGCCTGCCCCCCCTTCCCTCACCTCTCCCCTCTGTGTTCCAAGATCCCGCCCCCAGCTCGTGTCGCCTCGCCTCTTAACAAGCCCCCTCGGACAGAGCTACGAGCGACTAGCATAATATATCAGCAGCAAACTCAATCAAAAACAGCTCAGCTCAACTAAAAGTATCAAACACGACAGACATCCCCCTTGTAACACACAGCAGTAGCCATTTCAATTGGACCGGCGGCAATGCAGGTCTGGCGCCCGCCAGAGCGGAGCCGATTGTGGGGGAGGATTTATCTTTCTCGGCCTGTCCTCCCTAGCTCAGCTTACAATGCCACCGATTAGCGGCTAACAGGCTAACCCGCTCCGCTACAAGTCATTAGCCAGGACAGACACAGACTAACCAGAGTTATTCAGCAGACATCTCACACTGTAGTAAACAAAGCCATTACCTGATCAACCAGGGGCCAAACGGCCGATGCTGAAGGTCTGACGGCCGACTGAGGCCATTCGTTAGCCGTTAGCCCGCTAACAGGCCTCAACCCGTGGGCAGAGCTCCGTTGGGCCCCGCGGGAGAGGGAAGCGGCTTCCCGGTTTCGGTGCTAGGCTTTTCCGGCTAGTTCAGTAGCTAACACTGCTAGCTGCTCACCGGAGGTAGAGGGGAGGAGGCGGGACCATGGGCATGACGCTGCGTAGTGAGGGAGACGGGGGATTGGATGGACTCACGGACCAACCCACGGACCAATTGAACCTTACAGGCTTCTGGGCTTGATTGGTCAGGTAGTATGCAGCTTTGCAGCGGATATACTGAATGGATTTTTTTCGTTCTTTTTGGTCTTTATACTGTGTAGATAGGACCATAGGACCATAACAGCCTTATAAACGGTGTTATTAAGATGTACAAAGCTTCCAAATTGTAGACCATAGCTTTAATCTGATTTCTATGAGTTTAAACACTCAGAAATGCCCACAGAATGCTGTCATATGAGCTGTGTGACTGGGAGGATAAGTCACAATTACTAAAGGTGCGTTCACACCGCAAGCGACCCAGCTACCAAAGTCGCATCACCCACTGAGGTAGCGTCGCGCATCCATAAATAGCCTACCTGTTTGGTCGCCTGGCGTCGGCCGTCCCTCGGTGACGTCACGTCCGCTCGAGTTTTACCGCGATCGTATCATATATCCCATAATAGGGTGTATAAGCGGACATTATTCCAGCTGTGTCCTTTTCACTCACTTATCAAACACAAAACTCTGCGGCTGATGATGCAGCAGCATCCTCTGTGAGTTTACTGCGGTCCGTCTGCAAATGTCCTCACTGAGATTAGTTCCGCCTATGCGGAAGTCATCCGCCCTGTAGTCCGGATGAATAACAGCACCGTCACACGTACACACACCGCTGATTGGCTGATGCTGCACAGCCACGCACGACATCGCCTGAATAGATCAACTTTTTTTTAACTTTGACATCGCGCGACGAGTGAAGCGGTCGTCTTGTCGCCGGCTGTCGCATCGCGGGAGGGTTAGCCCCGCCCCATCGCGGCTGTACATTGACTATGAATGGAGAGTGATCGCCGAGGTAGTACAAGTAGCGTCCGGTGTGAACGCACCTTAACACGTCAGTGATTTACGAAAAATGGAGGGAGGCAAATAAGATATGTGATTTAATTATCCTCCTGTTTTATGTACCAACAATATATAGGCATAGACATTTATAATGCATCACATAATGTGACATTTGTAAGCAAAAACTAATTAACCCCTGAAAAGCCTGTTGTATCTTATTTGAGACATACTTTTGATACATGTGTCTAATCAAAATGATCAAAAATATCGCAAAAAACCCAAATGAATAGTCAGATAAATGATAAAAATAAAGGTCCTCAGCTGCATTATCAGTTGCCAGAAACACCTAATGTATCTAATGAGTAACAAAAACTATATGTAACATCTCATGGAAATTTTTTAGATTTCAGTACAACCATGAAATAAACATTTTATCTACAAAAAAGGTAAAAATGCATGGCTATAATTTGTGTTGTCATACTCTAACAGGTTAAATATTTTTCTTTCTTGTGTCTATGCTGGTCGACTTTAGGCAACACCTTCTGATGGTGAACCGCTGGTTACAGTCAGCTTCTCAAAACCCAAGGAGGAAGGATGTACAGCAAAGCCAGTGAGAGCAGAGCCAGCTTTCCGTAAGTTAAACAAGCCTTTATTAAAAATCAACACATTTAACAACATGGCAAGTAGGCATAGCATGGAAATGAAAAGATAAAGGAAACTGGAATAAAAATGTTAACATGGAATTGAGAGTATATAATCAATAAGGACATTGTGTCAATAAAAGACTCTGAAAAAAGGGTACAACACTGCAGTGAGGTGTTTTGATTTTGGTGCCATTTCTTGTAAACATATATGTAAACACATATTTTTGTGTCTTGCATTTCAGATCATGCAGATACACTGTTGGACCTTGTCTTTGAGAAGGTTTTCCAGGACCCTGCTCCACACCTGAAGGAGCTGCAGAAAATACCAGACCATATGCTCCTTTTCCAAATACCAGGAAGCACTGAACCCCTCATACTGGTCTTCTGCATCAGGAAACTCCGCAAGACAACATGGGCAGCATCAGCTCACAAAGGCTTTGTAGGCCAGGCATCTGTAAGGGCTGGACATGATAAGATTTTGTCAGGACTGAAAATTACTTTCATATGTGTTTTTATGTATATATTCATATTTTTATCACTATGGTTCAATGGTTTGTGTTTAAAAATTCCTTTTCTTTTTTTCCATATCTTTTTTACCTCCTTTATGTAAAATGTCTACAGGACCAGCCGGTACATTTGGTGTTTTTAAAAATAAATATATTTTTACAATAAAAAGTCTACATGAACTGTTCTGTGTGTTTTCATTTTTCCATATGTTACATTTAATATAAATACGTAAATAACAAGAAAGAAAAAAAATAAGATGGAGGAAACAGCGATGTACTTTTAATCCTTACTATTTTTGTTCAACAGTCATGGAAGTGTTTATATCAAAATGCTTATGCATTACTCCTCTTAGATGTAAAGGCTCATAGTCTGCTCTATAAATACAGAATGCATGTTGTAGTGAAAAACACACTCAAGCATAGAGGTCAGAGTCCAAAATGGTGGGTCTGGGAGTCCTGTAGTCTTCCTTTGACCTAGTTAATTTAAACAGGTAAGTGAGTGACATAGTACAGGAAAGTTAATGTACTAAATTGTATTTAGCACTCATTTTTCTAAATAATTTTGGTATCTCCATGCAACAGACATTTTCAGGCTCTGGGCATTTTAACATAATTGCCACAGGATGAAAACAGGATGTTCATAGAAATTTTATATAAAGGATATGTACTAGATAAGCAATCATGTCCTGTTATTGTTTAAGAATATACACAGAGCTGTGTCATAAAAACACACAATAATGCAAGGAAGGAGGTTCTTAAGACAGCTACTGTGTGGCATATAGAAAAGAAAATAACCTTTTAAAATAAGGTTCACAGAAAACTGCTGGCTGCTTGGAGTTGCAGGTAATAAACCTTCTCAGTTACTGTTACTGTCACTAAAGGCTATGGCTCTATTAAATGCTGTATTCTGATGGGTCAGTCACACTAATGTTATTTCTGTAAAACACACGGTTGCTCTGATCGACCCTGAAGAACCCAGACATTATTTACACATCACAACAACAGAGAAGACCCCCTCTCTCTGTCTTATTTCACGATCAGTAGCAACGGCCCGTTCGGTGTTACTTAGAAGTTAAAGTTAAAGGATAAGTTCGGTTTCTGCAGCTTTCACATTGTTTATAGAATGAAGAAGAACAATATACTCACCCAGAAGGCTTTCCTGACCCAAACAGTGCTTCAGGAGATATTTAGATCCAAAATCGAGCAGCGTACATCCGTATAATGGTAGCACGTAGGGCATAGATCGCCGCTCCTAAAACTGCATTAATCGTCCAAAAACTCATGTTTTTCAGCAATATTCCATCATGACTCGCTCCAGCTAGTCCTCCATTGCAGTCTGTGTCACTCCACACAGCTCTGTGTGGCTGTTCTGACCTCTGAACTAAAGAGTGTGTTTACGTGCTTCCGCGCATGCGCGCAAGCTGCAGGAACCGAAATTATTCTTTAATTCACATTGGTGTTTTAGCTAATCCTGTCTGGGTTTATGTCTCTGTAGTAACCCGCTCACTCTACATTACCCCTTACTAGACTATTTCAGGCCAGTTTAAGCACTGCATGTCAGCTAACAGCTATGGAGTAGTGAGAGTGCCAAATTACAAAAATAAATCTATAAAAGAATAAATAAATAAATGAATTAATAAATAAATTATATAAGAATCTATAAATGAATACATAAAAAATTAATTAATAAACAAATTATATAAGACTCTATAAAAGAATAAATGAATTAATAAAAAATATATAAGAATCTATAAAAAAATAAATAAAAAATGAATTAATAAATAAATTAGAATCTAAAAATGAATAAATAAAAAAATGAATACATTACATAACAATCCAGAAAAGAAAAAGCTAATAAAAGCAGAAATATAAAGACAAATTTAAAAAAATAAATATAAAAGTGCTTAATAAATAAATAAATGAATAAATAAATAAATAAATAAATAAATAAATAAATAAATAAAGCAGCTATATAAAGTGATATTAATCAAAGAATAAACCCTTAAAAGAAAAGGCTAATAAAAGTATAAATATAAAGACAAATAAATAAACGCATTTAAATCGCATTATAATGTCGCTTTAAAAGCGAAGGAAATATGCGCAGAAAAATATGCGAAGTAGGAATGTGCTTGCGTCACATGCACAGGAGGAATCCAAATCGAGAAGAAACATGGCGGCGGAAAACTTGACTTAAGAACTCGTCGTGGTTAGAGAACAACATAATTATGACGAAGTACATGTTTTAGGGGCGGTAGAGGACGTTATGGGAAGTGTTCTGAGGAGGTACTATGTTTACTTTGACCCACACAGACATCGATGAGCTCGTGTGACGAGACGGCCTGCTGCTGTGGACCTGCTAGACTCCAGCTTCTCTCTCCAGCTCTCCCCTCCTCACTCTCCCTGTCCCCCAAGATTTATTTTTCTTGGCGTGTCCTCACCGGCTCAGTTTACAATGCTAACGCTGCGTGGCTAACTTATGCTAAAATCTATTGACAGAGCCTCCCCGCTCCAACCAACAACGTTCAGTCATTGGCCAGTATAGGTACAGACTAACCAGAGTTATCCAGCAGACATCTCTCACTGTAGTAAATAAAGCTATTACCTGTTCAACCAGGGGCGGAACGGCCGGTGCTGCCAGCCGGCGGGCCGGGGCTGCAGCCGATGCTGCGGTTGTTCGGTATCAGCTGCCAGTGCAATGTTAAGCAGTCCCAAATCATTTTGCAGCTTTTTCCACCGTACGATTCTCCAATGTTGAGCCCCGTTGGGACCTGTATTGCTCATATTTCTTCCTTATTCCAGCCTTTTCCTCAAAACTTGTACGTTTCCTTCTCTTCGATGTGGAGGGTAACAGAAGCAGCCTCCCAGCTCCATGATGCTTCAGTAGCTCTGCTGCCAGCTGATCACTGGTACATCAGAGAGCTAGTGGGGAGGAGGCGGGACCATGGGCGAGATGGTGCTGAGCAGGGGAGACAGGGGATTGGATGGGCTCACGGACCAATCCGAACCCCCGGGAACGGCGTTTCGGATTGGTCAACTATCATGCTGCCTTGCAGCAAATATACTGAATGGATTTTTTTCATTCTTTTTGGTCTTTATATTGTGCAGATCGGACCATAGGACCATATCGGCCTTATAAACAGTGTTATTAAGATGTACCAAGCTTCCAAATCGTAGACCATAGCTTTAAAATGTGCCTGACAGTCTGGAAACCACGAAATTAGGGCCCATTATGTTGATGATGGGCGGCGGGTGGACAAAGTTGTTTCGGGGGTCTAAGAAGAGCCATGGTGTCACCTCTCTATCCCGGTTCAGATGTCCATTGATGCATAATAATATTTCCGGAGTGCCAGAGAAGAGCAGATTGTCTCTCATGCTGCGTGATTGTAAATCTAGGATAGATTCTTTCATGATTTTATTTTCGGTCGTGACTGTGGTAAACTGTGTCGTGAGGCTGTGTACTGAGGTTTGTAGGGATTTATTTTCTTTGGTGAGAGTTTCTATTTGTTGCTGACTGACTTCCAGGCTGTCACAGAAGGATTTAAACTCGTTATGCAGAACCTCAATCAGTGATATTCTGGCTTCGAGTCCTGTGAGTTTTGTGTCAATGGACAGTAAGATTTCGCTCACCTCTGTGCAGCAAGATGTCTTTTGTGGCATGGATTAAGATGAACCGGAGCTGTTTAGTGAGTCTGGTGGTGATCTTCTGAGTTTAGCGAGAAGGTGGATTTTCCTTTCATGTTTGCGCATCTGTTCATCGCACAGAAGCAGTTGAAGCAGTCATCGATGTATCCTTCTAGGTCTTCCAGGTCGATTGTGGTTATATTGTTGTGGTTATATTGTGTTATATTGTTGAATCATGCACGTGATCTTGCGAGAGTTGTGTTCAGAGTCTCACCATCCACCAATCATTTTTTGCTATTGTTACTTTGATTACATTTATATGTGATTTCCAAGTCAGATTATCATCAATAATAACACCTAAAAATTGTATTTCATTTACTCTGTTAATTTCAATACCTTTTATACTTGCTGAAACATCAATGTTTTTGCCCTTTTTTACCAAATACCATTAAATTCGTTTTTCCAATATTAAGGGATAATTTATTTACATCAAACAAGTGTCTAGATTTTTTCATTTCTGTTCCGACCACCTCCAACACACATTGTAGATTTTCTCCAGTATAAAAAAAGGTGGTATCATCAGCAAAAAGAATAGATTTAACAGTTTTGAAACAATAACAATGTCGTTTATATAAAAAATAAACAGTTTTGGTCCCAGAACTAACCCCTGGGGTACCCCACATGTTTAGTTGCATATTTCAGATTTTACATTATTTATTTGAACAAACTGGTTGCTGTTTTCTGAATAACTTGCAACCCATTGATTTGCTATGCCTCTGGTCCCATATTTACTAGGGGTGTAGCGAAATTTCGTGCCATGAAATTTTGCAGAATAAAAAAGGCGAGATGAAATTTAAAGACGCACGACATCAAAAGCATGGAATAAACAACGCAAAGTCTGAGACTGGTGATTTTTTACCCTCCTCGTCTAGCAAAACACTGGCTTCAATTATGAGGAAGATGAGGTAGAGGAATTAGCTGACGCTCCTTCGTCAAATGAATCGGTTGTGTTGAGTACAACTACCAACTACTTTGAACTGGAGACAGGCAGCAACTGTATGTTTGTGTAAGTCTGTATGAAAAACAATATTTGATATTTGCATCTACTATTGAGTTGACAGAATTTGATCATACTTGAAGATCAGAAGTATATGCACTGTTATAGGCTAAATATTATAGTTCACACTTCAGACTTTTGTAGGTCTAAACTGCAGCTCTGTGGACTGCTATTTGTTTTTCTTTTCATGCAAGAATGTAGTTATCCTGGTTGTTACAACAACAAAGCACTTTTTCTTGAGACTTTCTGTTTGTATTTGCACTGTAGTCTAAATAAGGGAAAAAAAACTACAATTTTGTTATTTTTCCAAAGAGCATTTATTTTGTACTGATGCAGCAATATTTTTTGTATTTCTGCATTAGGAAGAATATAAAGAAAATGAGATTTTTGCACAACTTCCTACTGTTGGGGATTTTCTATATTTTTCTATATCTTTATTTTGAGTATTTCATATCATGAGCCCTGTTTGGTGTTTCGTATCGTTTTGTGAATTGACCATTTTGTTACACTCCTAATATTTACTTTTTTTTCAGAAGAATAGTATGGTCTGTGGTGTTTAATGCCTTTTTGAGGTCTATAAAAATGCCTACTGAAACATGTTTCTTATCTATTGCGATGGATATTTTGTCTGTCAACTTCATAAGCGCCATAGATGTTGAATTATTGGTCCTGAATCCATACTGACTACTGCTCAATATATTGTATCTGTCAAGGAATTTTTCCAGTCTGTTTACTTACTCTTACTTTAAAAAAAAATCTGTATTAATAATTTTTCATTTTACAATCATTATGAAGTCCTTTTGTCATCGATGGCTTGTCAATGGTGTTCTTCTTGGTCGAAGTCCTTGTTTTCCTTTTTTTTTTCATACAGTCTTATCAGTAACTTCATAAAAGAATCATAGGCTATGTTAACATCATTTAAATAACTTCATTCTAGTTTTGTTGGCTTGGGTTTGTCTTTAGCACCTCCAAGGTTTTTTTTTGTACAAGTTTTACTGTTGTGATTTGCATTTTATTGAACGAAAAACACACAAAATCACACAGAAAATGACAAACACACTCACACACATCATGCCAGTTCATTTTTGTGGTGTACACCTTTTAAATGCCATGGATTTGGCCAGATTCAGACCTCCATTGAAATCTTATATGATGCAGTTATGATGCAGTGATGTATTAAGTCTAGTCTTAAAGGTAAACTGGCGCCTGTCCACTGTAGCTTTTGTGACCACTGAGAGCTTTATAGGTGAGAAGAATCTTGAATTCTTTCTGTATTTTGTGGGAAGCTAATGCAGAGAAGCTAATACAGGAGTAATGTGGTCTCATCTCCTAGTTCTAGTCAGTACACGTGCTGTAGCATTTTGAACCACATGAAGTGTCTTATTCGACTTGCTGGGACAGCCTGAAAGAAGAGAATGACAATAATCCAGTCTAAAAGCAAAAGCATGGACTAGCTTTTCAGCATCGCTGTGGGACAGGATAGGCCTGATTTTAGTGATGTTAGAAGATGAAAAAAGGCTGTTCTTGAAATTTGCTTTATGCAAGAGTTAATGGATAAATCCTCATCAAACAGAACCACAAGATTCTAACAGTTTTGCTTGGCATCAGACTGATGCCATCTAGGGCAGTTAAATCATTAGAAAAGATCACTGTTCATCTGCAGCCCTGCCCAGAGCTTACTTGTGATCCTTTTCACTGCAAAAAACTTCACACTCCCACAGGTTAGTGGGGTGAAGGTGACTAGCACCTTTATTTTCTTTTTGGAAAAATGGGGGACTTAGTGTCCACTGACAGACAAAAGTGCAGAAGTGACTTCATGTTCATCTTTTGATTCAAGTCTATTTTACAGCTCAGCTCAGGCAGAATCTCCTTTTCTTGATCAGACAGATCATCAGAGAGTGTCCCTGGGAAAGAGAACAGGTTTCTCACCCACACATGGGCCAAAGTCTCCTCTCTGAAATACTCTCCAAACTGTTGATTAAGACACTTCAAGTCCCGCTGCAGCCCTGTCCCCCCAAATCATCCTCCAAGATTGGAAATATTTCCACCAAGCCCCTCTGAAAACCAGCAAACCACAGGTCCACCTCTTCTCTCACACACTAAGACTTGACCTTGTTTGTTTAACTCATGGCCCTCTTTGTCCTTGAGGTAAGTATTATATGTGTTCATCTGCTTAAAGATGTCAAAAAGACAGGCCAACATGGCAGCCCCATTCATGTTCTCCATGTTCTTCACCAGGGAGGAGCTGATTTTAGCAAAGAGGTGAACTTCCTCACACAAATCAGAGAAGTTTTTGAACATCGGTGAATGTGAACATTCTCTAACAGTCATTTAAATCAAATATATGAAGCAGAGTCAAGGTAAAATAATATATGCTCTTTGGGCCCTAATGTCCTGGCACAGTGCAAGATAGCAGAGTGTGACGCACCCCTTGCAATGGTAATTTCATCCGGCACACCACTGTGTGCTGTCAATTTGGCAATTTGGTCGACTGGCTGTGCTGAGATAGGTGTGGGAGGGGGAAGGGGAGGTGTTGATGGATTCAGCTTGGTGCAGTGACAATTTTGTGCCACCAAACTGCACGGAAGGTGCGCTGAAATTTCACCAGCTCCAACCTAGTCTATTCCCGTTGCAGGTGAGGTGCACAGAGTGCACATGCCACCAAAACCTCAGAGGCAGATAGTCAGAGTGTCAGGCACATTTCAATGCAATAGACATTTACAGCATCCACTATTTAAAGGGACTGTGAGGAGTTTATAAATAATTACAAAAAAGTCTCACTTTTAGATATATGCCTGATGGAAATACACACTTATCGATGAGTTTTATAGCATCAAAATAGGTTAATCTATAAATGCTATTCCTTAGCCTTCCGGTCGGGTCGGACAGAACTGGACTGACCTGGATACTCAACTTCAGGAACAAGACAATTAAAACTAGAGCAAATTTATATTATTCGGACACGTCTCAGAGCGCCGGGCTGTATGTAGCGATATATAGCCGGCTACAAAACTACGATACTAAGTTTTCCAAAAACTGCTTGTTGTCACACATCAAAAACTACCGCTACGTAACTAGAAAGAGATACATTACCTCGTCGCTTTGCATCCTGTAAGTTGTTGAAAAAAGAAGTTGTAAAGGAATGTAGAGGTCTGCGTTTCATTCATTTAGCTTCACAACAAACACACGCTTTGGCTTGTGGTGCGTTCAAGTTGTAGTCGGAAGTTGGAATTTCTGAGTTCTGAGTAGGAGACAACAATTGAAATGTCCCCCGTAGCCTGAATTTCCTACTGGGAACTCGGTGAAACCTCGCTACCCCGAGTTGACAATCGAAGACGGATGCCCCCAGTGTGAACAGCTATTTAGCTCCTGTAATAATCAATTTATTAGCACTCCTGACTAGGGTGTGTCGCTCTAGATCAGCTGTATACATAGTATTGTTAGACTTACACTTATAAAAATGCTGCTATAGTGATAATCACATTCTTCATACAACAATGCAGGGCGTGCTAACAACTGTTAACAATAGCCTGGTAGATCGGCATGTTTTTGTCCGACTTCAACTGGAACCCCGATAAGTCGGAGATGATGTCACTCCCAGTTCCGAGGTTACTGGAACGCAGCATTACGACAGTCGCCGCACGTGCTTATGGGTAACAGAGTCTTAATGTTGCCGGAAACAGATTCTCCTCACAGTCCCTTTAATGTAACCATCTGAATTAGCATATACATTTGTATCTATATTAACCCTCTATGGTACCACGTTGCCTACAGGCAACATACCCATTTTTTGCTCTTTAAACTTAATAAATACATCCCAGTTATGATGGAATACTTTGAAAAAAGAGGCAGGACTTTAAGGAACAAATAAAAGCTTTTGAATTTGCCACAGGACTCCCTGGAGGCCATTTTGAACCCCTTTTCTGCTGACTATCTCGAGAATCACCTCAGAATTTTTTTACATTTTAAGTAATGTAAAAATGTAAAACTGCCAATGTTGCCCTGAGGCAACACTGAACCATTATGGATTCATCATGACAATACTTTGGTATTCTGTCATTTGGTGTACTTACTGTTTAAATGCATATCATCTTAGCTTTCTTTGCATATTTAAGGTGTTCCTAGATAAATTTGTTGTTAGTTTTTAGAAAAGTCAAGGCAATTACTGTATGTCGCAGGCTCCTGTTTACCATTACAATGAACTTTGTGAGCCTTTCTTGCAGAGCACATGCTTATATTTGAAGATGGCGCCTGTGTTAGCACGTGTCTGTTCCGCTCCCTGAATGCTGTGTTTGCTGTTGCCCTGTTTCTACTGCTTCATGCCTGCCGAGATGTTTTCTCTATTGTCATATGATCGCCAAACTCTCTTAAAAATAAGAGCTTCATCAGAGATCCCAGTGCTATCGGAACGCTTATCATATGACCTGATAACATCTTCTCCTGTGTTGGTGGACGTTCCCGATCACCTACGCCGACAGCCCTGTGTGTCTCCCAGGAGGGAGACACACAGAAGCCAAAAGCTGGCTGTCATCACCAACGCCGGCCACCTTGCCTACTTCCTCTCCACCACAAAAAGTGCACCAGAAGGCGTGGGAAACGAGCCGGTGTGCTTGTCCTACTTAAGGCTTACCTGAGAGTCTCTTCTTCAACTGATTCACGCTCTGGATCTGCTCGTCCTGTCCGGCTTTTAAACCATCGGTGGATCCGGGCATCTCCCCAGAGCCTTCCACTGCTGCTGTCACTGGTGACATGCCCTCCTTCCGCGGCAGTGCTGTCAGCCTCATGCCGGCGTCCTTGCCGCGGCGCTCACCGGAGCAACCTCCGCCTCGCTGCGTCACCGTCCGGCTCGGAACAAAACCTCTGCATGGGTCTGCTCAATGTCAGGTCAGCAACGAACAAAACTTTTCTCTGAAATGATTTCTTCACCACCCGCTAACTGGATATAATGTGTGTGACGGAAACATGGATCAATGCTGGTGACTTTACTCCTTTCTCCGAACTCCTTCCTCTGAATTGCTCCTTCCTTAGCACGCCCTGCACAGCGGGCAGCGGCAGCAGTTTGGCCACTTTGTTTAAATCCAAATTAAAGTGCTGTTTTTCTCCGCCCACAAAGAGCTACTCCAGCTTTGAGCTTCAACTCTTTGAACTGAAACTGCCTCCCCCCGTCCTCTGCGTTGTTGTTTATCTTCCGCCAAGATACAACAAAGACTTTATAGATGATTTTGCGGATTTTCTGTCTGGAATTGTGGTGAGTCATGACCATATTTTAATCTGCGGTGATTTTAATATTCATGTGTTGTGCGAATCTCATCCTCTGGTCAGAGACTTTTTAAGCCTGATTGACTCTTTTGATTTTATCCAGTGGGTATCTGGCCCAACACATGAAAAGGGGCACAGCTTGGATCTCATCCTATCTTATGGTTTATCAGTCTTTATCGGTGAAATATGTGCTACCACATGTATTTCTGATCATTTGCCTGTTCTGTTCACCTTGACACTGCCATGTCCAGTGGATAAACCATCTGCCCCCTGTGCCTCAGGCGAGCTATTAGTTCTTTAACCGCCTCTCAGTTTCGTTCTACTTTTAACAAGTCTTTCCTGTGTAAGTTCCCGATTGATAAGTGTGGTCTCAGTGCGGATGAGATTTTAAATGTTTTTAACTCCGCGTGTACAGAGATCTTGGACTGTATTGCTCCTCTCAGGCCTATCCGTCCAAAAGCATGTCCATAGCCTTGGTTAAATGAATCAACACGCACTCTTCGACATGCTTGCAGACGTGCTGAGAGGAAATGGAAGAAAGACGACTCACTGTATCCCGCCAAATTCTCCATGGATGCCTGTCCGACTATCAAAGAGCTGTCAGAGCTGCTAAAACAGCCTACTTCTCCACCCTAGTGGCAAACAATAGCCATAAGCC
This sequence comes from Scarus forsteni, assembly GCA_036419115.1. Classification (NCBI taxonomy): domain Eukaryota; kingdom Metazoa; phylum Chordata; class Actinopteri; order Labriformes; family Labridae; genus Scarus; species Scarus forsteni. Next base: position 5,700,119 of record JAZDUH010000400.1, on the reverse strand, counting down.
ACAAGTCTTATTCAGTGTTCTGAACCCTAGTGATGTCTCTCCTCTTGTACCAACTCCTACTGTGTGTAATGACTTTTTACAGTTTTTCATCAGTAAGGTTGCTGCCCTCAGGCCGGTTCGCACAAGTAACAGGCCTTCTTTAGACATTGCTCCTGCTCTACACTCTACCACCTTTGACCAGTTTGAGCCTCTGACCCTCTGTCAACTCTCTGATTTAGTTCAGCATTTGCGTCCAACTAACTGCCCCTCTGACATGGTTCCCCCCGTCTTCTTAAAGAAGTCTTTGACACAGTTGAAGCTAATGTTCTGTTGCTGTTCAACACTAGTCTTAGCACCGGTCATGTCCCTATAGCTCTGAAACATGCTGTTGTCAAACCCTTACTCAAAAGGAAAAATTTTGATCCCTCTGACTTCTCTAATTTCAGGCCTATATCACAGCTCCCATTTTTATCAAAGGTCCTAGAGAAAGCAGTGTATGTCCAGCTGCAGTTGTTCTTAACTAAGCACAACATCCATGAAAAGTTTCAGTCTGGCTTTAGACCCAGACACAGCACGGAAACTGCACTGCTGAGAGTTTTTAATGATTTGCTTTTAGCTGTTGACTCTGGTAGTCCTGCTGTTTTGATGCTCTTAGACCTGTCAGCTGCTTTCAACCCTGTTGACCATGGAATTCTTCTTCAGCGTCTCAAGCACTATGTAGGCATCACAGGCTCTACTCTCTGCTGGTTCAGGTCTTACCTGGCAGAGCGGATATTCTCTGTTCGGTTAGGCCACACTTCCTCAGATGTGGCCTCACTGATCTGTGTAGTCCCTCAAGGATCCATCCTGGGTCCTATTCTTTTTCTTCTGTACATGTTGCCACTTGGGGATGTCTTTCAGAAGCATAAAATTTATTTTCATTGCTTTGCTGATGATGTCCAAATATACATGCTGCTTAGCTCACAAGGCCAGGACACTGTGCAGGCATTTCTAGATTGCCTCAATGATGTGAAGGCTTGGATGAGGGATAATTTTCTCAAATACAACGAATCCGAGACGGAGATCATCTTCTTTGGAGGGTACTCCCCCACAACGGCCTGCTTTGCTGAAAATCTGGGCCCTTTGAGTTCAAACATTCAGTCATGTTAGGAACCTTGGTTTCATCTTTGATAACCATTTTTACTTTGATAAGCAGATCAGTGCCGTTGTGAAAGCAAGCTTTTTCCAACTCCGACTCTTAGCTAAGACCAAGGCCTACTTCTCACAGGCAGCTCTTGAAAAGACTATCCATGCCTTTGTTACAAGTAGATTGGACTATTGTAGCTCTTTATACATTGGCATGATCGACTGCTGTCTTCTTGAAGGTGCTCTATAAATAAACTTGACTTGACTGTATTTGCCACGTTTCTTTCATTTACAGAATGAATGTAGCATTTTTCTATGGCTCTTCAAGGAGGAAGGAAGAAGTAGCACTAGCAGCTGATTCTAGTGAGGATGAATTAAAACTGAGTAATAATGAAGGAGGTGAGCTACAGGCAAGCATGAGAGAAGAAAGTGAGAGCAGCTATGAGCCAGAAGATGAGGATGGGGAATGAGAACAAGCACAAGGACAGTGAGGGTAAAAGTGCATTATATTTTCATTATATTTTCCAGCATAATATAAGGTGTAAAATGTTGTGATAATTCATTAATTATTGCATTTTCTTGATATTTTCATTACATGCTTAGGCAACTGCTTTATGATGTTCCATAAGCAGTGAGCCAAAGATGGCAGCAACACAATACATGATGGCAACACATGTCAGAAAAAAAACACAGGAGACTTGCAGTTCAAACACCAATGATCAAACACCAAAATTTTACTTGACTTTCTTGTTTTCAGAAGGTTATGATATATTCTCTTGCTAAATTGTGCATGTAAAGTTCAGTGAAAAAATGTAGACTCCTTGTTGCATTCATTCAAATGTACAGTTCCACAGTGGTATGGTGTTGCCTGCAGGCAACATTTAGACAGTTTTATAAAAAAAAAAATACTTATTTAAAAATGTTTTTACATTTGGATAACATTCTATGTAATCTGTTGAGGCTATCAAATATTTTCCATGTGTTTTTGAATAAACTGTGTTAAAATTTGAAAAAAAAACTGTCTTTTTTAATTTCATACCATTATGGTTGCTTTGAGGCAATGCGCCTCAAAAGAATTCCTCAAAATAAAAAATTAAAAAAACATTTCTTCAGATTATGTTTATTTGGTCTATTTTAAGATAAAAAAAAAAACACTTCAAACATTTTTTCCTAACCTGCATCACAATGCATACCTTAGAGGATTAAATGTCCCATCATATCTGATGTCAGATCTAAGATGTTTGTCATAATGTAAACTTAACTTGATGGCAGCTGGAGTGTGATGCACACCCCACAAGCCAACAACAAACAGCCTCCTCAATCTGATATGGAGTATATATCCGGCTTCTCTCATCTCATGAAATTAAAAAGAAAAGAGAGAAAAACAAGAGAGCGAAAAAATGGACACTTGCTGAATAAATGCAAGTTACTTGGTGTCTTAAGGATTTACCTGTGATTGATATTGGGAGAGGATATATGACCAAAGTTTCTACTATTTGACGATTAATGACCAGGAATGCAGGTGGATCATATGCATGATTAGCCTGCTGCTGTGTTAAAATGCGACTGTCACTTAATTTTGAACTCCTGTTCATTAAAACAGGAAGAGATCATTTCTGTCCTGTGAAGGGGTTCTCATGGTGATGCACATTGTGGCCTCCTATACATACCCTGATGGCCCCTGCACTGTCCCAGTCACTGTAAATGTGACAGTGGCTCAAGGGGTCTTTCAAGCACACTGTGGCAGCGGTGCTGGTCAGTCAGACTGATCAGTCGCTGCACCTGGCAGCATTGCATTTAAAGGCAAGCAGAGGCATTCATTTGATTGGTGAAGATGACACTTGGCCGTTAGACCCACTCACACCTTCTCTCCTCCCTCTCTGGCACTTGTGCGGGTGGGAGGGACGGAAGCGTGGATTCGCCTCACTGCGCCTGACCGCACCATGCACAAAAATTGTAAAGTGTGCTGGACACTACCCCTGTCAGCGTGGAGCAGGCATAGGTACCTGCCCTGTGTTTCACCTGGTCTACGAAATTAGAGACCCAAGAAGTAACAGAAAATATCCCTGTATTAAAACTGCAGGTGCATGAGTGTGTTCATTATTTAATTGTCACAGGTGGTGAAGGTGAGGCTAATTTGGATTTTCAGAGTAGCTTAATTATTACAAAAGAACAAGTTAGTTGCTGAACTGTTAATAATTTGAATCTGGAGGTAATGATAAGCCTTAAAATGATCTATCTCTGAATGTTTGTATCAAATTAGTTTTGTATTAAAGTTATTTCAGTTTAATAGTCAGTACTTGAGTTAATATTCATGACTGTTCCACAGCTTGTATTAAAAAAGTCTCAGACACAATTCTCGTATGCTCCGAATCGCTCACAACAGTTTCCTTTCTTTCTAAACTAATATGAGAAATGGCTCGGGAGCACGTCAGCAACGTCTCTTTCAACAGGTGAACAGCAGGGATGAGACTGATTATGAGCAGCTTTCACATCTGAGGGGGGGTGAAATAATAACTTAGCCTTTCTTTTAGAAACCTCACAATTATCATAGTCAAATAAAAACTTCCATATATATTGTGTTGTAATATTTATTGAAAATTTGTCAAAGACAGACAAGGTAACACTTAACTTTAGAGGTTTCATCACACTTAGGTAATGATTAAAGTTTTTTCTTACTTCTTTGAAATTACCCCTGAAATTTCATTAGAATTTAGTGAAAATTAGCATATAACTTCTTTAAAATAATGTCCAAATTTGTTGTCGCAAGTCACAATTGGTAGGTTACTGACACGTTTGCAGGTAGGACCCAGAAGCAAGCAGTTTAATTAGAACAGTCTTTATTAACCAAGTTCAGAAACAGTTCAGAGCGGGCTGCGAACCCGCGACCAGGAGATCTGTGGACGGGCGCTCTCCTGACTGAGCTAACCCGGAGCTGTTCAGCTGTCGGTTCCCACAGCGTTTTCAGGGAAGAAGCTGAGGACGGAGAGGAGCTCAAACAGTCTTTACAGGGGAGTAACTGATTCTTGAGCGGGGCTTCAACCCGCAACAGCGAACTTAAGAGGTGAACACTCCTCTGATTGCAGCACCTCAGAGGAGTCCAAAACTGACACCCACACCGTTGAAACAGAGAACAGGCTGTGGCTTGAGCGGGGGTCGAACCCGCGACAGCTCGGTTCACAATCGGGCGCCTTACCGACTGAGCCACCCAGGCGATGCAGTGACAGAAGCTCACACAGTCTTTATAGAAGGAGGTGAAGCAGGCTTGACTCACGCACAGACGAGCTGAGGCGCTCAGGAACACTTGGAGGAGGGATTCAGGCGAACTCGCGTTATCGAAGACAGGCAGGAAGTCAGACTCCAGGCGATTGGCACAACGTAGAGCAGACTGGGTTCGGCAACTGGAGACGGAAGCAGGGTCAGGTACCAGACGTGGGTCACAACGTAGAGCGGGCTGGATTCGGCAACAGGAGACGGAAGCAGGATCGAAAGCCGGGGATTCAGACAGGCGGGTGAATACAGGACAGAAGCTAGTCGATACCTTGGAGTCGAGCCGAGAGTCAGGCGTATGAGGCAGAGTCTGGGACGAAACTGGTCGGCAATGGGTGATCAATCCGGGAAACAAGTCTGGACCTTTCAGCATGAATGCGACGACAGTCTGACGCTGGTTGAGTGTGGAGCTGGGGCTTTTGTAGCTGGCTTGATTACGGGAGATGAGCTGCAGGTGTGAGCGGCGGCACAGGTGAGGTGAGTCAGGACTGATTAAGGTGCAGCTGGGAGTGACAGGCTGTGGGAGAGGCTGAGGCTGCAGACTGAGATGTGACAGAACCCCCCCCTCAAGGGACGGCTCCCGACGTCCAACAACATCAAGAGGGGTGGGGCGGGTGGGAAGAGTACCTCAGTACTCTTCTGAGGCGGAGTCCTCTCGGACGTCAGTTGGACGGGGAACCTCCTCCTCCTCTTCAGAGGCCTCCGCGGTGGGAGAGCCTACAGGACTGGCGAGCGAGGGTTGCCGAGCTGGACGACCCCGCCTTCTTAGGGACGGCTGTTCCGGATGGTCCACGTGAAACTGCCGGACCAAGGCTTTGTCAAGGACGTCCCGGGAAGGTACCCATGATCTCTCCTCTGGACCATATCCTTCCCAGTCCACGAGGTACTGTAGGCCTCTTCCTCGCCGGCGGGAACGGAGCAGACGACGGATGGTGAATGCCGGACCTCCGTCGATGATGCGTGGAGGAGGAGGAGGAGCCACGACTGGAGACAGGGGACTCTCATGGACCGGTTTAATCTTGGAGACATGGAAGGTGGGATGGACCCTCATGGATCTGGGAAGGGCCAGCCTCACTGCCGTCGGGTTAACGATAGTCTGTATGGGGAAAGGACCAACAAACTTAGGTGAAGCTTCCTGCTCTCAACCCTAACAGTTAGATCCCTGGTAGACAACCAACCTTTTTGACCTACCAGATGCGTTCGAGCAGGAGTTCGACGGCGGTTGGCAGAAGAGGAGTAACGATGGGCGGCTGCCCTCTGGAGTGCAGCTCTGGCTCGGGCCCAGGTCCTTCTGCATCGACGGGCGAAGGCAAGGGCAGACGGGCAGGAGACCTCATTGACCAAGGCCGGAAACAACGGGGGTTGGTAGCCGTAGACACACTGGAATGGGGACAAGCCAGTTGAGGAGGAGACCAGGGAGTTGTGGGCGTACTCCACCCATAGGAGCTGCTGAGACCATGTAGAGGGGTTCTGGGACACCGTGCACCGAAGAGCCGTCTCCATCTCCTGGTTCATCCGTTCAGATTGCCCGTTGGATTGTGGATGGAAACCAGAAGATAGGCTGGCGGTTGCTCCCAAGAGATGGCAGAACTCCTTCCAGAAAACTGACGAGAACTGGGGCCCACGATCCGACACCACGTCCACTGGAAGACCATGGAGACGAAAGACGTGATGGAGGACCAGTTGTGCGGTTTCTTTGGCTGACGGGAGCTTCTGCAGGGGAATGAAGTGTGCCATCTTCGAGAATCGGTCAACCACGGTGAGAATGGTGGTGTGACCATCAGAGGGAGGTAGACCGGTGACGAAGTCCAAGGATACATGGGACCAAGGACGATGTGGGATGGGCAGAGGTTGGAGGAGACCGGCAGGAGCCTGGTGAGAGGGCTTGTGTTGGGAACAAACCTGGCAGGCTTTAACGAAGTCCCGAGTGTCCTCCTCCAGAGTGGGCCACCAGAACCTCTGCCGAAGAACCTCCTGAGTGCGAAGGGATCCAGGGTGACAGGTCAGATTCGAGGAGTGGGCCCATTGCAGAACTTCAGACCGAAGGGCGTCAGGAACGAAGAGACAGTGAGGAGGACAAGAACTAGGACCAGCCTGATCCTGGGAGGCAGCCTTGACTCTTTCCTCGATGTCCCAGGTGAGGGTAGCGACGACACAGGGGGAAGCCAGAATGGGGGCAGGTTTCTCTGGGTTGTCATCGTCTCTGAGGTACTGACGAGAAAGGGCGTCAGGTTTGGTGTTGCGGGAGCCAGGTCTATAGGACAAGGTGAAGTTAAACCTTGAGAAAAACAGGGACCACCGGGCTTGTCGGGCATTCAGTCTCTTGGCCGTTTTGATGTACTCTAAATTCTTATGATCGGTCCAAACCAGAAACGGATCCTTGGCCCCCTCCAGCCAGTGTCTCCACTCCTCCAGGGCTAACTTGACCGCCAGGAGCTCACGGTTGCCGATGTCGTAGTTTCTCTCCGCCGGGGTCAATCGACGAGAGAAGAAGGCGCAGGGATGGAGCTTGTGGTCTGACGGGGAACGTTGGGACAGAACACCTCCGACTCCCACATCGGAGGCGTCTACCTCTACCAGGAACTGGAGATCAGGATCAGGCATTTGGAGGATGGGAGCAGTGGTGAATCTTTCCTTCAGGGTGCGGAAGGCAGTGTCTGCATCAGGAGACCAAAGGTAAGTTTTCTTGCTGCTGGTGAGTGCAGTGAGGGGAGCAGCGACAGTGCTGTAGTTTCTGATGAACCTGCGATAGAAGTTGGCGAAGCCCAGGAACCTTTGAAGTTGCTTGCGGGACTCAGGGACGGGCCAGGTGGTAACGGCAGAGACCTTAGCCGGGTCCATTTGGATGTGACCTGGTGAAATGATGAAGCCCAGGAAGGAGACTGTGGGGACGTGGAACTCACATTTCTCCGCTTTAACAAAAAGTGAGTTCTCGAGAAGTCTCTGCAGCACGGACTGGACCTGATGCACATGGTCGCTGAGGTTCTTCGAGAAGATGAGGATGTCGTCGAGGTAGATGAAGACGTATTTGTTCAGCATGTCCCTGAGTACGTCATTCACCAAGGCCTGAAACACTGCAGGGGCATTGGTTAATCCAAAGGGCATCACCAAGTACTCATAATGTCCGATGGGGGTGTTGAAGGCCGTCTTCCACTCGTCCCCCTCCCTGATGCGGACGAGATGGTAGGCATTCCTGAGGTCGAGTTTGGTGAATACGGTGGCTCCCTGAAGCAACTCAAATGCAGAGGAGATGAGAGGGAGGATAGCTTTTTAACCGTGATGTCGTTGAGTCCTCTGTAGTCGATGCAGGGCCTCAGGGAGCGGTCTTTCTTCTCGACGAAGAAGAACCCTGCACCAGCAGGGGACGAGGAGGGCGGATGATGCCAGCGGCCAGAGAGTTCTCAATGTACTCCTCCATCGCCTTTCTTTCTGGAGCCGAAAGGGAAAACAGCCTTCCCTTTGGAGGTGAGGTGCCGGAAGGAGGTCAATGGCACAATCATACGGACGATGAGGAGGCAGAGAAGTGGCATTGACCTTGCTAAACACAGCGCTGAAGTCGTGATACTCAGGGGCACACTGGAGAGTTCAGGCTGGACCTTGGAACAGACAGGTGGGTGTGGGGACAAGGCATCCTTCAGGCAGGTGAGATGACAGGAGGACCCCCACCCACGGATGGAGCCAGTTGACCAGTCCAGGACAGGGTTGTGTCGTGCCAGGGATAGCCGAGGACCAGCGGCACTTCAGGATGATCAAGCACGTGGAACTGGATGGTCTCTTTGTGATTTCCTGAGATGAGCATGGTGACGGGGGAAGTTTGGTGACTGATTGCCCCCATCTCGTGGCCATCCAAGGCTCTGGCAGGAATGGGGTGATTGAGGGGAACCAGACTTAATCCGAGTTGTTCAGCAACCCTTCTGCTGATTAAGCAGGAATCGGACCCAGAGTCAATGAGGGTAGCCAGGGTCTGAGGTCCGTCAGGCAGGAGCAGGCGAGCAGGAAGGGAAGGACGAAGGACTTGAGGAGTCTGGAGGGATGAGCTCACTGCACTCCTCCCTTACGAGTGAGCTCTCTTTAACGGGCAGTCTTTGACAAAATGTCCTTGTCCTCCACAATACAGGCAGAGTTGAGAGGAGACCCCGCTTCCTCTCGGCTGGGGTGAGGGAGGCGCCCAGCTGCATGGGTTCGGGGTCCCTCACCAAGGAGCAGAAGCCTGTTGGGGTGCACTCCTGTGTGGTGGGCAGGTGATGGACAGATGAGTCGGGACGGAGCTCCTAGCTCCTCTTCTGGCCCTGATGGAGATCGATCCGGGTGGCGAGGTCGATGATGCCATCCAGGGTCAAGGGAAGGAGTTCATGGGACACCAGAGCGTCTTTAATGTAGTCTGCCAGTCCATGAACAAAGGCATCAATTTGGGCCGAAGAGTTCCACCCACTGCGGCTGGCTTGAGTGCGGAAATCTATGGAGAAGTCCGCCACCGACCGTCGACCTTGTTGAAGCTTCAGAAGGCCCGCTGCAACTCCTGCCCTATCAGGATTCAGTCCAAACACTTTGCGAAGTTCAGAGGTGAATGTGAGGAAACTGGAACAGGCAGGAGATTGACGATCCCACTCAGCGGTTCCCCAGAGTCTCGCCCGCCCAGTCAGGTGATTGATGGTGTAGGCAACCTTTGCAGCTTCAGAAGAGAAAGTGCGGGGCTGTAGAGCGAAGAGCAGGGTGCAGTTGGTGATGAAGGCGGCACAGGTCTCAGGTTCACCATCATATCGTTCAGGAGAGCCCACTCGTGGTTCTGGAGAAGCAGGCGAAACAGCAGGCTGAGGAACAGGTGCAGGGGTTTGAGCTGGTGGTGACTCTTGAAGTCTGGAGGCAAGTTCAGTGACAGTCCGGGTGAGAGTATCCACAGCACTTTGAAGGTGGCTGGTTGACGTGGCAATTAGCCCCTCATGGTGAGCCAGCAACCCTTCAACTCTTTCCAGTCTGTCCATTGCTGATGGTGAACTGCTCGCTGGGTCCATCTTCTGGTCAGACTGTACTGACACGTTTGCAGGTAGGACCCAGAAGCAAGCAGTTTAATTAGAACAGTCTTTATTAACCAAGTTCAGAAACAGTTCAGAGCGGGCTGCGAACCCGCGACCAGGAGATCTGTGGACGGGCGCTCTCCTGACTGAGCTAACCCGGAGCTGTTCAGCTGTCGGTTCCCACAGCGTTTTCAGGGAAGAAGCTGAGGACGGAGAGGAGCTCAAACAGTCTTTACAGGGGAGTAACTGATTCTTGAGCGGGGCTTCAACCCGCAACAGCGAACTTAAGAGGTGAACACTCCTCTGATTGCAGCACCTCAGAGGAGTCCAAAACTGACACCCACACCGTTGAAACAGAGAACAGACTGTGGCTTGAGCGGGGGTCGAACCCGCGACAGCTCGGTTCACAATTGGGCGCCTTACCGACTGAGCCACCCAGGCGATGCAGTGACAGAAGCTCACACAGTCTTTATAGAAGGAGGTGAAGCAGGCTTGACTCACGCACAGACGAGCTGAGGCGCTCAGGAACACTTGGAGGAGGGATTCAGGCGAACTCGCGTTATCGAAGACAGGCAGGAAGTCAGACTCCAGGCGACTGGCACAACGTAGAGCAGACTGGGTTCGGCAACTGGAGACGGAAGCAGGGTCAGGTACCAGACGTGGGTCACAACGTAGAGCGGGCTGGATTCGGCAACAGGAGACGGAAGCAGGGTCAGATACCAGACTTGGGTCACAACGTAGAGCGGGCTGGATTCGGCAACAGGAGACTTCAGCAGGATCGAAAGCCGGGGATTCAGACAGGCGGATGAATACAGGACAGAAGCTAGTCGATACCTTGGAGTCGAGCCGAGGGTCAGGCGTATGAGGCAGAGTCTGGGGCGAAACTGGTCGGCAACGGGTGATCAATCCGGGAAACAAGTCTGGACCTTTCAGCATGAATGCGACGACAGTCTGACGCTGGTTGAGTGTGGAGCTGGGGCTTTTGTAGCTGGCTTGATTACGGGAGATGAGCTGCAGGTGTGAGCGGCGGCACAGGTGAGGTGAGTCAGGACTGATTAAGGTGCAGCTGGGAGTGACAGGCTGTGGGAGAGGCTGAGGCTGCAGACTGAGATGTGACAGGTTACTGTTTTTTCCGGTTTCTTGATATTTACTCCAAATTGCAATGTAAGAAGTTGACAATTAGCAAATAATTTATTTGAAATTAAATCACAACCCACCACAAAATGTTTACTTAAAAGCATCTCAACATATCAATTCCAGAGAAGCAGGTGATAAATAGCTGCTCAGTTCTTGAATACAGAAGTTAGGTTCATTGTTTCCTGTGATATTTACCTTTGAAATGTGAAGTGAATAATTCAATTTCCCAATAAGCAGTTGATAGTTAGCTATTTGTTATTTAATTTCACCAAGTTCTTTAGTACTGTGTTTGTTGATATGCATAATTGAGATCACATTCAAAATAGAGATGAATAATGTACCTTTATGATTAGGCCTATTATGTTTTACATGATACAATTGAAGGCTTCAGATGTGATAGTCACCAAGAGTGGGGTTGTAAATTGGTCTGACCTGATTGTAATAGATACTGCGAGTACAGGCCCACTGCATAACAAAATCTGGACAGGCACAGTTGACGGTCTTGTTGTCAAATGACGAACAGGTTCACTTGCCTCATGTGCAAATTCTGCATAACTGGCAAGTATTCATTTAACAGTGACTGACAACTAACTTCCACTGATTAGACCAGTTAAATTTCCCACTAATTTCTGCAGAGCTGACACGTAAAGTGAGTTGTTGTACCTTGATTTCCAACTTGTTAATAGCTCATTTTTACCTGATTTCCGCAGAGCAGATCTGTAATACGAGTTGTTACACCTCAATTTCTAGCTTGTTTTCACCTAATTTCGGCATAATAGACCTGTAAAGTGAGTTGTTGTGCCTAAGTTTCTAACTTGTTTCTTCCTCATTTTTACCTAATTTCTGCAGAGCAGACCTGTAAAGTAAAGTAAGTTGTTACACCTTAATTTCCAACTTTTCTTTCTCATTTTTACATAATTTCTTGAGAGTAGACCTGTAAAGTGAGTTGTCCTACCTTAATTTCCAACTTGTTTCTCCCTTATTTCTGTAGGTCAGTAGATTGAAGTAGTTTCAGCCTTTACAGTCTCAATTTCCATATAGTTTCAGAAAATTTAAATTTTGTATTAAATTTTACAAAATGTCATGTTTTTTATTTAAAGACATCATAACATGCCAATTACCAATACCACTCCATAATCAATAAACAAGTTACAAATCTTCCATTTCATTATTCTCATTCAATGCTTATTTATCAAGTATGGATGTCTTTGCACCACTCAAGTTAAACATCCCCTTGTATTTTCAGACACTGCTTACAAATGCATTAGTTTGAAAACATAGAACAGTGAAAACTGTTTTGCAAAGTTTTTTAAAATGAAAAACAGCATTAATGTCAATACTTACACACATAAACAACGCTGCAATGCCTAACAAATTGTCCAGCCACCATTTGCGCGTTTTGGCCAACTGTGGTTCCGTTAAATAATCTAACACAAAACACAAATAGTCCCTCTGGTCTGTGTGGTGCTTTGCATGATGTAGAAGCTGCTATAGTCTGAACAGCCTTCCAGCCTTCCGAAATAATCCCTGTGGTTCATTTTGAGCTGTAAGAAAATGTATCCATTATTTAACCAGTTTGTCCCATAAAGATCCATTATATCTTTGACCATGACAGTAGTATAATCAGGTTACAGACAACACCATTATAACAAGGAAACTGAACGAAAAAAATAAATAAATAAAACATAAAAAAAACATCAAGACATAGTCTATAAATGCCAAAGAAAAAAAAAAAAAAAAAACAGAGTTGAGTCTGAGTTGAGTCTTCTTACCCGAGCGGAATCCAGTTTGAGTCCTCAGTACCTTATTGCAGGTACTATAAAAGTCTAAGTGTAGGTCCTCAATATTGAGTCTGAGCCAAGAGGCTGGATGAGAAATGACATGCAAATTTAAAATGTGTTCATTAAATATGAATATTTTTATCGGGTGACATGGTGGCGCAGCAGGTAGTCTACGTACCTCACAGCAAAAGAGTTTCCAGTTCAATTCCTGGGCTGTATAGGGGACTTTCTGTGTGAAGTGTGCATGTTCTTCCTGTGCATGCGTGGGTTCTCTCCAGCTGAATGAATGAATGATAATAATTTTCTCCATTTCAGCAGAACTTCATTATCTGTCAGAGGACTGCAAATTTAAGCAACAAGTGTTGTGAGTTTACTGTTCTTTATCAAGAATGTATGAAGTTCAAATGTATGAAAAATGTTAAAGGCCCATTATGTTGGATTCCAGTTTTTCTGCTCTCTACTTCCCTCTGTGGTCATTGAGTATAACTGCACTGTCGTAAAAGACCAGCGTGCACTTGTTTACATAAAGAGAAAGGAGCAGCGAGCCAAAAGGACCTCCAGAGAGACATATAAACCACGTGGACTGATAAGGTACAGTCTGATCATGTTTCTTTACTAATATATCGTTTTTCAAGCATTAGCAGTCAGTAGTTAGCTCAGCGTTTGCATGTGTATTCTGTAAGTTTGACTGTAGCTTTTAGGCCGGGGCTAGTGGCTGGTGTATAATGGCTACCCAGGAGGGACTTGAGTCGTTTGTTACCCGCTAGTAGAGAAAACTTTACGTGTTACAAACTTTGTAAACTAAGTTGAGGCCCTCTGAGGCTTGACTGCGGTAGGATGACTCTCTGCTCTCGGCAAAGCTGCTGAATGTGAGACAAAGAAAACGCTGATAATGACGGAGCAGTGATGACACCGCTGAGCTAGACCATCATCTACAGTTTATTAAACACGTAAAGAATAAACTCCATCAGTTGTGAAAAGCTTGTAACACATATGAGTTAGACAGTGGGCATTAGGCAAAAAGTTACGCTGTAAAGTTACGTCTGCTTATTTGTGTAATTTTCTGCTTCCATGTGTATGTTGGACACAGGACTGAGCCTCCACTTCAGACCCCTGAGAAGTTAGAGGATCAGGAGAGTCGTGCAGAGAAGAAGAATCAGAGATGTGGAGGTCTGGAGGAGCAGCAGTGTTTTGGCCAGAGAGAGATCCAGCTGACCAGAAGAGACCTTCCACTGTGTTTCTGTTATGATGTGCCAAGCTTAGTTATAATACTGTGTAACTCATTTTTATTAACATTATTAAAGTATATTTAACAAAAACTGCAGACCTACTTATTTCAACAACAAAAAAACTTAATTTGTTCACAAAAGGCAGTTCAAATCTTGGGAGCAAGTTGGTTCAGGACATTGAATATGGAGTTATTAGGAAATAAGATAACTACACTGAAATGCAAATAGAAAACTTGACACTGGAGTATTCAGTGCTAGTTGTTAATTTGACCACAGATTAACAATTTAATACAAATATTCTGGATATTTACTCACTTGATGTAAAGCAAAATTTTCTGGTTTATGTTGTGGTGTTTGCTGTAGTGCAAAATAAAACTATGTACCATTGTATAATTAGACAGACAAATTTAGGAGATAATAAAACTGAGTGTAAGGCTAAAATAATACAACAAAGATAAAGATCGAATTGGCAAATCTAAAAATGCCTGAAGGCAAGAGAAAAAGTGCTAGGACACTGAATATCAACTTATGGAAGCATGTGGAAATGTTTTTATTCAGAGTAAATATGCAGGATATCAGACATGATTGAAGAATATTCTCATGTGTCAATACTTCAGTGTTTGCTAACTTCCAAAATAAAGCTGGCCCAAATCTCCCCCTTATTTACTGTAATATACAGAGAAAGAGCTGGAGTGGAAATGAAAGAAGTGGCAGCAGGTTTCTGAGATCACTGAAGGCTCGGTCCATTTTGAATCCTCATCAGAATAACAGCTTTCTGAAGGTCTTGATGTAACTGTGTTATTCTGTGTCTTTAAAATCCTATGAACTCCAGTTCTGGGACATTTTTGATTGTAGTTCTGTTGATACCTTGAAAAAGAAAAGAAATTTATTTTACAGTTTTTTATTTGACATCTGTTTAGTTTGTAGTTGTGACAATCTGTCTCATTGAAGGGCAATTAATGAAGCAAATTCTAAAATACAGTGAAAAGATGAGAAACGATGGCCATATTAACCCCCAAAAAACAGCTCTGAGTGATTCCTTCAGTAAAATGAGTAAGTTCTGCACATAAAATGTAGTCAAATACCAAGTATTTCGAGTACATCTTGTGGTGTATGAAGATTAGATGGATTGTAATGACTAAACCTGTTTGTTATTTCACCATGAAAGAATAAAAACATTATGAATTCACCCCCCCCCCCCCTCCCCCCCCTCAAAAAAAGTCGGGCACATTGTTACTGTAAATATGGCAGGTTTAGAAGAGAGCTCAGAAATAATATACAGTATTTATTACACTATTTGATTTATAGGTTTACAGAAGCACACTTCATTGTACCTAATTATCATTTAATACAGACTATAATCTTCACACAATTAGTTTTTTAACTATTTGGATAGATCAAGCACACAAAGGTTCATTAATGACAGTAAATAGTGAAACTATAATCATAAACTTTGAGCCCTGCAGACATTTCAGAAAACATACCTCCTGTTTTCTGACTCCTGTGGTGGTGTTAGTGTCTCCTGTCTTAAGCTGATGCTGATCACCTGAGCTGATACCTGAAAAAAAATACTGAGGTCAGTGCCGCAGTGAACTGAACAGAATATATAATCGTCATCTCATGCACCTGGACAAAACGTTTTCTATGTAATCATCTTCAATACTACAGAATAATAGGACATGAGCTAACTTCAGATCATCTGATTGTTGGTTGACAGCCTCTGAAGTGTTCAACACTCAACATCACTGCTGTACTAATCATAATAATATTATCAGATTATAAATCTAATCGATCATAATTCATAACAACAGCATGTGAGGCTAACACACATGCTAACAGTAATGGCGTAGTGTATTTCTTTCTTATTTCTTTGATCAACAGTAAAGTGACAGAATAAAACCCAAGCAGCTCAAATCAAGTTAGAAACTTTTAAAGACTTCTTTACTCACCCTCTCACAGCAGCAGAAGAGCTCACAGTCTGACTTCAGCCTGATGATTCCCGTAGTACAAAACATCGCTAAAAGCCCGTCCAATCTTCTCTCTGGACTGGCTTTTTACTTGTTTTTTCCTCCTCTTTCCCAGTCCTCATACGTCACAGTCCTCTTTTGTATCATAACCTCAGCTTTCATAAAAACCGTAAACACGCATCTGTGATCCGCTGTTTATATCGGCCATAAGCTGAAATCAGGTTGGTGCCGTAAAGCAGTTTGTTGCTCGACCGCGGCCCAAGGTCAAGATTTACAGAGTGCCAGAGAAGATCTCCCCGCTGTACAGAGGGAGAGGGGGAGGGACTATTCGCTTTATTTACTGACTCTCCACTGTTAGACGGACTTGAAAACAGTTAAGATAAGGCGTGGGCGGAGCTACAGCATGTGAGGGACGCAGGCTGCGGGGCTCTAGCGGCAAGCTCTTGAAAAAGTGACCAAAATCCATGCCTGTTTCATCAATAATGCCTCTCTAAGGTATGGGAAGTCACTGGAGGTCGATGGCCAGCTAGCCTCCTAAAATTTGATCCATGTTAGAGAACAAATGCCACCGAAACGTCGGAAGGCTACACAAAGCCTCGTAGGAGCAGCACCTGGCAGCACACCTGACGCTGAGTGGAGCGCCTCACACTTAGAAATGGAATCACTTATGGCTGCGATTAAAGAATCCGAGAAAAAGGTACTTGACAAAATTGACTCGTCTAGTAAGAAGATGGACGAATTGGCAAAAGAACTTCGTGTGGAGATGGCAAACATGCGCACAGAGCACACGCGAGCGTTGGAAGCGGTGGAAAAAGTCAGCAGTGCTCATAATGTCAGGATAACAAGCCTGGAGGAAGAAGCGAATGCCAATTCTGACTTGTTAAGGGACCTGGACAGCAGAATGAAGCAGATTACACTGTTGTCAAGCCAACTTGAAATGCGTGCTGAAGAATACGAATCCCAGCAGCGCAAAAACAACTGCAGAGTTATTGTGCCAGTAAACGATATTGGGACTGAGAGACCTGTGCATGCGTTGGCCAGAATCATGAAGGAGACGCTGAAGCTGGATTATTTACCGACACTGGATTGGGCTTATAGGAGCGATTATCAGCAAAGCTCCACTTGCCACTACGTGATCAAGTTCCATTATTTCCAGGAGAAGATTGATGTTATGCTTAAGGCAGGAGCCGATTCTACAGGACACGCTCTTCATAACAAAAAGGCGCTGTGCATCTACCCGGACTTCACAATTGCAGTGAGGAAGAAGCGAGCGGCATTTAATGAAGTTCGAGAATTACTACGCAAATGCCCGGGTGTCAGGTATGGTTTAGCCTACCCTGCAACGCTACGGGTAACCACTCGGGAAGGTGAGCAGAAAACTTTCTCTAGTCCTGTGGACGCTAAGTCATACATTTTGGACAGGTTGGCAACTTTGAGCCCAACCCCGAAAGAACAATAGACTTTATTCAGCTGATTAGCCATAGTTGGACAACTTGTGCTATAGAAGGTCATGATTTAACCATACAGTCTTTAAGGCTTATGCCAAATGAACATCGACTATGACAAAAGACCATGAAAAGAAAAGAAGAAAAAAAAAAAAAGCGAACCGGGTGAATTAATCTATGTACCGGTACACGAGGGTGCATGTGCTTCCACTAAAGGTGAGAAGAAAAGTAGAGAGGATCTTTGGACATATTGGATCAAGAGGAGTTTCTGATTATAAGGAATTCTGACTGTTCTTTGGTCTGGTGAAATGTCATTTAAAAATTAGAGCATCGCATTATGGAGCTTGGAGTGAATAAGGATGAGGACTCGCATGGATGTGTTATGCTCTAACGAAGGGGAGCGGTTTTTATTCAGGGGAAGACTGGCTCCACAGGTCCCTAAGGGTTTCCTTTGCTGTGTGAATGTGTATGTGTGGGTGTATGTATGGTGTGTTGGTTTGGATGCTTGTGCAACATGTGGGTGCTATTGTTATGTCACTAAAAACACCTTCTGTCAATTTCGAATGCGTTACAGCTCGTCTAAGATTAAATTATGGATTCACAAGCCTATAATAATTTAAGTAAGATTTCTTATGTCACATGGAATGTTAGAGGGCTAAATAATGTAATTAAGAGAAGTAGAGTATTTACTCATTTAAAATCATTAAGACCAGATATCATATATCTGCAAGAGACCCATTTGGATCTAAGAGGTCAGACTAAGCTGAAAGTCAATTGGATTGGCCAGATTTTCCACTCCAGGTTTAATTATAAAAGCAGGGGGACAGCTATTTTGATCAAAAAAGGTATTTCTTTTGAAACTACTCATGTAGAGTCAGATATAAATGGGCGGTACATAATTGTGACCGGTAAACTTACAGTAAAAGGGTGATTCTTGCCAATATATATGGTCCCAATTGGGACAACCCTGTGTTCTTCTCAAAATTTATTACAAAACTTCCTGATCTCAACTCGAATATGCTAGTATTAGGTGGGGATTTTAACTGTGTTCTCCAGGAAGATTTGGACCGATCTAGACCAAAGTCCAACTCATGCCTTTCAAAATCTGTTAAAGTAATTAAATCATTCTTAAATATGTATAAATTATCAGATCCATGGAGGAAAACAAACCCAAACAGTAAGCAATACTCATATTTTTCCCAAGTGCATCATACTTGTTCTAGAATAGATTATTTTTTAATTGATGACAGACTACTGTCTAATATTTGTAAAACCCATTATCATACTATAGCTATATCCGACCATGGTCCTGTAGAGATTGATCTAGCGATTTCCAATCAGGTTTCCAAGTGCAAAAGTTGGCGTTTAGATATAGCGCTACTTACAGAGTCAGACTTTATTTCTTTTGTAAATAAACAAATTGATATGTTTTGGGAAATTAATAACACTAATGGTACATCACTAAACATAATCTGGGATGCATGTAAGGCATACCTGAGAGGTGAAATCATCTCATACAGTGCATTTAATAGAAAAAAGAAATTTGAAAGGACAAGTGAACTACTAAGACAAATATCTGAAATAGACAATAAGTATGCAATAAATCCATCTTCTGATTTATTCAAAACAAAACTAAGTTTACGAGCTGAATTCAATAACCTTTCTATTCAAGAATCTCAAAGGCTATTGCTACAATCCAAACAAACACAATATGAACATGGAGAAAAAGCAGGAAAATTATTAGCACATCAACTAAAACGCCAATCTGCTAGCTATATTATCACTGAACTACGAACCGGCCCAGGTATCACAACATGTGAATCACAGTTAATCAATGATCATTTTAAAAACTATTATAATGATTTGTACCAGTCAGAAGATGGGGCAGATGTTCCACAGATAAAACAATTCTTCAAGTCGTTAGAGATCCCTAAATTAAGTGAAGAGGAAAAAAGCTTTTTGGATAGTCCTATCTCTGAAACTGAAATTATAAATGCAATTCAATCCATGCAAGGAGGAAAAGCCCCAGGCCCAGATGGGCTACCCACAGAGTTGTATAAAGTGTTCTCTTCAAAGCTTGTTCCTATTTTGAAACAAGTTTTTGACAAAGCTCTCTCTGTGGGACACCTGCCCAATTCTTTTTCGGAGGCGTATATATCGGTTATATTAAAAAAAGACAAAAATCCTTTAGAGTGCAGTTCGTATAGACCAATAAGCCTTCTCTGCTGTGATTATAAGATACTGACTAAAATTCTCTCAGGTCGATTACAGGAAGTGATTTCCTCAATTATCCACTATGCTCAGTCAGGATTTATTTCTGGAAGGCAATCATTTTTTAACATGAGGCGACTTTTTAATATTATCTATTCCCCAAGCTCTGATATTGAAGCTGAAATTGTATTATCACTAGATGCAGAGAAGGCTTATGATAGGATTGAACGGAAATACCTTTTTTGTGCTCTTGAAAGTTTTGGTTTCGGACAGACATTCTTGAGGTGGATTAAAATTTTATATTTAAATCCAAAAGCTGCCGTGCGAACAAACAATATAATTTCTGAGTATTTCTGCTTATATCGTGGGACCCGCCAAGGATGTTGTCTGTCTCCTTTTCTTTTTAACATTGCTATGGAACCACTTGCCATTTCCATTCGCTCCCATCAGGAGATTCTGGGAATAACCAGATATGGCTACACTCATAAAGTGTCATTATATGCCGACAACGTGCTTTTATATGTCATGAATCCAAATAGTAGCATTCCCCATATTCTAGACCTTCTTGAATTATTTAAGAAGTTATCAGGATATAAATTAAACTATTCAAAAAGTCTGTTATTTCCTATTAATATAGTAGCAAGACAAGGTGTATATAACCAATTTCCATTTAAAGTAGAATATGATAGCTTTTTGTATCTTGGAATAAGGGTATCATCATCTTTTAAAGCTTTATACAAAAATAATTTTAAAATACTTTTGGATAATGTAAAGGGAGATCTGGCCCGGTGGGCTGGCCTGCCCTTTACAATGGCAGGCCGGATTAATTGTATAAAAATGACAATTCTACCTAAATGCCTATATGTAATGCAGATGGTTCCAATATATCTTCCAAACTGTTTCTTTAAAGAACTGGATAAAATTGTTTTGACATTT
Source organism: Scarus forsteni (assembly GCA_036419115.1). NCBI lineage: Eukaryota > Metazoa > Chordata > Actinopteri > Labriformes > Labridae > Scarus > Scarus forsteni. The sequence goes on along the minus strand of JAZDUH010000400.1, from coordinate 5,680,024 downwards.
GTGTGGAACAAATCTCCCTCACGAATCAAAAAGTCAAGCCTTGAAAGATCCAAGTCTGAAGGCGGGTTAGGCCTGCCCAACTTTCGATACTGCTACTGGTCAGCAAATATAGTAAAATTAACATACTGGATGACTGCATTCTGCAAGGGAAAAGGTCCCATGTGGGCACTCATGGAAACCAAATCAAGTCTTCCGGTTTCTCCTATTGCTCTACTGTCAGCACCATTACCAGCTAAACTGCATAACTACAACTTAAACCCAGTGGTATTTCACTCAGTAAAGATATGGGTTAAATTTAGACAACATTTTAATTTTGTGCAAATGTTATCCCTTTCCCCCCTAACTTTTAACCCTTTTTTTCCACCTTCACAGTTGGATCTTGCATTTGAAGCTTGGCATGTTTGTGGACTGATCTTCCTTAAAGATCTGTATGAAGATCAAACACTACTATCTTTTGAAGGGTTGTGTATAAAGTTGTAGCGATTAGAAATTTGGCAGCGTTAAATCTGAAAGATTTAGTTGTTAAATTATGAATTATTATCAATTAACAATTCACTGTATTGTTCTCGTTGGGGGCACCAGCCTTTTATAAGGCAAACCTTAATTTAATTAATTAATTACCCATTTAATTTCCTTAAACAAAGTAAATTAATCAAATCAAGTTTTATCAATCTCAAAATCTTAAGACAGAATTCTCGCTTCAGGGACACTGAATTCTGAAGAACACTAACAGACAGTGAGTTTAAAATCAATAATCACAAATTTATTAAAATGAAAATGGTTACAATGCATGAAAATAAATGGTAGATTATAGATGAAATAAGAATAAACAATAAATTGAATGGAAACCAGGAAACATGAAACGATGGTGAGTGAGTGTATATGCCTAAAGAATATATGACCTATACGAAAATCTGTGAAGAATTTCGGAGAGAATTTGGATTGAATCAATCTAATGTCAGAACACTTTTTAAGTCTAAGAGCGCATCAAACCTCCTTTTAAGTACAGAGTAACGTTTGCCTACTTGGTCGTAGAAGACTAGTGGTTCTCTCTGAGGTTCGGAAGGTCCAGGCTACGGGTGACCGCTGTGGATCAAGTTGATTCGGGTTGGTTCAGCTTGGGAAGCCAAACGGCAGATCTGTGGTCCGAGCCTTACCAGCGCCCAACGGATCCTTCTGCAGTTCGATCAGAGGCCTCTGGCAAGTGTAGACTTTGAAGACTTTGAAGTGGGCCGCGGCTCAAAAACTCTCAAAAAGGTTTTGACGAGAAGATGAAAAATCTGATCCGCAGAAGTATCTTTAAACACCGTCACTGGCCAGGTTAACGATGTCTCACAGACGACTATGCGAGATCAAAAAGACCAAAATCAAAATAATGCTGTGCAGGCTTTTGAGGATTTAGATATTCAGACTTTCAAAATTAAGTCTGAATATAAAAACTATTAATCTGCGGATCAAAGCTGCTCTCTAAACAAAAATGGATAAAAGTATGCGCGCTCAGCATAAGAAAAGAAACTACAGGTGCCTATAAGACAAAGGCCTAGCGGTGTAGTCAAAACGAAGTAACGAGGAAAAGTAACGGAAGGAAGAGAGTGATAACAGCGACGAAGGCAGCGGAAACGAGAGAGAGAGCTGAAAAACGAGAGAGAGAGAGAGGGTTGCGCTCTCAGTTATAAGGCGCCTACGGAGTGGGCGTATGGTGACATCATATGCCGATTCTCGTCTATAACTATTACTATTAAGTAATAATTAAGTTTACCGACGAATTACTCATATCACGCAACTCACCATAAGTATCATGTCTCAAACCACATGCACAAATGACAAGATGGTGATATCAAACAATTCTAATGCATTTAGAGAAAAACACACACACAAAGTAACTATAACTCGGTTATTGTCAGGCTTGCTGTGAATCACGAACATAGGGTTGTGTATAACTGCGGACAAACTAATATTACGTGATAGGCACTGTTAAAAATACATAGTAACACATATTGATTACATTATCCCTAGATTCTGCAATCGGTGGAATGCACGTGTCTTACCAAGCAAAGTCACTAGGTGGAGCTGTTGGTCCTTTAAAGAAAATTCACAGATCAACTATGATTTATGAGGTAGATACTAGACATCTTATCTTCATAACCCAAGATGCTTGGAAATTCATTCAAAGTACACTGGAATGTACATCACACCCTGAGTACACATTTTAGGATTTAGGACTTTGATATCAGTTCCATAAAGTCAATTCTGCAATCAGAAGTTATCTGGAGGGTTTAGGAAGCCAACCAGAGAGATCTAAGTCCTGGGGATCAATTGAAACTATTTACGAGCTGCAACTGTTGAGACAGGCCGCCTTTCACGGAGATAGGGGGATCAGGATTGTTTACCCATGTTCCTGAAGTGTGACACGTCCTGTAAATAAGACCCAGGTGAGAAACAGTTCAGAGGGAATCTCAGGGACTGACTGACGCCAGCCGGGGTCCCGGCGAATCACATACTGCTTGATCTCCCACCAGCGTGTCGGAGGTTATCCTAAATCAAATAGAGTTTGGTCCTGGCGAATGCAGATGGCGGGTCACTTGGTGGTCACAAAAACAGGAATCAGACCTCAATTTACGACATTCTCACAGAGCAGGGGACCAAGGAAGAGGCCCAGGGGGGGCCATTTGGGATTCAGCATGAAAGCTCCAACTCTCCTTTGAATCTTAATGTTCTCTGATGTTACAAATTTTAATTTGCCTAAACAACATTATTTTCGCTATCTGCAAGTTCGGACATTTGCTGCAAAGAACTATGCATCACATTCTGGGTTAAATCAGATGGATCATGTTGAAAAAATCCTAAAACTAAATCCTTTTAAAAAAGCAGTCAGTTCATCCATTTATAAACTCATACAAAATATATGCCCTGATTCATGGGCAAACACCAAAATTAAGTGGGAGGGAGACTTACAAACCCATATCCCAGTTCAGATTTGGAAAAAGTCTATAGTATTAATCAACTCTTCCTCTTTTTGTATTAAAATGAATTTAATTCAGTTTAAGGTTTTTCATAGACTCCATCTGTCTAATGATAAACTGGCAAAGATGTACACCACAGTTCACCCTGTCTGTCCTAGATGTCAGCTGTCTGTGTCCTTAGGACATATGTTCTGGTCTTGCCACCATCTGAAAAAATTCTGGTCATTTGTATTTAAAAGTATGTCATCGATTTGTAGTATAGAGCTTCACGGTGTGCATGGGTATGTGTGTGAGTGTGGATGAGTATGTTTGTTGGTATTTTTATTGTAATTTTTGTGGGAAGTTAGGTGTATTAATTCTGGTGTGGGAGGCCGAAAGGGAATGGGGGGGGGGGGATGTGGGGAGGGGGTTGTTTGGGTGGGGGGTGTGGGGAGGGTTACTGTTCTTGATGACTGTCCAACCCTGTGCTTTGAATGTTATATATGAAAATTTATAATAAAGAGATTGAAAAAAAAAAAAAAGATAAGGCGTAAAAGCTACATATTGTTACTTTAAATAAACTTAATTGTATTCCAGAAACATTAGCTCTGGAAGCATGGAACTGCTCATCCTTGCGCGGTGAGGCTTCCATGACTAAATACCCTTTCAATAGGTGCACTGGTAGCAGGATTCAGCACGTGAATGCCATTGCAGGTAAACTAGCACACACAACCTCCATGGGCTGAAGACTGATATGAGGACCTGATACCAGAAGAAATAATAAAGTAAAAGTAATAAAAACATAAAGTATTCATTGATAAATGAACTCAAGTCCTCAAAGTTCTAATGCAGCCAGAGCTTGAGTCCAAGTTCAAGTCCGAGTCCAGTAATGAGTCCGACATATCTGGATACAAAACAAATCATTGTCTTTAACCCTTAAGGGACTGCAATTTTAAGGGTTCGCCAGTAAATACATTTGTATTTTTGTTCATTTTGATGTCATTTCTTGGAATATATTAAAAAACCATATATCCCTAGAATCCTTACAACTTAGTCTAAAATGGTATACATATAAATAAACCATAAAAATTAGGTAAAGGTGTTCAAATTGTGTTATAAATTAGAAAATACAAAATTCTGAAATGTTATTTTTCATTATATTTACTAAATATGCACACAAAACACATAGATCCAAATGATTTCCACATGTAGAAAAACAAAGAAGATATTTCTAAAGAGCTGCTGAAGTGACAGCAGCTCTGACCGTCTCCGCTACCGGGTCTTTCCAGCACACTGTTTCCGCAGTGGCGGGGATCATTCAGAACAATCAGGTGCCCTGCGTCTGGTCTACGAAATTAGAGCCCAATATGTTGATAAAAATCTCAAGATCTTTACTCAAATTCAAGTCAACATCCATATGGTTGTGACACGCTTTAATGTAATGCACTGATTTTCAGACTTTAGAAGCCATTTATGTTAAAAAATAAGAGCAATCAGCAACTTACTATGCATTCATTAGGTAAAGGACTTCAGAGTGCCCCCCCCTCTTAAAGCTTTAGGGGTGTGGCTGTTATCCAGACTCAACCAGTGAAATAAAACTGTTGTGTTTCGGTTGTGACATAAAATCTGGGGACTCTATTTTTCAGCATGTTAAAACTAATTTAAACCTTATTCCCACAATAGATCTTAATCGTTCAACTCATTTGAAGACTTAATCACAAATATCTGTTAAACCAGACTTGAAAAAAAAAAATTAAAAAAAATGTTTTTGGTGTTATTACATGAACTGAATTTTAGAGGTCTAGGCTGGGGACAGCTTCTTCCAAAGTAGGCATACCATACGAATAAATGCTGATTTTTTATATTTCAAGCTTATCTCTATCTCATTTTATGTTTTGGGTTTAAATAGTTTATAACAAGACCTTTGCAAGTACAATGTATATATGACTCAATACATTTTTGTTTGCTTTTTTGTTTTTTTTCTTCAAGGGACAGCATTTTGGACATGTTCGGTAGAATGCCCCATATACATAAATTTATAAACACACATACATAGGAGTGGACAGTGGATAGAGTGGGAAAGAGGGTGAGAGGTGGGGAATGACATGTGGAAAACAGGCCGGACGTCAACCCTGCTAGGCCATCAGCGCTCCATTAAATGTGATTTTAAGCATATTATGCCTTTGTTGTAATTCTACAACACTGGGTGTCTCTGTGTGTGTTTGTCAGCAAAATAGCAGTGAACCTTACACATTGGCCTACATGAGGGCACTGGTCTCCTCAGATGTTCACATATTTACAACATACTGATAATGTCTTTGTTAATTAATATTATAACTAACTCTAAATATTTTTTCTGTTAAAATGTTTGAGTTTTGACCATAATATCTGGTGCAGTATTCGATACTATACTATCTATATTTGTACAGTTTCTTGCTGGAATGCCTCATGTTTTGTTGACTTAGCTTTTGGTGCTCTATTTAACCATTGATCATGCACTATGGAGTGATTTTAGCCTCTGTTTTGGCTCGTTTTAGACTTTAACAAGTCAGTCATCAGTTTAAACTCATCTATACTGTTTTGAAACAAATGAAAACACTCGTACTATTGAATGTGATCAGATGAATGTAATATCTTAGAAATATTTTAAGGATCTCCAATGACTTTGGACAAGGTGTCTTATCTCACTCATACATGCATAATGAATTCCTTGAGGTCAAAGGTCCAAGGTCAAGTTGCTGTAGTACTACTTGTAGTCATCTGTTGCTTATGACTGTGATATATCAGGAACATTTCAAGACACTGACATCAAAATCTACTCAAATGTCTACTTAAATACAAAAATGGACCATGCGGATTTTGAAGGTCACAGGACAAAGGTCATGGTCATGGTCAAGAAACTTTGTGCAGTTCTGATAAAACGGCTATCCCAGTTAGCAGTATCCCCTCTGATCCCCTCTCCAGCAGTCATTGTTTAAAGTCTGGCTGTTTCTTCTCACTGACGTCACATTTGTAGCCCCTGCCTCTTTGTCCTCAGGCTGTGATTGGTCAGTGTCTCTGCAGACAGAGCTCATTCAGCTTGATGCTTTGAAAGTTTGATCTGTCTGATGACAGACCTGCAATCAGGTGGATAAATGTGTGCTGTAGATTACAACATAGTTTATCTGCATGTTTTTGTTTTTCATTGTCACACAGGTCTTCAGGAAGCTGGTTTGGAGTCTCTTCAGGTCTTCTTGGTGTCCAGCAAAAAGCTCCACCTCTATGATTTCCATCAGCTACAGGAGACCCTGGAGAGAGAACTTCCTGATCACAAGAAGGATGCCCTCCTGCTCGCCATGCCCAACAGCAGCCTGGAGATTATCAACAAGAAGAAAAAGGCTTTTTGGAACAAAATCAAATACTTTGCTACTCTGTCTGCAGCTGTAGCAGGTGTACCAGTTCCCGGGGTTTCTGCAGCTGTTGACACATCATTGCTTGTTGTCGTTATCACATGGTTTGTTTTTGGCTTTGGTCTTGACCCCCTGTCACTTCAAAGAATGGCTAAATACTCAGGTTTTCGTTTTGAGGATCTGAAGTCTGTTATCACTTCACCACTGGCAGCAGTTAAAATAACTCCTGCCCTTGTACTGAAATGTGTGTCCCAGTATGGCCTAATAGCCGCATTACCAGCAGCAGAGGAAGGAGCAAGGTTTATTCCAATACTTGGAATCCCAGTTGCAATAAGCCTTTCCTTTGTTTTTATTTACAAAGTCCTCAACATCATGCTCGACAAGCTCACTGAAGATGCAGAGAAGGTTTTTCAAAAGGTCAAAGCTTAGCGACAACAGGGTCACTATGGATAGATGTGACTGGTCTGCCTCCCAATCCAGTCTGACCAGAGGAAAACACAAAATACATTAATCTATAAACACAGATAAACATAAAAAAAGGAGATCTCAACAGGAAATGGAAAAGAAAAGAGTCATGTACTCAAACGTGCTAAGGTATTCTCCCATTTAAAGTCACATAGTAATAAGACCTGTTCAAAAAAAGTTTATTGTGCCTGGTACAACTAAATGTTCTAGTCTACTGTCTCCAGTGAAGCTTAGGAGTGTGTTTTGAACCGTAAAACTGTCCCATTCATTCATGTTTACACTGTCAGTGAACCAAATTGCAGAAATATTTTAGTGAGAGACTGTATTAACTCATTTCACATTATGTTTTTGAATGTGAATCTTCCCAACTTTGATGACCCAGTATTTTCAGTAAAATATTAAATTTACTCCCTAACCCCTCTGACACACATATTAATATTGGTGGAAAAATTGATTGTGTGTCAAACAGCTTTCTGGACATGTCAGCCAGGACAATTCAATCACCAGCATCCTCCGTGCTGTTAAAGAATTTAATGACTTTTATGAATCTTGTTGATATTTGGGGGCTGAAGTATCCCACAAGTATGGACTACTCCTTCTTCTCATAAAAGACACAAGTCATTTTCTAGGATTGATGATTTTATTATACACTCTCATTTGAAGTCTAGTGTGATCTCTTCAAAGTATCATGATATATTAATTTCTGATCATCCCCCAATCTCTTTGGTCCTTGACCTTAACCATGAGAAAACAACATGAAAACTGGTGATTACATCCCTCACTACTCTTGGATTCATCATTTGATAGTTTATGTCTGCTAAAATCTCAGAAATTCTGGAAACTAATGCCATCCCTGAGGTAAATGACTCAACCTTGTGGGAAATGTTTAAAGCTGTCAGCAGAGGGCATACAATTTCTTTTGAAACTTCACTGAGAAGGGAAAAGTGCCTTTTAGAGTTAGATAATCCACTATCAGAGTTGGAAACAACTTATCGACACCCCCACCCCCACCCCAACCCCCCTACTCTACAAAATATCCTTAAATTGAAGCACAGATATAATGCTCTTTTCTAAGACAAGGTACGGGACCAACTGCTTAAATTAAGGCAAAACATTTTGAATTGGGGGATAAGCTCCACAAATTGCAGCAGAACCATTCATAAAATTAAATCAAAAACTGAGGAATTCATTGTTGACCCAAAAGACATTTATGATTGCTATAAAGATTTCTATGAGTAACTGTACAAGTCAATAGCAAACAGGAATCTTTTTGACATTTTTGGAGTCCTTGCTTTTCCAAAGTTGAACAAGGCCTCACAAGATGCTTTAAATTCAGACATCACCATTCAAGAAATTTAAAAGTTTTCAAATTTTTGGATTAATAAATCATTTCCTAATGGTAAGGCCGCAGACCTGTATGGTTTTGGTATTGAATTATATTAAAAAAACAATCTGAGAAGTTGACTCCCATCTTGCAGAGATTTTAATACATTCATTTCAAGCTTATATTCTCTACCACTTTGCATGAGGCTTATATTTCACTGACATCAAAAGAAGGCAGGGATGAGATTGAACCTTCATCTTTTCAACCTGTCACTTTGTTAAACGCTGACATGAAGGTTTTTACAAAATACTGGGAAACAGGTTCAACAAACAAAAACATTCATTATTCATGCTCAAACCAGCTTTGTCCCTAAAAGGTTCTCTTTTTTTCATTGTCAGAAGCCTAATGAACATAGTATATCATAAATATGAGAAATGTAGTAAGATTGCTGCCCTTTGTGTAGACACAGAGAAGGCATTGGACCAGTTGGAGTAGAGTTATTGAAAGTTCTGGAGGTGTTTGGATTTGGTCCTCGGTCTGTGTCTGTGTCTTAAATTGTTATACTCTTTGCCCTCTTCATCCATTTTTACTAATCAACAAAGGTCAGCCTCTTTTCCAGTGCACCATGGTACTTTACAGGGCTGTCCTCTTAGCCCACTGTGATTTGCAACTGGAATTGAACCTCTTGCCATCAGTATTCGACACCATGCATTCCTTAAGTCCATGCACTAAGGGAATGTAGACCACCACCTTTCCTTACACATGGAAGATTTTGTAATTTTCCTTTCACAGCCTAAACAGTCCATCCCTGCTTTACTTGATCCTGTCATTCGGTAAGGTCTCATGATATACGATTAATTGTCAAAAACCTGATTTCATGACCTTTGGTGCCAAACTTGACCCTGAGTTTTTACGTAATCTCCCTTCCTAGATTTTTCTCTTTCAAAAGCTCCCTGTATCATTTTTCAAATAATTACATTCAATAATTCTGCCTTTTTTGTATCACCTTCAAATCTCACCAAATTTCCAAAATGTATTTACAGATGTCAAAAGAGAGGGGAGGGTCTGGATTTCCATGCTTCCCTCACTATTACTGGGCATCCAATCTGAGGGCCCTTCCTTACTGCCAGGAAGGTTACATATGTCGTAGGAAAAGTGCTATATATATAAAATATGATTGATTGATTGAAGACCCTGCATGAGTCAGAGTTGAGAGGTATGATGTTGAAAACAGTGCTCCTCCAGCTCTTCTTTTCTCCTCACCTGGTCTGCCTTGCTAAACAAGTAACCAACCGTCTAGCCCTGAATTGCGTGAAAATATGGGAGCAAATAAACTTCCAGACCCCTCTGTTCATGCCCCAGTATCATAACTGTACAGTCTTCTGTCCCTCTCAGATATAAATTTGGCACTTGGATATTGAAAGGTATAGTCAGCTTAAAGGATCTGTACATTGCGAAACAATTTGCCTCATTTGTTGAACTTCAAAACAAAGTCTCTCATCCTTCCACTCACTTTTTCCAGTATTTGCAATTGAGGAACTACATCCACCAATGTATGCTTATTTTGAGATTTTTCCTAAAAAAAAATAAAAACAGATTTACAGGCTTTTTTTTAAACCACCCAATACAAAAATTTCAGGCTTTGTAAAGGTGTTCACTGGACAAGTAAATATGGCCACACTCCCCCTGAAAAGGGCCTGGGAAGAGGATCTGGGGACACACATATTAATGATGACACATGGGAGAGCACTCAGCAGACTAACTGAGTGCTCTCCCAGGTGCGAATTAACTACGATTGCCATTATGAAGTAAATGGAGCAAAACTGTCACAGCAGCTGAGGGGAAATGGATGGGATTTCTATGAAAGATTGTTTCTACCATTGCTAAATGGCAGGTTTAGATCATAGTGTGCCCAGGGAAAACCCCACTTTCAGGGCCCTCAAGCTGGAAGTGCAGTCCTGGAGCATCATAATGTCTTTTACTAAAATTATTTACTAATTAAGTACTTTAATTCTGGGTAAAAAAAAATATAATGTGCATTTCATTGATGGGAGGATATTGTGAGGCAATGGAGGACAGACTATTAACCATCTACAGAAAGACTATTAACCCATGGAAGAACATTTAGTGCTTAAAATTTAAATGAAACAATCTGTCTCACTTTGAAATCAAAATGAGGCTAGAATTGTGGGCTCTTGTAAACTACTTGTTTTTATCAGTCACTTCAAAAAATGCAAACAAGGCCTGGAGTTATTTACTTGTCTGACATCTACATTCCACCAAGTTATTTAAAACACTGAAATAACTTTATATTGACATTTAATCTTGTCGCTGATGGTCAGGTTGATTTTTTTGTAGTTCAAGAGTTTAGAATTAATTTTGGTCATTTTTCTTACCAGAGGAAAAAACTCTTCACAGCAGCTCTAACACACATAAATGCTTGTCAAAGTTGCTACATATGATTATTTGGGACGGAAAAGGTAAAAAAGCCAACCCTTCATAAGTTAGTGCACCAGCTACCCTGTGAAATAATGTATGGATGCACTCCTGCTGCTTAAAGAACACATCAGCATTGTTTTTGTTTTCATGTTTTACCTCAATCCGGGATTCGTGATGAGCAGATAGACAGTATTCTTTTGACTGTGTGTCTTATATATGCAGTTTTTCCAATATATATTCAGATTTCATTATATATATTCAGAGTTTCATTCCATATATTCAGCTTTCTTTATGTTTATTCAGAGTTTGTATCAATATATTAAGGATTTCATTCCATATAGCCGAGTTTAATTCTACATATTCAGTTTTCATTTCATAAATATTCAGTTTCATTCTGTATATCTAGTTTGTATTTTATAAATGTTAAGTTTCATATATTTCATTATGTATATTTGGAGTTTCAATAAAATATATTCAGAGTTTAATTCCATATATTCAGTTTTCATTCTGTATATTCAGAGTTGCATTATGTATTCAGAGATTTATATTATCTATTCAGTATGTATGCATACTGAGAATGAGTTTCATTCTATTACAGTTTTTCACAGTTCTTAACACACATTTCTCAAAACACTAACGGATTCCTTCAAATTGTACCCACAAACCTGAAAACCTCACACACAAAATGTTAAACCTGACGCTTCTTTTCCAAGATGACTTTGCCATCAGATCTCTGAACTGTTCATAAAATGGTACTCGTGTACTCATTTGGTACACACAGCCACATTCTCCAATGACACACACATACCAGTCAATTGATACACACAGCTCAGCATTTGCTGCACACTACCAAGCATTCACAGCACACTAAAGTGCAAAATAACCCTAACCCTAACCCCCTAACCCAATTAAAGAAATGCAACACACAATGTGAATGGCATTGACTCATGAGAATTACTAATTTTCCTTTTAGAAAGTGTCTGTGTAGGTCCACTTCTTCAAACATAAAATACCACACAAGTATGCAGCAAATCATTGTTTAATTTGCAGTGTTTCAGTGCACAGGGGTTCTAAAGAAAATGTAAGTAAACAAGAAAAAGAAAAGTGAAAAGGTTACAATAGACCACATCAAGTCTCCTGTTTCTGTCTCGCCAGAGGGCCTCATCCACATCGCAGAGGATGGTCTCTCTGGCAAGGCACCTCTGGAAAAATCACCTCAAGTGCTGCATACTGTATTGCTCTCCTCCTCCTCCTTGTTCTTGTCCTCTGTGTCCCACTCTTTCTCCTCCTCCTTGGCCTTCTCCTCTTCCTCATCCTCCTCTTCCTCCTCTCTCTCTTACCCCTCTCCTTCTCTGGTTGTCGTTGTCCATTGTTCAATGCTGACCAAACAAAGCAGAAGCTCAAGGCCCTTTTATGCTGCAGTTTTCCTGATTTAAAATTGCTCACCAGACCTGGGTGTTTAGAGATTTGCATAACTGTATGTTTTGGGTTGATGCTTTATGATTTCAATTGGGGTGTGTGCGCAACAACTGACCATTGTGTGTACAGCTTTGACAACAAGGTGATGTGTAATTGACATCAGAGTGTAAAGAAGGAAAGTCAGAGTCTAATGCAGATAAGGGAGTGTTTAGATGTGGCAAATTAGGCCGAACAATTGGTACTTGAAGTGAGGGTTTTGCAAACTGTGCCAAATTATCGGTTGTTGTGTGTTAAGAACCGTGAAAAACTGTAAGACTCATTTATCCAGCAATGATCCTGTTGTGGGAGATGATCAGAGTTTATTTGTTTACCTTCTATTGTATGGCTCATTAAAAACAATTAGGAAAAATGTGCCCCAAATTCATCACTTCGGTTAAATTCACATTTAGACAACTTTATTTATCCCACAAGGGGCAAAAAAACATAATAAATAAATAAATAATCATTAAGGAAACATATTTAAGAAGACATGGGACAGATAGAGATGTCGGACCTTATAAGTAGCCTACATGTGCAAATAGTGGTCAAGATAGAAAACAAGGTAAGATAAAGATAATAATATGAAAAAGAGAACCTATATAATCTATGAGAAAATCGGATCCAAACAGTGTGTTTCATTACAATATTCATTTCTGTGTGCACTTAAGCGTGAAACATGACAAAACAAAAACAAACAAAAAATAAATGTTTAAGATAATGCCTTGTCAGTGGATGGAGAAAGTGAGGCCAAGAAAAACAAAACAAAACTGAATACTGTCCTTTTCTTCATCATTAAAGGTCTCTTAAATGAAAGGCAAAATACCTTTTGTTTGGACAGCACATGCCTGGCAGTCAGGTGAATCAAATTGTCATACAAAGCAGCTGAACAGGTCGACATTAATCCTTCAAGGCCCAAGACCATAAATTATAGCCAGAAAATTCAAATTTTTTGGAGTTGAATTGTTTTTTCACTTTCTGCTAAAATCTTAAAATATCAAAATGTCCATAAAATTCAACATATAGATTTTTTGTATCTCATTTGATACATTAGGTGTTTTTGGCAACTGATAATCAATTCAAGGACATTTTTTATCATTTATTTGATTGTATTTAGATGTTTTTTTTTGTAATTTGTTGATAATATTGAGTAGAAAGAGGTATTATAAAAGTATGCATCAAATATGCTACAATTGGCTTTATCGGGTTGGAGCACAATTTGCAGTTAGAGCCAGTCTTTATAATGAAATCTGAGCTATTGACTACACACACATTACTATAAAAACATCATCACATGGTGAATTTGTCTACAGGAAACATTTTCATCGATGTACAGGTCATATGTGATGCTCATATGCAGTTAACTAACATTTTGGTGAGAGGGTCTGGTTCAACACACGACTCATACATTCTGAGAAACAGCGTGGTTGGGGACAGACTATAGGCTGGCAATGTGGACGCTAGGGGACAATTTGGTGAGTAAATATGATCATGTAATTGTCCTAAAATTAATTCACTGCATAATTACTAATCTGTGGTTAACACTGGTGACTTGCTGTTTTTCAGGAAGTCACCTGATTGTCTCTGTGTACAAATACTTGTGTTAATAGCCTTGTGTTAACTGTGTAAATTGCCCCACACGCAGTTTTGTTGTACAGTAACGTAGCTACTTTTCGGGTAAAAAGTAAAGTAACACCCTACTACTGAAAAGTTGGTAACGAAACGTAGTTCCTTTTTTAATGCGGCACGATGTTACTTTGTTTTCCCCCACACAGATCTGACTCCGAAGCTGCCTTCTCAGCTGCTCACATTAGACACGAGCAGCATTGCCAAGTCTGCTCATTACAAGCTTCTAAGGGCCACAAATTTTGGTTGCAGTTTTTTTTTAGGCTTGTTTCTAAACGTTTTCAAAAACAGTTTTTTCTTGGAGCCTTTCTGTCTGTGTGTATCCCCCTGATTGCCTTCCAGCTCCAAACATAAAGCAAAACATGACTGAGGTCTGCAGTTTGTCCACTTCCTCGTTTCCTAGTTATCACGCACTACCCCAAACACACTCACACACATGGCACATGCTCCAGAGCCAATGTTGCCAAGTCTGCTTATTATAAGTCACATTCTTTTCTTGAAAAGATGCTTAGCACGGTGATATTGAAATGTAATATACATGAAAATTAACACACTTAATGTAGATGTCTCTTTTTTAAAAGTAGAATATCACATTAAGAAAGGAAATAGCTGAAGGTTGCTTATTATGGGCTTGTTTTTGTCGACCTGTTAACTTATTTCAAAAGCAAAATGTGGAAACACTGGGCAGGAGCTCTCATTCCACAGGGTATGTGAAATTTTGTAAAATAAAGAGCACAAAAGAAATAACTGTTGTGTTCTCTGTAGTAGAACTTTTTGTAGGCCTTCACATTTAGGAACAGATATGGGGTTCTGTCCAAAGTCAAGCAATGTAAAAGTAAGGTAAAAGTAACTAGTAACATGAAAAGTTACTTTTCATAGAAGGTAACTAAGTAAAGTAACGAAGTAGTAAGAGTAACAAGCAAACACTACTTTTTAAAAGTAACTTCCCCAACACTGCCCACACGCACTCCCACTCCTCTTCCAGTTATTTGTTATGCCACAGGACAGAGCACATGTTTGCACTCATCTTGCACCTCTGACTTGCTCTCTGTGAGTTTTTTTTCCTTTTTTTCCTTACCCATCATTGTCTGATTTTCTGTTAGAGCAGAGTGGGGAATCTCAGGTGGAGAGCTCATTTAAATAAAATGTGCATATTTAAATCGGGGTGTGGACAGTGAGGAGTCAGGTACTCTAACGTATTCAATTCCACGTTGATTCAGATGGATGAATGAAATGCTCACTGATTCATGAGTGTACACAGGCTCATTCATCTGGATATTTTTGTGCATTTAGTGTTTTCTTGATTTGAGCATACACCATGTTAAGTAATAAATCCATGCAATTCTCTGTACCTGTGGCCCCAGGTCCTCCCCAGTAGTTCTTGGCTGACCCATTATGTTTCGCAAGATCATTTCTACTCCACAAGGCCAAGAGAGACTTGACAGTCATTTTGACTTTCTTCCATTTGCTAAGAATATGTTTGTCCCTGTTTCTGTAGACAGCTCTATGGTCTTGCCCATGGTGGAGAGGTTGGAGTCTGAATGAGTGTGTGAACAAGTGTTTTTATAAAGGTGACAAGTTTAAACAGGTTCATTTAATACAGGTCATGAGTGGAGAATAGGAGGACCTTTTAAAGCCAACCAAACATATCTGTGAGAGCAAGAAATGTTGTTGGTTGTAGGTTGAAATACTTATTTCATGCATAAAATACCAATGAATGATTTAAAAATCATGCATACAGTGAAAGGTACAGACCTCTCCTTCTTTTTTAAAGTGGGAAAACTTGCAAAATCTGCTGTTTATCAAACACTTATGTTGACCACTGCACCACTGGAGACATCTCTTTCACTCAGCTTTAAATGCCCCTGTTAATTGTTTTTTTCAAGACAGGATGAAAGTAATAACCATGGTTCTCCAGGGAAATGCAATGATCTAACCACAGTGTGATACAGAGGAGACAATTTGCTGTGTTTTTGTGAGGTAAAAGGATATTTTCTTTAAGTCTTAACTGTATGAATATTAAAATTGCAGAGGAGATGTGTGCTTTGTACACTTGCAAACATTTTTATGCACTGGACTACACTCAGAAATAAAACTTGCAGACAGATCATTTCATGTTCTCTGATCACTGCTTCTGCGTTTTAGCAGATGATGAATTTTTTCCACACTGCGACTGGGCCGTTCCACTTTGGTCCACTAACAATCATTATTATTGGAGCTCAGCAGGATGGATCTGCTTGGTTAGGTGGATCCAGCTGCTGCACAAGGAGATGGATGGATGGAAAATGCTTTTGAATAATACATTAAATATCTGTCCTTACAGAAGTTTCTCCTGTAACTTAGACTGAAGTTAAGGACAACATAACCTTAACAGAACATAACATACACCTACAACATTTTGGATCCCAAAAACTACATTTTTTATTTTTTTATTATTATTTTTGTATTGGTGAACAGTAGTTCCTTCATGAAACTTCTTACAATGTTTGCAGACTTTAGCAACCATGTCCTAATTTTTAGAAAGAGACACTTTGTTTTGTCTTTTTCAAATGTATTTTTGATGCTTTAATCACAGGACTTTTGCAAATCAGTCTAGTTATGCCAAAGAGAAGGCAGACATCTCTACAGCTGATATCTTAAAATGTACAACTGTACAACCAAATGAATAAACATGCCTTTTAGTAGCAATCAGGCCAGCTGACAGCCTTGGCTGGGCCCGGGACAAGTATAATTTCATTTTCGAGGCCCCCCTCTCGATCAAGTCAATGGAAACCCTCCTATAAACCTGGCCCCACATACTATCACCAAGTGCAAAATTATTAACCACTCCTTTTTCAACAAAGATGAATATATTGTATATGCAGTTAACTAGACATTGAAAAAAAATAACAGGAGGGCAGCAGGGAAATTTGATCTAGCTTGGTTTAGTTTAGTTTATTTGTTTAGCTCAAGTTTAGTACAAGTACAAAACTGAGCAAGGTGGGAACGAAGCCTCTACAGGCTTGTACAGAGTTCCACACCTGCCCATAACAATCACATGACATGCAGGCTAAACACTTAACAAAAACCAAAAAACACAAGACAACACATGAGAAAAACAAACGAGGCAACTACAAAACCAAAAAAGCTATAACTCAGTACATATAAAGTTCAAGAAAGATGCGGCAAAAGCAAAAAACACACAATTAGAAGGACAAGGAGAGGGATCAGGCTGGCAACAGAAGTTTCTTCAAATGCTTTTTGAAAGCAGAGTAGGAGGACACTGACCGCAGTGGTGCGCTTAATTCAGTCCAGAGCTTAGGACCTCTAAATGTGATTTTGAACTGGTGTCTTGAAGTCCGTGTGTGGGGTAAAACTAGACTGTTGTTGCTGTGTCTAGTTTGATATGTGTGTACCTGTGTGGTGGGGATGAACAAATCCTGAAAGGTGTCTGGAAGATCTTGTTTCTTATATATAAACTTATGCATGAGTAAACATGTTTGATAAACATTTACCTTGTCAATGGGGAGTACTTTATATTTTTTAAAAAGGGGTGCAGTCCAGTCCACATCCAGATAGATTTATCCTCTCTACTGTCTCATGATTGCAGGCTAGCAGATGGGATGTTGATGCCACAATGTTCTTTTTTAGTTCAACAACACACATGCCCAGCCTCCATACACTGAGGATATACAGTATTTGCCGCATTTTTACCTGATTTATACACCATCCACTGAAAACAGCTCTGAGACCCACTTATGGGCCTCGATCCACAGGTTGAGAACTGCTGAACTCGTAGATTGTATTTGGGTCTTGAACCATGAAAAACTGTTTTTATATCATGGACAATGCGTGATGCATGAGACCTCTGGATGAATGTATCATTTAGAAAACAGTGAGTGAGTGAAACAGTGACTAAGAGCTGGACTGATGAAGAACAAGTGACTGATGATCCATTATTGTCCCTGCGACAGCGTCTGTCTGCGTCTTTATGGTCACTGGCACATGGAAGAGCGTGCGCCCAAAGACGATTCGGGAGGTATTTAGATCAAGTGTTTATGTGCACATCGGCTGCACTGCAAACTGACAGACAACAATGCAAACAGCCGTACTTTAAATGAAAACAATCAGGCCTGTAGTCCACAGAGCAGATCGTTGCTGCTTCAGATAGAGGGGGGATGTGTCCTAGTGCGCAAAATGGGTCTCCCGATGAATCATGGAGCCCTATGCACAGCCCATGGACTACATGAAGTGCAGCTGAAATTGATTGTTAAATACAGAGGTTAAAACTTAATAAAGTTATACATTCAAATTAATCTGTTGACATGTAATGTTTTTTAATTGTATTATTTTGCATGGATGCCTGCCTACGACAAAACACAGTGTTTATCTTTATGTTTGGATGTGATACAGCTTTTTCAGTTCATCCTATTTTCCAGATAATTCATAGATTTTTGTACATTTCAAATTGGAATTTTTCCAAAATATTCTAGCTTATCTTCCTATGAGACGTTTCTGGAATGTTTCAGCCCTCACTGTATCTTTGGCAGACAGGAAACAGTCTAGATTTCCTGTCTGTCTTTTGTTTGCATGGATGATCTTTCATGAATATTTACCATGTTTTGGTAGCAGTGCATTATTTTAACAGTTTGAGCTTTGCTGGAGCTCCAAAAATCATCTCAGATCCCCCATAACAGCCATGGACCACACTAGGGTACTGCAACTTTATATTTCAGGTAATTCTCAATACAGTTCTATTCTTAACAGCAACATTAAATTAAGTTGTGAACTCTTTGACATGTAAACCTCAGCACACCAGCTATGGACAGAATATTAGAGACACTCATGTGGTGTTACTGATGGTTTCATTTCTGTTTGCCTCTCTGAAGCACCTGTGATGAGCCTACACTGAGCTCTAGTGGTCAAAATGAAGAATCACATCACTACATGATTTAAGTCAATATTTGCCAAGTTAATTTTCACTTTTCCCGGCATCATTGCCCACCCCTAATCGCTCCATGTTTCCTTTTATTGGTGACAACAGTATCAGTTGTAGTTGCAGGTTGATAACCTCAAATAAAAAAAGGAAAGAAACAGGCTGTCATTAAACAGATTCAAATCAGTTTCCCCATTAAAGCCCATTTAAAATTAAGGAATGAACTAAGTGGGGAGATCACGTGGGCGCTCGGTGAAGATGGCAGCTTAAAGAGTTGCTGCGTGGCCCTTCGCCAAAAATTATTTCAACGATAGATTATTTTGTCTATTTTGGTGATAACTGACGTGATTCTAGTGTGCTAAACTACTAAGCAGTCGTCCTAACCAAGTATATTCATGGCTGGTCGTGACGCAAAGAAGATACAAAGACCCAAAGACACACCGGCTAAAGTTAGCAAAAAGATGGATGAGTTTGTTAGCAAAGCCACGGATGAGACGACCGCGTCTGAGCCTGCTTCAAGCTCTAGCGTCAAGGGTGGAGGGTCGACAACGCTAGATTTTTTGCTCACGGAGATAAAGGCAATACGCGAGTCGACGATTAACATTGAACAAGACACTAAGCAGGTCAAGACTACGGTTAAAGAAATCGAGGGGAAACTTGGAATACTGAGTCACCGAGTCGATGAAGTGGAGTGCAGAGTCAAGGCGCTAGAAACAACGACCAACGCTGCAGACCAACAGCTGACCACGCTTTGCAAGGAACTACATAAACTGCAAAACCACATTGAAGATCTTGATAACAGAGGACGGCGTTGTAACATCAAAATACTGGGCATACCTGAGCGAAAAGAAGGGCAGGATATGATCAAGTTTCTACAGCAGGAGATTCCCGTAATGCTGGACCACCGGTTCTCTGGTGCTTTGGAGATGCAGCACGCACACAGAGTCCCGACAGGTCCGCCGAGACGCGGCCAGGGAGAGAGAGAGCGACCTCGAGCAGTGATGGTAAACATGCTCCGCTACCAGGATAAAGAGGAAATACTCCGCATTGCCAGAGAAAAGAGGGAGATCAAGTGGCAGGATGCAAGAATTATGTTCTTCCCTGATTATTCGAAGCAAACCACGGAGCGGCGTTTCGCTTTCAACCAGGTGAAAGCAGAGCTAAGGAAAAATAAAGCGGAATATTCGCTCTGTTTCCCTGCCACTCTGGAGATTAAACACAATGGTTTTCCACACAGTTTTACTTCACCGGAGGATGCCTCAGAGTTCGTGGCGAAAAAGTTTCCCAAGGATAAATGACAGTCTTTTCTGAGGGATAATGAACCGCAGTAAGTGCTGACTCTCTCATTTAGCTTTGCTGAGCTTAAGGCGTAATGTTTGACCTGCCAGCATTTAATATTTTTCCTGTTCCCATTACTGTTGGCGAGCTTTATGTTTTTATTTATTTATTTTTTTTAAATATACAAATATATTTTCTATTTATTTCATCTTTAGCACACAGCACTTCTTTATATTAATAATATGTATATTCTTTTTATATGTACATATACTTATGCATACACAACCTTTTCTTTCAACTATAACATTTGATTTTAAAGAAGACTGGCGTTGGGTCACTAGGGCTAGTGCCAGTGATCATACAGGGTTTTCCCAAGTTGGCACAATGTTGCCTTGGTTTTGTTGTTTTCTTTTGTGTGACCTGCGTGTTTGTATATTGCCCCTGCCTGTGTTCTGTGGGGTTTGTTCAGACTTTGGTTTTTTTTGTGTGTGTGTTTTGGGTTTGTTTGCTGTATTTGCCTCTCACCACACCAGATCAAATTGTTATTTTGTGACTGTAAACATAATCTGGGATTCAACCTGTTTCAGATTATATGAGTAGTGTAATAGATCTGAAATTAGCCAGCTGGAATGTTAAGGGACTGAATAATGTTATTAAGAAAAAGAAAGTTGTGGCATATTTAAAATCCTCAAAAGTGGATATAGCCTTTATTCAGGAAACTCACTTGACTAAAGTGGAATCTATGAAACTTAAAGGTTCATGGATAGGAAAGGTATTTTCAAGTCCTGGATCAGGCAAAAGTAGAGGGGTGTCTATTATTATTCATAAAGCGGTCAATTTTATAGAGACTGAGGTACTATTGGATCAAGAGGGTCGGTATGTTTTAGTTAGGGGGCAATTATTTGATACACCAGTTGTGTTGTGTAATATTTACGCTCCTAATACAGACAGACCAGATTTTTTTCACAATTTGTCACAACTTCTCTTAGAATCTGGTAATGCCCAAATAATTTTGGGTGGAGACTTCTATCAGATACTTGATAGAGACCTTGACAGATCACTTCCACGTTCTAATACAGTGAGCAAGTCGGCAATGGCCATTAGACAGCTTGCATCAGATTTAGGTCTACAAGACATTTGGAGATTAATGCATCCGGATAGCCGAGATTATTCCTTTTTCTCAGCTCCTCATAACGTTTATACAAGGATTGATTATTTTCTAATATCGGAAACTTTGGTAAATAATTCAGTTGATTCTAACATAGGTAATATAGTAATTTCAGACCATGCTCCGATCTTTCTTTGCCTAAACAAGCTATTACAAATCCCAAAAAGTCGTAGGTGGCGCTTGAATGTATCCTTACTAAGAGACCCCAAATTTATCAATATGGTTAAAGAGGAAATACAATTTTTCAAACAATCAAATAAAATGAAAGACAGCACTCTGGCTATCTGGTGGGACACTTTAAAGGCCTATCTGCGGGGAAGGATAATTTCTTATGCGTCCTTTAAAAAAGGGGAAGCTAATGAAGATGTGCTTGCCTTGGAGAAGGAATTAAAAGAACTTGAATCCCTACATTCTCAAACGAAGAATAGGGCAACACTCAATAAAATAATTAGCACCAAATACAAATTGAACACATTGTATAATAAGGAGGCAGAGTACGCATTGTTTCGAATGAATCAAGCCTATTGGGAAATGGGTGAAAAGCCAGGCCGACTGTTACGACCCTGGTCGTATTTTGTTTTGTATTGTGTTTTTTCCTGTGTGTGACTGTGCTGCGAGGGTTCTCCTGCGCCCTCTGTGTGACTGAGTGTGTGCGTGAGTGCGTCAGGGTGCGTTTATCAGGTGTGGCGCTCCTGCCTCCAATTGGACTGAGAACATCGCCGTGGCCTGTGATTGGTTGTGGAGGAGGGAAAAGGCCCGATAAAAAGCGCTCACTGACGTCACCGCGGCGAGGAGGGAATCCCCGGATCGGCCGCGGTTCAAACTGCCACGTCAGCTTGGTGCTGAGAGCATTAGACTTTTGGTTATTGTAATTTGGTGATGTAGAGGTGATTTATGTCACCTCGAGGTATTGTTTACTTGTTGACTTCGTGGTTGGTAATTTTGTTAATTTTGTAAATAAATTGTACCGATTCACGGTGAAACCTGTTATCTGGCTCCAGTGGCTGTTTGAACTCGGTGGAAACGGGTTTATTTCATGTTGTGTCCTGGCCACCCCTAGACGGGGCATAACACCGACTCTTGGCTTACCGCCTTAAAGCTATGGTCTACGATTTGGAAGCTTTGTACATATTAATAACACTGTTTATAAGGCTGTTATGGTCCTATGGTACTATCTACACAGTATAAAGACCAAAAAGAATGAAAAAAATCCATTCAGTATATTCCCTGAAAAGCTGCATACTAGCTGACCAATCAAGCCTAAGAACCTGCGACTATTAATTGGTCCGTGAGTTGGTCCATGAGTCCATCCAATCCTCGTCTCCCTCACTACGCAGTACGCAGCATCTTGCCCATGGTCCCGCCTCCCTCTACCTCCGGTGAGCAGCTAGCAGCGTTAGCTACTGAACTATCATGGAGCCGGAAAAGCCTAGCGCCAACCCGAATCCGCCTCCCTCTCCCAAGACAGTCTGGCTGCAGACCACCCTTCTCCTCTCCCTCTCCCTCGTCTCCCTCACTACGCAGTACGCAGCATCTTGCCCATGGTCCCGCCTCCTCCCTCTACCTCCGGTGAGCAGCTAGCAGCGTTAGCTACTGAACTATCATGGAGCCGGAAAGCGCCCGAACCGGGGAATCTCCTCCCTCTCGCTGGCCCAACGGAGCTCTGCCTGCTGGTGGAGGCCTGTTAGCGGGCTAACGAATAGCCTCAGCCGGCCGCCAGACCTTCAGCATCGGCCGCTTTCGCCCCTGGTTGATCAGGTAATGGCTTTGTTTACTACAGTGGGAGATGTCTGCTGAATAACTCTGGTTAGTTTGTGCCTGTACGGGCTAATAACTTGCAGGGGAGCGGTTAGCCTGTTAGCCGCTAATCGTTAGCACTGTAAGCTGAGCTGGGGAGGACAGGCTGAGAAAGATAAATCCTCCCCACACTCGCTCCGCTCTGGCGGCGCCAAACCCGCATTGCCGCCAGTCCAGTTGAAATGACTACTGCTGTGTGTTATAAGGAGATGTCTGTCGGTTTGATACTTTCAGTTGAGCTGAGCTGTTTTTGATTGAGTTTGCTGCTGATATATTGTGCTAGTCGCTGTAGCTCTGCCGGAGGGGGCTTATATGAGCCAACACGAGCTGGGGCGGATCTTGGACAGGTTCAAAGTCCCAAGAGGTTTGTGCTCCACACTCCTCTTCTGTTGCTAGAGGCGAACATGCGCGCAGTGATAACACTGGTGATGGATGAAAAATATAAATGAGCGATTTTGCCCTATGGAGCTTCAGCGAACATGATCTCTGCAAATCGCCATTTTGGCTATATTTTTTCATCCATCACCAGTGTTACTGCCAGCTCATTCATCTTCAGGTGGTCAGCTGACCTGGTAAACAAACTTTGATGACGCCATAGCCGCGACACAAAGGTACAGCTGACCTACTTTTAGCCGGCAGTGCTGAGCAACATGGCAGAGTATTTATCTGATGTCAAGAGTCAGATCATACCTGTTTGAGCTCCGAGTACACGGACAAGGAGCTCCATGAAGAAGAAGAATGCAGAGGGAGAAAGATTAACAGCTGGCTCGAGAACAACAAACAGGAGCACGCCCACGACTCAATGCTAACTGGTGGTGCGCCAGTGGACAGTGTTCGTCATAGCAACAGAAGAGGAGCTGCTCAGAGTAGGACTTGAAACCGCTGACAAGTGTTTATGGATCTATCCAGGAATATATGCGACTACTCTGGAGGATTTCTCTGCAATCACAAACTGGGCTGTGGTAGAGACGAGCGATTTTGCAGAGATTACAGCTGAAGCGGGACCCGCTAAGTGCGGCTACATTGGTTGGATCTAAATAACTTCTGAAGGACTCCGAGCTGCACGATGTTTGTCTGAGTGAGTATATGAGCATGCACAAACCTAAAAATAAGGTCCAGGTGTCAAAATACCGGAGTTTCCCTTTAAGCAACTAAACAGTATGAACCATATTCCAGGTGTACGAAAATCAGACGGCTCAATCTCAACTTCAACCAAACAAGTAAATGATAAATTTAAAGAATTTTACAATAATCTTTATTTGTCACAAGGTAACTTGGATGAAAAGACATTTGAAACATTTTTTGCTGATCTTAACTTACCTCAACTCACTACTGATGATCAAAGGCTTTTGGAGGCTCCACTAAATGTGGGGGAAATCTCAAGAGCAATTAAAAGCATGCCATTGAATAAGGCCCCGGGATTGGATGGTTATTCTTTAGATTTTTATAAAACATTTGATGATATCCTGAGTCCTTTTTTATTGGACGTTTATAAGGAAGCCTTTGAACTAGGTTCATTACCAAAATCTATGCATTCTGCACTCATAACACTGATTCATAAAAAAGAGAAGGATGCTCTTGATCCTAGTGGTAACCGCCCTATCTCATTGCTCAATTGTGATCATAAAATATTGGCAAAGGTTCTGGCAAGTCGGTTGAAAACTGTGATAGGTAAAATAATTCATAAAGATCAATCTGGCTTTATCCCTAATCGATATGGGTCAGACAATATCAGAAGGCTTGTCAATTTGCAACATTATGTGTATGATTCAACTCACCCTACTGTTGCACTGTCCTTGGATGCTTCTAAAGCCTTTGATTGCGTGGAATGGGACTATTTGTTCAGAACATTGGCAAAATTTGGCTTTGGCGACAATTTTATTACATGGATAAAGACTCTTTATGACACGCCTAATGCTTGTGTTTTGACAAACGGGCTCATATCTGACTTATTTCACATACAAAGATCCACTAGGCAAGGGTGCCCGTTAAGCCCCGGCCTATTTGTAATAGCAATAGAACCATTAGCACAAAAAATAAGACACCACACAGATATTCATGGCATTACTGTGGGAAAAGTGCATCACAAACTTCTGTTATATGCAGATGACATGCTGATGTTGGTGTCACAACCTGAATCATCTATTCCAGTTCTACTAGATTGTATGGAAAGTTTTACTCTTTTCTCTGGATATCGTGTTAATTGGGACAAATCAGAGGCAATGCCTATTTCTGGACATTGTCCCTCTTCTGTGTTTAAAAAATGGAAATTCTGTTGGTCCTCTAAGAGTATAAAATACCTAGGGATAAAGATTCCATCAGATTATAATGACATGGTTAAAATGAATATGGGCCCCTTACTTGAAAAAATTAAAATAGACTTTGGTAGATGGTCTAAAGTCCACCTTTCCTTATGGGGAAAGATTAACTCAATAAAAATGATGACTGCACCTATTGTTTTTTACTTGTTGACTAATATTCCTTTATATATCCAAGACTCCTTTTTTAAAGACCTAGATTCCTTAATTTTGAATTTTCTTTGGGGCAGTTCACATCATCGCTTGAGTCTCAAAAAATTGCAAACAAGTGTTGAAAGAGGAGGCTTTTCACTGCCTAACTTCAAATGGTATTATTGGGCTTTGAGTGTGAAACAACTGAGAGCTTGGTTACCCAATTCTAAGCTATCAGATAAACCTACCTGGCTTCAGTTAGAATGTGAAGGGAATGGGGGTGAATCTCCGTGGTTTAATCTATTTGGGGTTAAATCAAAAATTCAAAGGGAACACCCTATAGTTGCATCAGCAAAATTAATATGAACTAAATTACATAGAATAGGTCGTTGGGACTACTTTAAATCACCTCTATGTCACTGAAGAAATCTACGACATTGTGGTGAACATGACAAATCTGCAGGTAAATAAAACTATTACACCTCTTTTATAACATTTTTCCATAAAATAAAACAATACTGTGATGACAATTATTCTGTCCCTTACTTAAGTCCAGGCATTTTGTTTACATTTCTTTCTTGGTTTATGTAAATTCTTTCTTTAACTTTTTTTGAGGATGTGCCTTTATTTAGACCCTCCAGAAAAACGCGGGCAAAAATCCTTGATTCTGCGAGCCAAAATCCTTGATTATGCGGGCCAAAATCCTTGATTACGCGACTAAATATGCTGGCTTTTTATGCAGGAAAATTGCAGAAATTTGCAAAGTATGCGAATAGTTATGAAATATGTAAAATAGATGCGAAATATGCAATATATGCAAGAACTGGGAGAAAAGATTCCTCTTCTGACATCCTGTTATTGGGCTACCACTGAATGAAAAAGAGAAATTTTAAGATAAATTGGTATACTAGATACAAGACACATCACAGTAAGTGCTGGTTATGTTTCATTTATTATCAACTTAAGCATGGCTTAAACATTCCTCCACACATTTCTCAAAAATAAAACATTATTTCTGCTTAGTTGTACCTTGAGGTAGAGCACTGCACTGTTGAGGTTGCTGCACTGTTTTCAAACACAGTTAAAACTTAACTGATGAACATCAACATTAAATATAAAAGCTCTCAATGAGCCAATACTTGTTCTAAATATGAGAGTCTTATTGCACTTTAGGGAACCCTGCTCAGTGAAACCACTGAACAATACCATATTGCTATATTAATGTACAAAAGAAAGTGCATATATGCAATATCAACATAAAACAAAGTGCAATCTCTGGGTATTGCTGATGCATGGAAAATTACGAGATAACAAAATATAGATCCAATCCTATCTTTTCCCTTCTCCCTCTCTCTCAAAACAATGCATCAGTTTCTGAAAAATTAAATAACAAAAATTGAGAAACAAGCATTTATTTCGGTTATAGTCTTCTCTTTTTTATGCGGAAATTGTACAATCAAGCATGACCCGCATATTTTGCATTTTTTCCGCGAAAATGTGTGATTATTGCGGGAATTATGCACCATTCTGCGGGGAAATATGGGGCATTTTGGGAAATATTTGACCCCCGCATAATCAGCGACAGATTGGTGATTTATGCGGGAATTCATGCGATCGCATAATCGCGTTTTTCTGGAGGATCTATTTATTATTAGTGGGGATGATTTCATGTTTGTTTAGTGGTGAACACTGCCACCTGCTGGCCACATAGCATCAATAGCAGCCTACTTTAGATCGCAGGACCCACTTCTCTCAGCACACCGTATGGACAGACACAAGCCGTGTTGCTGCTTGCTCCTGCATCTCTTGGTCTTTATGAAGACACAGTCTGTAAGTTTTCTGTTTAATTAATGCTCTTTGGAGACTAAGTAGGTTATTTCCTGTCTGTTGACAGATTTATTCTGCTTCCTGTTCAGGGGAGTCTACCTGTTGGGTTGTTGTCATAGCGGTTAGCATTGGCTACGTTTTGCATGTCGCCTTTGTCGGTTGATTTGTGTATCTACTAGGTCTTTTCTATCGCTATGATTGTAAGTCTAAATCCATTGTTAACAAATGAGAATGTTGAATGTGATCTTTAGGGACTAGTATGGAGACTGAATGTTTATTCTCTCTCTGTATTACAGTTTTACAAGAAAGAAATGGATAATGTGGCACATCAGTAAACACTGCAAAAAGAACGGACATGCCTCCGGAGTCCTTACTGAAGCCATATATTTTTAGCTCGCTGCATAGGCTAAATAAGCACGTCGGTCAAGCAGCTCAGCAGCTAGCCTAGCTGTAGTACAAGCACAAGCCAATGCTGAAGCTGCCCGCGCAACAGCACAGTACGCCAAACGTCATATGGACATTGAGGTCGAAAAGGCAAGAATAGAGGGCTCGAATGGAGACGAAACTTAACGCTCTTAAGCAGGAGGGAGAAGCTGAAGCAGCGCTCGCAGCAGCAAGGGTCCTTGTGGCCGCAGTTCTTGACCAAGAAGAGTTTGTTGAGCTCCCAGGTACTCCTTCAAAAATGGATACGGCTGTGAGTCGTACTTAAAATTATGTAGATACCCACTTCCACCGTGAGACAAAGTCAGAAGTCGGGGCAAATTACAGTATTGACCAAAAATATGAAACAGATAATACCCACAACATAGAGCCTAGCATGCCTTCAGCAGCTGTACATCAATATGAGCATCTTACCAGTTCTGCACCTAGGAGACAACCCAAACAATCTCATTCGCCTAGTTACAGCAGACTGGATGGTGTGCCCTCTACATTGCCACGTCAACAGGCTGACATTGCTGCTCTTCAGACCTTGCTGCTCTTCTCTCACATCGTGATCTTCTCACAGCAGGACTAACAGTCTTTGACAACAGACCGGAGACCTACTTAGCATGAAAATCTATGTTGCGCAATGCTACTCAAGATCTCAGCCTGAAAAGCAGCGAAGAGCTTGATTTACTCACAAAATGGCTTAGTGGTGAGTCTCTCCAGCATGCCCTGAGAATTAGAGCTGTTCATGTTAACTATCCAGAGGTGGGTCTTCAGCATTTATGGCAAAGGTTAGATAGGACTTATGGATCATCAGAAGTTATTGAAGCTTCTATGTTTAAACTTCTAGAGAGCTTTCCCAGAATTACTCCTAAAGACAGCCACCTCCTGCAAGAGCTTGCAGATCTTCTTTCAGAGCTTCAAGCAGCAAAAAACAAAGGATATTTACCGGGCCCTAACATTTTGGACACTCCCAGAGGGATATGCCCAGTCATCGAAAAGCTCCCACAAAGCCTGCAAGAGTCGTGGACTAAACAAGGGTTTAATTACAAAAAGAAATACAATGCTCCCTATCAGTGTTGGTAATACCGGCGTTAGAGTATAACGGCATTACTAACGGCGTTATTTTTTCAGTAACGGGTAATCTAATCAATTACTTTTTCATGCATTACAACGCCGTTACCATTACTAACATGGAAATGTGGTGCGTTACTTTGCACCGATGTCAAGCAGCTGTTATCCGACCAGCCTCACCTCCAAATCCCACAGCACACAGAAGCGCCGCGCAGCGCCACAGTCTTGCCCTGACAGACAAAACCCACTGAAAGGGCGCACCGAGCAGAGCTGCGGCTGCAGCTCCGTAGGGGCAGGGCTGATCCCCGGAGAGCTCTCATGATGAGCACAGCGATGTCACACGCTCATAAAACATGTTATACACTGAAAAAGAAATAAACAACACCTCACTTCCCTTCTCTAAGGTCCCTTTGCTGGTCCCAACCACACAGCTTTGTGATCTATTTAACTTCTATCCGCCTATATCCGTGTATAAAAGTGAAAAGTGACAGTGAATTTATGAGGTTTGGACGCGGACGCGCAGAAAATAGATCTGAAGCGAATCTCCAGCGCCTTGGCTCTCACCAATGTAGCGCTGCGTGTAGGTGAAGCTTACTGCGGAGCACTTTGCCCCCATTCTAGTCTATCAGGCAAATTCCCCTGCACGTGCTGTTGGAGAACTGATGATGTCAGAGCTGCTGCAGCAGGTAACAACAAGGAAGGACACAGAGACAGAGACACACAATTCAAGCAGCAAAAGCTTAAAAAAAAAGTAACGCATCAGTTACTTTACCTGGTAACTAATTACATTTATGAAGGAGCAATTCCGTTAGTAATTCAATTACTTTTTTGGGAAAGTAACTAGTAACTATAACTAATTACTTTTTTGAAGTAATGTGCCCAACACTGCTCACTATCCACCTTTCTCCTTTTTCATCCAGTTTGAGAGTGACCACGCTGAAATGAAAACTGATCCAAGCTTCATTCTACAAAACTACAACATTACTCACATGAAAGAGGAAAGGCCAGCAGTGAGACAAGCATGTTTCAAAGCCCCCCTTGTAGCAAACAAAACACAGGTTAGTGCAATTAACACTAAACTCAGTGCAAACAGTCTAGACCCTGATAAACAGTGCCCAGTTCACAAGAAGCCACATTCACTTGCTAAATGTAGAGGGTTTAGGATGAAGACACTGGATGAGAGAAAAGGTCTACTCAAGGAGCTTTCAATCTGCTACAAATGTCTTTCCTCAACAGATCACAGGGCCAAGGACTGTAAAGCCACTATTCACTGTTTAGAATGCAAAAGTGACTCACACATTTCAGCCATGCATGCGGGTCCTGCCCCATGGACGACTGCTGGCTCTCATACTCTCCCAGAGACACATGGCAGGGAGCCAGACAACCCAAGCCCTGCAGTGACCACCTCTAACTGCACTGAGATATGTGGACAAGGACTTCAAGGCAAGTCTTGTTCTAAAATTTACTTGGTAGAGGTGTATCCTAGCACAGACCCTCACAAGAAAAGAAAAATGTATGCAGTCTTGGATGACCAAAGTAATGTGTCTCTAGCCCGTTCCCCTTTTTTCAGTATGTTTGGTCTGTGTGGAGAAGCCCTTCCATATACACTGAAAACATGCTCAGGCACAATGGAAAAAATGGGACGTAGAGCTCATAGCTTTGTCATCAAGGGTGTTAATGGTAAAGTATCCATGCCACTGCCAACACTCACCGAATGTAACCAAATTCAGGACAACAGGAGTGAGATGCCCACGCCGGAAGGGGCTGCTGCTCACCCTTACCTCTGTCACATAGCCACACAAATACTAGCGCTTGATCATTCAGCAGAGATTTTCCTCCTATTGGGTCGGGACATTATTCAGGCTCACAAGGTTCGGTGCCAGGTAAATGGCCCAAACAAAGCACCTTACGCCCAACAGCTCGATCTTGGATGGGTAATCATAGGAGATGTCTGTCTCTCAGGAGCACACAGACCCACAGTGAATTCCTACAAAACGAGCATTCTCGACAGTGGCCGCCCTAGTTTTCTCTCTCCCTGCAAAAACAGGATCCATGCAAAGGAAAAGTTCACAGAACACCCCGCTTTTGGGAGCACACAAGTTAAAGAGGAAATTGGAAAACATATCTTTAAACCAACTACAGATGATGACAAGCTAGCGCTCTCTGCAGAAGACGGGTCATTCCTGAACATTATACACAACGAGTTTGCTAAAGACGAGGCATATAACTGGGTGACCCCTCTCCCCTTTCATCCTCCTCGCCAGTGTCTACCTAATAACAGAGAGCAAGCTCTCAGCCGCCTCATGTCATTACGTAAGACACTGAAGAGGAAACCAAAGATGAAAGAACATTACGTGCAGTTCATGGAAAACATCTTCCATAAAGGACATGCAGAAAAAGCTCCTCCTCTTAAACCCCAACAAGAGAGCTGGTATCTCCCAAGATTTGGTGTTACCACCCCCAAAAGCCAGGAAAAATCAGAATTGTCTTTGATTCAAGCGCTCAGTGTGAAAATGTCTCCCTCAACTAAGTGCTGTACAAAGGCCCGGATCTCAACAACAGTCTTGTGGGCGTGCTTCTCCGCTCCAGAGGTGACCCATATGCTGTGATTGCTCACGTGGAGCAAATGTTTCACAATTTTATGGTCAAAGAGGACCATCGAGATTATTTGCGCTTCCTGTGGTTCCGCGATCATGACTTGGATGGAGAAGTGGATGAGTTCCACATGACAGTCCATGTGTTCAGAAAATTGTCCATCGCCCTCAGTTGCCATTTATGGTCTCAAGAGAACTGCTGTGGAAGAGGAGAAACAGTATGGAAGTGATGTGAGAGAGTTTATTGAACGGCATTTTTATGTAGATGACGGACAAAAGTCTTTTGCCTCTGAAGCTCAGTCAACAGACGTCCTGCAGAGAACACAAAAGATGCTGGCTCAATCTAACATTCGCCTCCACAAAATCTCATCAAACAGTCCTGTAATCACCAGCTCCTTCCCTAGCGAAGATCTAGCCACAGGCCTGCAGGGACTAGAACTTGGACAGTCTTTACCACCCATGCAACGTAGCCCTGGTCTGGGCTGGAACCTGTCCACAGATCAATTCTCGTTCCAAGTTGGAGCCACCGACAAGCCCTTCACTGCGCGGCGTATTGTTAGTTATAAACAGTTTATATGACTTGCTTGGTTTTGCTGTACCAGTCAACATTGAAGGTCGCTCCATCCTGAGAGAGATTTTCATGGACATCAGCGAGTGGGATGCCCCGCTTCCAAAAGAAAAGCTAAAAAGGCAGCAATAATGGAAAGATTCTCTAAAGCACCTTTTGCAGCTCAAGATTCCCCCTATGTTCACCTCCATCTCACTGTCTGAGGCACAGAGAAAGGAAATGCACGTTTTCTGTGATGCATCTACCAAAGCTGTTGGGACGGTTGCATACCTGAAACTCACAAATGCTAATGGACACAGTGAAGTTGGCTTCCTCTTTGGAAAGGCTAGACTAGCCCCCAAACCAGATATCACCACTCCAAGACTTGAGCTCTGTGCGGCTGTGTTGGTTGTAGAGATGGCTGAAATGGTACAGGAAGAGCTTGACACTCAAATAGATGAGGTAAATTTCTACACAGATTCTAAAGTAGTACTTGGCTACATTTTCAATGAAAAGAGACGCTTTTATGTGTATGTTCATAACCGAGTTGAGCGTATTAAGCGTTCTACTCAGACGCACCAGTGGCATTATGTGCAAACACATCTAAACCCAGCTGACCATGCCACTAGAGCACTTCCCGCTGAGCATTTAGCCTGTTCTACATGGCTTAGTGGACCTGCCTTTTTCACTGACCCAGGGCAAGGACAAATCCAGAAAAAGTCCTATGACCTTGTCAACCCTGAAGACGACACTGAACTACGTGCAGAGATTATATCCTGTGCCACCACTCTGTCAAAGGGAAAGCTTGGAACTGAAAGGTTTGAGAGATTTTCCAGTTGGAACCATCTGTTGAAAGCCATTGCTAGGTTACTGCATATTGCCAAGTCTTTTAAAAATGCACCAGAAAGTACCTATCATGGATGGCACAAGTGTAACGAACACACCACTCAAGATCAACTGCAGCAGGCCAAAACCACCATCATTCATGCAGTTCAGAGAGAGGTGTATGCTGACATCATCAGTCACATGGAACAGGGTGAGTCCATCCACAAACAAAGCTCACTTAGCAAGCTATGCCCCTTCATAGATGCTAAGGCAGTACTCAGAGTTGGAGGTAGGCTAACTAGGGCTCAACTGACAACAGATGAAACGCACCCCATGCTCATCCCCAGTAAACACCACATAACTCAACTCAAAATCAGATACTTTCATGCACAAGTACGCCATCAGGGCAGACACTTGAACTTGCACTGAAGGTGCAATCAGAGCTGCAGGTTTCTGGATAGTGGGTGGGAAGAGAGTCATCAGCAGTGTTCCTCTTCAACTGTGTCACATGCCGTAAATTGAGAGGCAAACAACAAGAACAAATCTTTGCAGATCTTCCAGAAGACAGAATGTGTGTAGACCCTCCTTTTACATGTGTCAGTCTTGATGTCTTCGGTCCATGGTCCGTCGCAGTCAGGAAAACGCGAGGTAGTCAAGCAAAGGCAAAGAGATGGGCAGTTATTTTCACATTTATGAGCACTTCACATCGAAGTAATTGAGTCAATGGACACTTCATCATTCATCAATGCATTGTGCCGCTTTGTTGCCATAAGAGGTGCTGTCAAACTCTTCAGATCCAACTGTGGGACTAACTTTGTGAGCGCTTGCAGAGAACTCAAAAGTGACAAAAAGGGCTGCCATGATGCTAAAATCAACTCCTACCTCAGAGACAGTGGTTGTGAATGGCACTTTAACCCCCCACATGCCTCTCACATGGCTGGATCATGGGAGCGAATAATACGTGTAAGCCAGCGGATCTTAGACGCAATGCTGCTGCAGCATGGAGACGCAAAACTCACACACGAGGTGTTGGTGAAGTTTATGGCAGAGGTAACTGCAATAGTCAATGCAAGGCCACTTAGTTTCCACAGACTCAGAGCATTAGAGATCCTCTCTCCTGCAATACTGCTCACACAAAAAGTTGGCATGCCTCCTGAAATTCCTGGCCAGTTCAGCAACCACGATCTGTACAGAGCCCAGTGGAGACGAGTACAGTACCTGGCCAACGTCTTCTGGGGGTGATGGAAAAGAGAGTACCTCAGTGGATTGCAGGGTTGTCGCAAGTGGAGAGAGCCAAAACTTAATCTTCAGCCTGGAGGATGTTGTCTTGCTCAAGGACGGGCAAGAGAAGAGGAATGACTGGCCCCTGGGGTTGATCACAAAGACTTTTCCCAGCCAAGATGACAAAGTAAGGAAGATAGAGGTCAAGGTCATCCGGCATGGTGAACAGAGCCTGTACGTGAGACCCATCAGTAAGGTTGTCCCGTTGGTGTTGAAGGACCGCTCCTGAAAGCCCCCTCATATCCTTTTGAAACTGTGGGTTGGGATTTGTTGATATGACACCTTACAGATGCTAGATGGGGAGTATTCTGTCCCTTACTTAAGTCCAGGCATTTTGTTTACATTTCTTTCTTGGTTTACGTAAATTCTTTCTTTAATTATTTTTGAGAATGTGCCTTTATTATTAGTGGGGATGATTTCATGTTTGTTTAGTGGTGAACACTGCCACCTGCTGGCCACATAGCATCAATAGCAGCCTACTTTAGATCGCAGGACCCACTTCTCTCAGCAAACCGTATGGACAGACACGAGCCGTGTTGCTGCTTGCTCCTGCATCTCTTGGTCTTTATGAAGACACAGTCTGTAAGTTTTCTGTTTAATTAATGCATTTAGAGACTAAGTAGGTTATTTCCTGTCTGTTGACAGATTTATTCTGCTTCCTGTTCAGCGGAGTCTACCTGTTGGGTTGTTGTCATAGCGGTTAGCATTGGCTACGTTTTGCATGTCGCCTTTGTCGGTTGATTTGTGTATCTACTAGGTCTTCTCTATCGCTAAGATTGTAAGTCTAAATCCATTGTTAACAAATGAGAATGTTGAATGTGATCTTTAGGGACAAGTATAGAGACTGAATGTTTATTCTCTCTCTGTATTACAGTTTTACAAGAAAGAAATGGATAATGTGGCACATCAGTAAACACTGCAAAAAACCCGGCATGCCTCTGAATTCCTTACTGAAGCGATTTATATGTATAGCTCACTTCATAGCCTAAATAAGCACATTTAGCTGAGGGCAGAAGAACAGTATTGATTATTGTTATGTGTAATTTGAAATGTTGATACTGTTTCATAGGGACAAAGGGTCATGCCAACATGGGCATCGGTGGACAAATTGGGGATGCAGGCCTATTTTGGGCTCCTCCTGTTGGCCGGTGTGTTCAAGTCCCACGGGGAAAACACCCTGAGCCTCTGGGGAATAGATGGCAGAAACATCTTCCCAGCAGTAATGCCGAGGAAGAGGTTCATCCACATATCCAGGATGCTCAGGTGTGATGTTTCCATACATTATTTTGAGTCCTACACAATGATGATTATTTTGACTTATTTTAGAGATAAAAAATATATACATGCATCTTTTTGGTTCATATGGATGGATGCGTGGATAGATAGAATCTCTCAGTTTTAGCTGTTTTTCCTCATTTCTTTCAAACAACATGGGAGACACAGTTTCAGCAGGACAATGAGAAGCTGGGACCAATCAGGGAGGTGTGGAACATCTGGATCTCTGCTCTGCAGAGAATGTGGGCACCTCGCTCTGGAGATCTGCATTGATGAAATGCTGATTGATTATTATATTGTTTTGCACAACTTTATTTGGAAGTGACATACACTGTTGGCAACTGTCCCGGAAATCTAGAATGTTAAAATTCATCTTTGCACCCTGTATCTACAGGGTTTCTTGGGAGGTATCCCTTCAGGCAGTACATGCCCACTAAGCCTGACAGGTAACATTCATTTTTATCATATCATCATCATTATCCTTTATTGTCTTTATTATATTTAGCCTGTACTTTTAGGCCTTTTCATATTTTTGAAATTTAGATTGTCATTCATTCATGGATTAATTCTCTCACATGCTCACTTAGATTTGGATTGAAGGTGTGGGTCCCCTGTGAGTGTGAGACCTCATACTGCTGGAATTTACAGTTCTTTTTGGGGAAACCTTCCTCAACAGCCAAACGTGAGGTAGGAATACAGTATAGATCAAAACACTTGGGTAGAAATTTAAATATTGTCAACACAGATAGATTGCAGTGCTCAATCCTCTAATCATTGTTCCTCCTTATTCATTCAGGAGGGCCTGGGAAAGCGTGTGGTGATGGAACTGAGAGAGGGCCTCACAGGAACTGTGACCACAGATAACTTTTTTACATTGCATTAACTTGGCCAGCAGCTGCTGATGAGGGGGATGGCTCTTGTTGGCACTCTGAGAAAGAGAAGGCAGGAAATCCCACCACAACTCCTGAATATGAGGGCAAGGAGGGTGCTGTCAACTGTCTTTTGTTTCAGCCAAGACACTATGATCTGCTCCTATGTCCCCAAGAAGCAAAAGAATGTGGTGCTCCTCAGCAGCAAGCACTGGCAGCCAGTGGTGAGCGACGAAGCACACAAAAAGCTTCAGGTCATCCATGACTACAATCAGTGCAAGGGAGGGGTGGATAACCTGGACAAGGTATGCCTTACTCATTTTATGTGGATATGTATAATAAACTATGTGTGTGTGCGAGTGTGTGTGTGTGTGTGTGTAAGTGCACATGTATATGTGCATGTGGAATTCTTTTGCCTTTTCAGGGAAAGTAGTTTGCATCCCAACATTTGCCTATTTGCAGGTTATCAGCACCTATACATGCCAAAGACAGACAAGGAGGTGGCCTGTGACAGTCTCTCCCAGGATCCTGGACATCTCTGCCTGGAATGGCTTCCTGGTGTGGACAGCGCTGAACCCAGGCTGGGAAAAAATTAAAAAATATCGCAGGCGGCTCTTCATTTGCACGCTTGGAAAAGAGCTTGTGTACCCGCACATGGCCAGGAGAACCGTCTATCCCAGGGTGACATTGCACGGAAGTGGGTGATGGAGGCAAGGGCCTTTGCCAGGCATCATCCACCAGCTCTGCCACAACAAGCTCCACCTCAACCACTAGCTCCACCTCAACAACCAGCTGTCCGCCCGTTGACCAGAGCCACTGCAAAACGAGCACACAATGCTGCCACAGCTCCAACCCCCTTAACTTGATTAATTGATTTATTAATTATTTCATTAAAATCAGGTAAATCAATTAAGTCAAACTTTATCAGTTTAATCAATCTCAAGTCTAAAGACAGAACTCTCATGCAGTGATGTCAATCTTTCAAATAGAATACCAACAGACAGAACTTTAAATATAAAGGTGATTTATTAAAATGTATATGTAAGACAAAATAAAATAAATTAAAATAGAGCACTTAAGAAGGAATAAATGTCAGAGTTAATCTGATCAATGATGTTGTTAATCAGGAAAGAAGATATGAACCCTCAAGGAACATTTAAGCATATGGAGTGGTTATAGAGGATTAATTTAACGAGTTAACCTACTTGTAAAAGGCCAAATAAAGGGGAAATTATTGGAGAATTAAACCAAGACATACTTAAGCCCATCTGAAGGAATACAGAACCGCATCTTACGAAATGACATTTGGAATCGGGCCTCAACTGGTCCTGTGATGACCCTGGGTCATATTGTGTTGTTTTTTTATGCTGTTGCAGCTTTGTCTCCTCTCCTCCTCCTGTGTGTGTGTGTGTGTGTGTGTGTGCGTGTGTGTGTGTGTGTGTGTAGAGGGGGTGGCTGGGTGGGGTTGGGCAGCAGGTGCTCAGGCCACAATATTCTACACTACCTAGAGTTAACAGTAGAACACTCAGTAGTGTTGATACACTGGAGTTGAGTGTAGCATAGTAGAGTTACATTTTTAACACTGACTCTGGTGTCAAGTATAATTAACACTCCTTGGTGTTGACTAGTGTTATTTTTTATTATGCAGTGTTGGAATAACACTATATGACTGTAAAAAAATTAACACTTATGAAAGTGTTAAATTAACACTGAAAAGAGTGGACACATATGCACTCTTTCCTAGGGTTAAATTTAACTCTGTCAGTGTTAATTTAACACCGGTAAATTTGCTGTGTTGTTTGTATTTTAAAATAATTCTCTTGGACTGCCTCCTCCAGTGTTTTGTTCTGAGCCATTCTTGGGTGTTTTTAGCTGTATGTTTTGGCTCATTATCCTGTTGGAGGACCCTTGACCTGTGACTGAGACCAAGCTTTCTGACACTGGGCAGCACATTTCACTCCAGAATGTCTTGATAGCCTTCGGATTTCATTTTACCTGCACAGATTCAAGACACCCTGTGTCAGATGCAGAAAAGCAGCCCCAGACCATAACTTAGCCTCCTCCATGTTTCACGGTAGGTATAGTTTTCTTTTCGTTGTATGCTTCATTTTTGTGTCTGTGAACATAGAGCTGATGTGACTTAACAAAAAGCTCCAGTTTTGTCCCATTTGTCCAAAAGACATTCTCCCAGAATGAAAAAAAGTAAAAAGTAAGACTGGCAAATTCCAGTCTCACTTTTTAATGATTTGCTTTCAACAATGATGTCCTTCATTCAGTCCACTGTTGCTCAAACAGTGACAGATGGTGTGATCTGACTCTGATGTACCTTGACCTTGGAGTTCTCCTCTAACCTCTTTGAAGTTGTTCTGGGCTCTTTGGTTTCCTTTCGTATTATCGGTCTCTTCAGTTTGTCATCAGTTTTCTTCCTGCAGCCATGTCCAGGGAGGTTGGCTACGGTCCTGTGGACCTTAAACTTCTGAATAATCTGTGCAGCTGTTGTCACAGGAACATCAAGCTGCTGGGAGATGGTTTTATAGCCTTTACCTTTAACATGGTGGTCTGTAATTTTATTTTTAATCTCCTGAGACAGCTCTCTCCTTAGCTTTCTGTGGTCCATGTTCAGTGTGGTACACACCATGATACCAAACAGCACAGTGACCACTTTTCAGCCTTTAAATAGGCAGACTGATTACGAGCTTAGAGACACCTGTGATGATAATTACAGGGCACACCTTAGTTTAACATGTCCCTATGGTCACACCATTTTCAATCCTTTGTAGGGGTACCATCATTTTTGTCCAAGCCAGTTTCAGTATATTGTTTTTTTTAAATATTTCTGCTGAAGCAAAATTTAAAATCATTGTCTGATTTTCATTAGCTGATTTTCAGTAAATTTTTATTTATTTTCACTTTTGTTACTTTTAAGTTATTTCAGTGACCATGTGGGTTTTTCTTTCATTAAATGAAGGGTAGCAACAATTTTGTCCACGTGTTTATATATATATATATATATATATATATATACATATATATATATATATATATGTATATATATATATACATATAGATAGATAGATAGATAGATAGATAGATAGATAGATAGATAGATAGATAGATAGATAGATAGATAGATAGAGATGGAGACTCGAGTTAAAGACTCATACTTGAGTTGCACTCAAGTCGCATTTTTGGGGACTCCAGACTCCGCTCAGACTCGAACCTGAAAGACTTGAGAATTGACTCGACTCGAGATCAATGACTCGTGGGCAATCTTTATTTCATGGTGCGTTTTTTGAGTGTGCTGGGAACGTTTGTTCCACTCCCCTACTTTGCTTTGCCTCATGTCCCTCCCTCTTTGCTCCTGCTTCCAGACCTCGTAAATTCACTGTTGTTAAGACAGCACCAGACAGGAACGCACCGTGTGGAGCATCCGGAAGTTTCAAAATAAAACTCAATGCATGGACCCTTGCATGTAAATTTCCTCAATTGTTTGTCATTATGTCAAAATCGGAGGCACGAGCATCAGGTCAGCAGTCGGTCAGAGGGTCCGAGAGGCAACACGATAAATCTCGCTGTGTGGTTTGGACCAGCAAAGGGACCTCAGAGAAGCAAAGTGAGGTGTTGTTTATTTCTTTTCTCAGTCTATAACATGTTTTATGAGAGTGTGACATTGTTAGTCTCATGAGAGCTTGTGGCTCTCCAGGGATCAGCCCTCCCCCTACGGGGCTGGTTGCCGCGGCACTTTCGTGGAATTTGGGGGTCCATCCCACCCACATATCAGTCATCAGTCAGTCATCATCAGTCATCATAGAAAGCACAAATGGAGCAGCTGCCGGAGAAACTCCACCGACAGCTTTACTACCCTTTATATTGACCTACTGCAACACAAACTTCCAACAGCACAGCTACTACTACTTACTATTTTATTTATTGATTGTACTGTTAAATGCCATGTAGTTTCTTTTTGGCTGTTCATGGCAAGTTTGTTTTGCACCTGACCATGGCATGCATGTGCAGTAAAGAAACTCTTTCAGAAAGAAAAAACAGTCTGAAAATGTGGATATACTTTGATTTTGCTGGAGGCTACATCATATTTACAGTGGATATGAAAAGTATTCAGATCCCCTTAAAGTTTTCACATTTTGTAATATTGCAGCCATTACCTAAAACCATTGAAGTTTTTTAGCTCATTAATGTACACAAAGCACCCCATATTGACAAAAAACAACAGAATGCCACACAAATCAAGATTGAACAACAAAAAGTGAACTGTATAAATGAACTCTATATATTGAACTGTATACATGTGTGGTGTTTGTATGTGTGTGAAGACTTGTGACTCGACTCAGACTCTAGACTATATATATATATATATATATATATATATATATATATATATATATGTGTGCTATATATATATATATATATATATATATATATATATATATATATATATGTGTATATATATATATATGTATATATATATATATATATACATATGAATCTTTGCATATATGTGTATAAAATGAAGAGTTTGTCTTCAGCCTGCTCTATTGTAAAGTGTCTTGACATAAATGAATTGGTGCTACACAAATCAAGATTGATTAATTTGTGTTAAGCTTATTTGTTTTACTGTATTTACTGTTCTGATCATCTTAGAGCTTAATTCAATTATAAATAATTTAAGACTGTGAAGGAGCTGCAATTATCTGTGTGCTTGTCTGATGACTGACATTCTGACAGACGGAGGTCATCACTGCTCCTCGGAACCATTTTCTCTTCTCATTCATTGTCACATTGTCGGTGTTTTTGCTATTTGCATTTTTTTTTTTTTTTTTGTTAGAACAAGCCAGAAAGTCATCCCTTATATGGGCCATTCTACTGAATTTGTCCAAAGTGCAGGGTTGGAATTTTTTTTTAAGTGTTTTTTTTCCCAAAACTTTGTCCATACGTACGTTGTACCATATCTAAGGTACATATATCTTGTATAGTGCAGTCAATATTCACATTTTAATTTCTGCCTGTTCTTGAAATGTTTTTTCCGCTCCCAAAATGTGTCACAACCGAAACATAGCAACACACTGCAATAAAAGATATTATATTAATCTGTTCATATTGTACTTCCATGCCCCTCTAAAGAATATTTTTACAAATTTTTCTTGAAGGGTTTTACAACAAAATCAATAAAAATGATATTTTAAACATTTTTCAAAGTTCAATTTTTAAGACTCATCAAAATCAAAATCCAATCTTTTCTTATGAAATAAATTCCACTGATTATATACATCTTGGAGTTGATGAGTTATGAAATTAAACATACATTTAACGAATAGTCATCATAAAATGTTAGCTGATGACACAATATCCTTTATTTTTTACAAAACACCCAGTGTTTCGGTTGTGACTGCACTGTTTTGGTTGTGACTGCACTATTTTGGTAGTGACCACTATTACTATTGTTTGCAAGGTTGTATCATATTCCCTCCACTTTATTGCTTAATATTAACTTCAGAAATGTCTTACATTGGGAATATTATGAACACAAATGTTTATAATCAATCAAATGACATTTACTTTGAAGGCCAGCATTAACCTACTCAAACATCACAACGCATCTACTGTAACATTACTTAAAGGTGCTATGAGGATGAACTGTATAAATGAACTTACATGAACTGTATACAATGTGGTAGTTTGTAAGGTGTGAAGACTTCAGGACTGACTCAGACTCTAGATCAGAGACTCAGGGCATCTCTGCTATATATATATGTGTATATATATATATATGTATATATATATATATATATACATATGGCAGCATTTTTGTAAATATAAGTCTAACAATACTATGTATACAGCTGATCTAGAGCGACACAACCCGGTCAGAAGTGCAAATAAATTTATTACTACAGGAGCTAAATAACTGTTCACACTGGGGGCATCTATCTTAGATTGTCAACTCGGAGTTCCCAGCAGTAAATTCCCACTTCGGGGGACGCTTCAGTTGTAGTCTCCTACTCGGAACTCAGAAATTCCAACTTCCGACTACAACTGGAACGCACCACAAGCCAAAGCGTGTGTTTGTTGTGATGCTAAATTAATGAAACTCTGACCTTCCTCAGAACTCTGCATTGCTTTACAACTTCTTTTTTCAACAACTTTCAGGATGCAAAGCTGTCAGGATTTTGTCCCTTCGTAATTCAAAAAACTCAGTAAGGTCCGTACCAAAAAACCCCTGACATAACTCCAAAAAGGAAAAATGATGATGAGACAACTGAAGGCAAAAATGATGAGATTTAATACAGCGCCGGAGTTTACAACATGACAACAAGATGCTGGATGCTGAAACTGAAGAAGTGTTATGTTCTGTCTCTATTTATGAGAGTGTCAAGAAAGGTGTGTGTGTGTGTTGACCTCCGTACCTCACTGTCTTAGAATGAGCCAGACTGAACTGGTATGGAAGATGTCCCTCAACAGATAAGAGGTCGAAAGACAGCCTCCACAGATACGGAGTTTTAGTGAATCAACATATATGGCATGTGCTTAAGAAATGTCTAA